>JAZHPH010000032.1:1160149-1191329 GCA_037356405.1 Nasonia oneida | reverse complement strand
TGTGTTTATGCGCCAGCAGTATGTGTGCCGATGTCGGGGAGAGAGAGAGAGAGAGAGAGAGAGAGAGAGAGAGAGAGAGAGACAGAACTGGTACAAGTATACTAGCAAAGCTCATCGCCCTTAACTAGGTCGTGGAGGCCCGCGCGCCGCTGCAGTTCTCTCTCTTTCTCTCCCTCGCGCGCGCGAGAAAGGAGCACAAGCCCCCCAAGAGCAGCGTCGAGAGAGACGCGAGGGGTATATAAAAAGGAATAAAAAGGAGAGAAGAAGCATCAGCGGCGAAAAAAAGCCCCAGAGGAGGAGGAGGACGAAGTAGAGAAAGCAAAAAGGGCTGAGAGTACAGCAGCAGCAGCAGAAGCAGCGAAGACAAAAGAACGAGCGCGCGAGCGGCTCTTTGAGGCTGCATAGGAATTGTTTACCGAATAAATCGATCGTGTGATTCAACTCTCTGTCTCTCGTGTACGCGCGGAGAGAGATCAGATTGCCCCGTATCTACCGCCTACAGGCACGACGACGACTACGACGACGACGGGCTCGAGGGGGGGCTCTACTACTCCGGCGCGCTGCTCCCCGCGTCACACTCGCCTCTTCTTCTTGCTGTGCTTCCTTCTCAAGACTTCTGCTAGTAAATAAGGGAGTTAGCTCGAGCTGCTCTGACTTGCTGCTTCCTGCTGCTGCCTTTCCACCTTCGCTTGCTCCGACTATGCGCGAGATTATTTTTATTTTCCCGACTCTCGGAGAATATTTTTCGTTGATGCGAAAGCTGCGCGCAGGGTAAGGGGGACTGAAGCTTCGTCGGAGCGTTTGTTGCGTGTTTCTCCTTCCGCGTATATAGACATGCTTCTTTTTTTCGGACCGCTAAATTATGCATGCAATTTTGAGAGATGCGCCGCTGTTGTCTCTCGTTGTTCCGCGGCTGTGTGCGTGTATGTGTGTGTGTGTGTGTATGTTTCCTTTTTTCTTCCCCGAGCCGAACCGCATTAACTTTTCATACTCGCGAGGCTTTTGTGCGCGCGCTCGGATGAATTCGAAACACACAACAGTACGGCGACATTTGCATTATAGTCCGCTGTGTGTTGTGGAAAGCGTGCCAATCCTCGGAGGCTACTGTAAGCGCATTAGGATTAATTCGCGGGTGTGTATACACTGCGCAGACGGTGTGTGTGTAGGGTACACCCCCGCGGACGCGCGAAACTTATCCGATAAAACCCGGGGAAAAGTGAATGGGAGCATGTACTACTACTGTCTTTCTCTTTCTGCCAGTGCTCAATGAAAATCCGACTCCAAGGTAAACCACAGGCATACGAAGGCGGAAGAAAGAAAGAAAGGCGAAGGGCGCGAGAGAGAAAGAGAGGAGATAAGAGGGTCGCCGTGTTAAGGGGCCACTGGAGTAGCTTCGCCGAAAAAATGGGACACACTGCGGCACTATACCGCGCGCGCTTTTTCCCGTTGTATACCTGCGAGGCTCTTCTTCTTCGGCGTCTAAGTACAATGGGCCGTGTATCGAAGGGATTACGCCGGGCTTTATGATGAAAGCGAGCTGCGCTGCACCTTTTTACCGCACGGGGCTATATGGCTCGTCTCTTTGTGATGCGTTAAAACGAAGCTGCCGTTCATTGTGTACAAGGAGCCGACGACATGAATAAAATTTCCTTCTCTGGCTGCGTGTAGTACGCGACTTAGGGGTGTATTTTCCCGTAACACGACGACGGGCGGATGGGTTATCGATACAGCCTCGTGTAAAAAGCGGCGAAACTGAATTACGCCGGATTAAAAACTCTCGAGACGTTCCACGAAACCGCAAGGCTACCGCTTTTTCTCCTGATCCAGCATCCGTGCGATATTCACCCTCATCGAAGATACACCTCTCCGGGAGAGAGAGAGAGGATTCAACGCGGCGCTGTGCTGACGAGCAAGAAGCATCGGAAGAAATAAACGAGCGCTCGGGCAAAAAAGCGCCTCGAGAAACGAGGGAAAAATTCAGGTGTACGTATGTGTGTGCGAGAGAAGCTCCAAGTAATTCGGCCCGTGATTTTTTGCTCTTCGGCCAAGAAGCCAGTTGATGATACTCTCTCGCTCTCTTTCTTCGCGGAATTGTTTCTCGATTACGGCGAGCCTGGCAAAAAGGCCCGAGAAGCGTGCGAAATTTATGGCCGCGACGGAAGTCACTCGGCTTTCGTTGTTTTTTTTCGGCCAGCTCTTCCGAGCCGCACGTTGTACGGAGAAAAGTGCAGCAGTAGCAACAGCGCGTTATATATCGATGCGTCATTTATAATTCAAGCCAGAGAGTCTGATTTCTCTCTCTCGGACGGCGGCCGTGTAGTGAGGAACTGAAAAGAGAGGAAACAAGGAGAAAGAGAGTGACTGGCTGTCACGAAACGGAGCGAGCCCGGATGGGAAGAATTCATAATTCATTCGATGCGGATCGGAGATGGTATACCCTGCGAAAGAGGAGAGGGTGCAGAGGGCTTTGTGGATTAAAGTGGGGGGGAATAATTACTCGAGATTCGTTTTCGAGAATTTCGCGCGGGACTAGTCGACAGCCCTCTCGCGCGGTGTTGTGCTGATTGGACGGGATTGTCTTCGTGGTGAAGTGTATTGGGTCGATGATTTAAACAAGTTTTCTTAAATTCACAAATGTGTTTTTCAGGAGAGGAATTCACAGACCAGTGCCACAAAACTGTTTTCTTTTATACACACGTAACATACGGATGATTTCGCGCAGACTGGCGGGTTTTATCTCGACGAAAATACTCAGCAGCGGAACTCAAAGGTAAAAGGCGCTCTCTCTCTCTTCCCATCCGCGCACTGGCTGTACAAAGAGGGAAAACTGAATTTATCTATTTCACCTGCAGCTCTGGCCCATCTCCGCCGCGCTGCTGCGACGTCAGCGAAAAAGGAGTGAAAAAACGCAAACATTAGCGGGTAACCGTGTTATATCCCTCTCTTGCGCGCTGCATTTCTTTTCCGTCGTCGCCCCCTCCCTCTCTATCTCTCTATATACTGTCTAAATCAAATCTCCCGATATCCTGCCGGCTCTGCAGTTTCGCGACAAAAATGCACGTACACGCGTAGATTTTTCACGGCAGGAATGCTTGCTCTGGGGGAAAAATTCCGATTGGCGAAGTGAATTTTTTTCCCTTTTTTTTCTTTCGTAGCTGCAGTAGTAGTCTCTCTCTCTCTCTCTCTCTCTCTCTCTCTCTCTCTCTCTCTCTCTCTCTCTCTCTCTCTCTCCCTCTCTCTCTCTATCCGCTTCCGCGAGTGTTTCGTTCCGGACTTTTTTTTCACGGTTCAGAGGTGGATGGAGATTTTAAAATTTCATCCGATGTTATACACTGTAGGCTGCTGCTGCTACGAAACTCGTTTTTATCCGTTACGTCAATCTCAACGGGAGCAATGTATGTATATAGACACATAAAAAGATGGGTTGCAATCGTCAATTGTAAAAATTTTATTCCTCGATACCGCGATCGTACACGGGAAAGAAAACAATGAGGCTGTTTACTCATCAGCTCGATATTATCCGAGCAGATTTTTTCCTCTGAAAAGTTCCGCGAATACTCGAGCACGCGTATACCGGAATACACACGCACAACACACAACGCTTTCACGAACGCGGAAAAATATAATACACCGCGAGAGTGAAAAATACTTGGTCGAGAGAGGGGAAGAGAAAAAATCCGATTTCCGATACTGAAACAGGCATTCTTCGTTCGTTCGTTCATCGACGGCGCTCGCGCCGGGTTTATTATGGCTGGCTTGTATGCAGGTGTGATTTCTTTTGTTTCGCGCGCGAGCTATGGAACGAAAAATTTACGGATCTTGATTTCGAATAATAGCGATGCGGAATATTCTGTTATGGATAATGCCCCTTATAGTACTGTGTGCATTGCGAACGCAGTTGGGGAATGTGGGATATAAGGAGTTTTATAATGAAACGTAAATATAATAATTCCTGCAAAAGAATTAAAATAAACAATCCATACAACAATGCTAGAACTAATTTCAAAGCGCGGGCCAAACAAGTCAGTAGCTCGACTCCAAGCGCAAACACTCCCATTGATTACCTCCATCCAATGCATCTCTCGCGCGGAGAGAGAGAGAGAGAGAGAGCTTTCTTCCATTGTACGCTCGCGCGCGCGCGTTGCGCTAATTTGTGAGTACACGAAACGCGCGTGTAGCAGCGCATACTCCCTCTTTCCAGTGGCATTCATAAAGAAACGGCGAGAACCACTGCACAGGGGTGCCAGCGCTGCTGCAAGCTTAGGTAAGCGAATTATCGAAATGCCGGCGCTGAAATTTCCATCGATTGAATGCGCGTATACGCTCGCGCGTGTGTATTGGCAGCTCCCCCTTGTCGATTCTATTGTACGTATCTGTGTGTGAGCAGTGCTGCTCTATGGCCCGTGTGTGAGAGAAGCGATAAAGGATGGAGATGAGATGAGAAATTTGGATAGGGAGAATTATGACTTTTTGGGAAGCTTATTTTTCTCCCGATAAACGCGGGATGGTGTTGAAAATAGCCGCACGGTAGAGTGAAAAGGCGCGAGCGAGCAATTCCTCGCTCTCGGGTAAATTACACAAAAACATAACACGGCGGTAGCGGCACTTCTCGAAAGCCGCGCTATCGCACTCGATAACCCGCGAAGACAAGTTTCAAAAATCCCACTCTCCCACGCTTCTTTCGCCCAGCCACCTACCCTCATTAAAGACCCAGCGAGTCTCACGAGTTAATCTCTCCCATATTCTCTCTCTCTCTCTCTCACTCTCTCTCCCCCCCCCCCCCCCCCCCCCCCCCCCTCCCCCCCCTTCTCGCACGCGCAATTACATTCGACTCCCTCGAGCTGCTGCTTCGCAAAGAGGCCGGCTGCTGCTTCTGCTCTTAGCTCTTACTACGAGTACACACGAACGAAGAAGCCTCGAAGCAAGAGAGAGAGAGAGAGAAAGAGAGAGAGAGAGAGAGAGAGCCCTCGGGTACTCCAGTGGCGCTACTAGCTAAGTATCATATACGACGTACACTCGGGCCCCCCTTTCGACTTACGTACGTATACGGAGGTACGCGAGGCATTTCGTGCCGAGTGCAGCTGCACACACCAGCGCGCGTTGAGCTCTGTGTGGAAGGTCGCGTAGTTTTTAAGGAGGTTATTTATTTATGCTCGAGTGCCACGAAACTGCTTTAAATATAACTACTCTAGGTCGATTCGTCGTGTGTCTTTCGAATAATTTCGGCACTTTCTCTCGAGGCTGTAGTTCGGAAGCTTTTTAAAGCCAGCAGCTGACACACATAATGCACTCTTATCTAATCTCCGCTGGCCTCGTTTCCGATTATCAAACGAGTCTCTCTACAGACGATATTTGGAAAGCACGAGGTCTATTTTCAACTCACACACGCAACAAAAACATTCGAGATAAAGACATGTTCAATGGCAAAACAGTAAAAGGTATATAACTCACCGTTAGCTGAAGCGTGCGACATCAGAGCCGGTAGCAGTAGCAGCATCAGCGCCATCCTCGTCGTCCTCGTCCTTGGGGCGGCGGCGAACCTCCCCTTCAGACACGCCGCACCACCACCCTGCATCCTGCAACAGACGGACAGACCGACGTTACTATCCACGAACATAAATGAGCCGGCGCTCGACGCTCTTGCTGCTTTTCAATTGGGCATAAACGCACTTATGAGAGGGCACAAAGAGAGTCCATAAATATCGCCTGCCGATATTACCGCCGCGCGTGAACGCTGTACATGCGGACAATTGCCGCGAACGAAGTGCGGAAAATAAAAGCGAACGACTCTACGAGTATATGGGAGCGCGGGAGATAAGGAACAATTAAGTGAAATGGATCGATGATAAAAAGTACACGCACACACGTGAATCATTATGATCATACATCTCTCTCGCGCGCGCTATATGGGAGAATTAATTTACGAGGGCAATGATTTGCGTCAAAAAAATTATTGCATCACCGCAATGTCTCAATTTCACCCCTTTCGCTCGGGAGAGCGCGAGCGCTACTTCAAATTAAAGCCCATCAATCGTCTCGTCGCGCCGCGGCTGCTGGCCTTGATACAAGAGAGAGAAACGCGCGCGCAATGAAAAAGCCCGGCCTGCCGAATAAATTCGCCGGTTTTATTAGAAGCCCTAAATCACGCCGGACAATTCGACAAAACCTTAATATGAGCTCTCTGTCTCCTTCTCTCGTGCGCAGTGCAGAGGCCGCGAATCGTAAAACCTACCGCCGCTGGTGGACGGCAGCCAATAAAAGGGACGCGGGAATATTTATCAGCCGCAAATTCGTAATTGAATGTTTAGCCAAGCCACCCCTCTTTGTGGGGGGTAAACCCCCCCGGTGGTTTTTTCAGTATAGCTGCGTGATTTGTCTCTCGACCTTATGTTCGCGGTCGAATTCGTATTTCTTTTTTCAAGTAAAAGTTAGCGCCAGCTACGAGCATCTCAGCTCCGAAAACAAACGCAGCACCCGCGTGACAATAAGGAGGTCAGAGAGTCACCCTCTGAACAGCCCATTCCGCAGAAATTCGCAGAGGCCGGAATAGCTAATTGGCAATCCCCGGGCACACACAGTGTCTCGAGTATGCTATACGTACTGCTTTTCTAGCGTCAACGGGGCGCCTCTATACTATCTCCCTCAAGCAGTAGTAGCAGCGCAGCAGCAACCGTGTGTTTGCCCATTTTCACGTAGGAGCTGCGGGACAAAGCATTCCGCGGGGCCGCGCACTCTCTGGCAGGTAAATACTCGCGCTGTCGTTGCCGCGGCCGCAATAATATTATCCTAATTCCAATTATTTGCACTATCGTTTAGCGGGACAATGCGATTATCGCGCGGCAGCCTCGTCTCAGCCGCCTGTTTGCGGAGAAACGCGAGGGAGCGACAGAGATGCTTCTCTCTTGGTTCGAGAGACACGGTGCCACTAACAGTGTGCCGAATAACAGTAATAAAAAATTTAAATTCATCAAACATAAATGAATGAATACAATTCCCAGCGCATTCAAATGAGAAAGAAATAGTGCGGTAGTACCACGAGTGCGTAAGTCGTGTTTCCCTCGCATGAGTTGCGTATACTATTTTTCATAACAAGTGTCGCGGAGCTCGACATTATACTAAATTAGTATATTATACAAATTAAATTTATTTCATAATGCGAAATAGGCCACGCTCCTGTGAAGGCTTATTCATACAAAAAGTTCGTTAAATCACACATCGTCGCTATATACGAGTGTAATTATACTAAACTAAAATATGATCAAAAGTTTTTACGGTAGTCTTCAACATTGAATAACGGTTCCATAGTGTCGGAGGAGAAAGTGCCATTGCCAATTCTTTGAAATAAGCTAAAAATATTTCTTCAACGAACATTGTGGTTTTTTTTGTTGAACGCCAAGACTTAAAGTTGTTGTATGTTGCAACATATAGACGTTTTGATTTGTCTGGCAATAAATCTAAAGTTACTTCTTTAGCTGCTGCAGCGATTTCGGGTGGAATTTCATTTCCATAATCGGATATATCGTCTGTATCACAAGAACTGTTATCACTCATGTTTACTTTTCGGTTAGGTACCAATAGGTTATAAACAAGACGTCTTGCACTAATGATACGCAATTTCGCAATCATACATATGTAAAACAAATGACAGCGACAGGATAGGTTTCCACTTTCCCCACGCACGCTTTACGTTCCCGCGCACGCAGTGAGAGAGCGTGTGTAAGTCGATGACTTTAGCGCCAAAACAAATGACTCTAAAGTCGAGCTCCGCGCACGCTGTTATGAAAAAGTCATTCCCCTCTCTCCCGCATTTATCCTTACAACGAGTGCGTAGGCGAGCGAGAGCCAGCATCGAGGCACCCCTCTTTAGGGCTATCACACGTAAAAAGGAATAGTGAGAAACAGCGTCGATTAACATGGGTTACTATATCTATAGCTATAAGGAACAGCGAGCTTGTTCCTCGCTGTTCTTCCTAGCTATAGCTATAATAAACCATGTTAATCGACGCTGTTCCTCACTATTCCTTTTTACGTGTGATAGCCCTTATAATTGCGCAAACGAGAGCGAAAAACTCGCTCCCAGACGCATGCACACCCCCGCAGAGATACACAAATATACAAAGCATTAGCGATTCCGCCTCCGCATCTCTCCACATCCCGAATATTTCGGAAGCTCCAGCTCTCTCACCTCCTCCATACACAGCACAGCCCATCTTCGTCCTCCTCCGCGCGAGAGAGTACCTTTGACATAATGCAATTAGAGCGCGATACGCTCGCGCACAATGAGATAACTGACGTGACTGAATTATTACGCTCGCGTGCGAGCCTCCGAGAGAGAGAGAGAGAGGGCGAACGCGCGCGACATATCGCACATCCCCGCGCACAATATCATAATGAAGGCCGGCCTATAGTGCATTTTTTTCCCGAGCGGTGCGCGCGGAATGCGCTTACTCATTGACAGCCGATGGATGAATGGCTTGAACTTGAACTTGCGAGCTTTCACGTCCCGGATAACGTGTATAATTATATAGACGCGCGAGTGTAGAGGAGAGGAGGGAATGGAAGGAAGTTCCGCTGTTGCGGATCTTATTGCGAGAGTTACGCTGTGCGCGGGGATAATGGAATTTTATTGCGCGCTGCTGAGTGTGCCAAGAGATAAGATGATGCTTCGAGCGTTATGCTGTTGTTTTTGTTTTTGGCGAGAGAAAGAGAGAAGTGCTTCGGTATGGGGCTTCGATAAGATGAGCGATAATGAAATTTTCGGTGGATCGGGATTTGCGATATTTCTTTTTCTGGTCTGGTTGGTAATTATAGCATTTATCTCTCTTTGTGCAATCGGGAATGTGCTTTGTGTGTTTTTCTGAGTTTAACGGATGGATTATGTCTCTATTGCGCTCGAGCGCCAACGAACAGTATGAACATCGTAAGTACAGCTCGGGCGTCGATGAGTCGTAAATTATTCAAATGAGATCTATTTTCCATCCATTAAATTTAGCTTCTGATCAATCGATTCTAACTCCCATCTACGTATTTAAACATGACAGCGACGGACGCAAATACGCTGGTCAGCAAAAAATACCATTTCTTCTTCACTATGATTCTATTCCAGATCCACGCGCGTATTTCATTTTTTCATCGATATCGACGAGCTAAAATAACTAATAAGTCTATTTTCAAGACCTCCGCGCTATTTTATCGCCACTGGACACAACGCGCTGCTCTCTCCTACGTGATCCGCTATTTTATGGCATATATCGAAGCGGACAAGCCATCACTCAGCGGATCCGTATACCTATTCATAAAACTGGCGAAAAAATCGCGCGTCGTTCCCCCCCCCCCCCCAAATTTTTCCCTCGTCGACGTACTCTACGTTTAACAAACTAATATAGACTCGTTTTTTTTTCTCTCACCGACGCGCTCCATGTGATAGAAAATAAAATGAAACTCCATGAAAAAGTGAGTAGCCCTTCATCATCTCACTGACCGCACCGTGCAGCAATAAAATCCTTCGCAGAAGCTAAAATTCCCTCCTCGAGAGCAACCGAATCAATACGCCCACAGCCATCTCCTCTGCAACAGCAGCGTATACCACCTCCATATAATCCATATCGCTCACGCACGCTCGGAATAACAATGCCCTGCTGCTGCACCGCCGACGCCACCGCCGCTGTTACATCCAGCACTTTATCTCGCGCGCATCGAATGAACACACGTACACACGCACACACCAGTGCTGCTGCTGCCGCGCGCGAACGGAAAAAGAGCCGGGGAGAAGCATCGTATTTCCAGCAGCAGCAGCAGCTCCTCTTAATGCCGGCATCGGATTTGCATCTCTCGGGCAATCATCTGCTCTCGAGGCGCCGAGCGATTTATATCAAAGAGCGCCATTCGTAAAACACGACGAGCATCATGCGCAGATTCTCTCCTCCTTTGCTCTCTCTCTCTCTCTCTCTCTCTCTCTCTCTCTCTCTCTCTCTCTCTCTCTCTCTCTCTGTGCGATGCATACGGACAATGCCGAGAGGGGCGCAAAAATCAAGAGCTATATACGTATGCGCCGAATACCGGGGTGCCGACGTGCGCGAGAAAGAGGATCGATTACCTCTGAAGAGAGATAGCGTCGTTGTCTCTTTTTTTAGCGGGCGGTCGTTTTTTAATTAAAATTTTTGTATAAGGAAGAAGAGAGAGAGAGAGAGAAAGGGCGAATTATTCCGGTGCGTATGGCATTATACGGATAAATTATTCAAGAATACTGCACACTGCTTTCCGAATAAAAGGTTTTCGTGAAACCACGAGAGAAGAGAATAATACGCGCTGCAGCTGCAAGAAAACGAGGCAAGCCGAACCGTCGCGGCAAAAAATTGATCTTATTAAAGATAGCGTAAATAAATTCATCACCGCGCGACGAGAGAGAAAGAGAGACCGTATCAGAGCTCGCGTCTTTCGTCTTGTTTTACTGTCAGAGCGGCCGAAGTCGTCGTCGTTGTGTGCGTCTCTCCTTTTTTTCCTTTCTCTCCTCCTCGCCGTGTCCCACTGGTTTCGCCCGGCAATTTCATTTACTTGCTTCGATCCCGGCGAGATGCACCTTTTCGTCGGCGGCGCGGCGGCGGCTGTGTGTAATCGAGACGTTCTGAAATTGAAATGTTTTTCTTGCGCGTCCCGATCATCGGCATTTTTCTTACTTTGCAATTGTTTACTCCGGGCGGCTATTCTCTCTTGTAGGTACTCTCTCTGTTATTCACGAGATCAACTCGGAAATTAAATCCGCTCGCGGCCGTAAACACGCGCGGTCGAGTTGATTTATTCGCGGAAAAGTTCATACCGCGAAAAATTTTCGCTTATCTCATTATTGTATACGCATAATTTTTTCGGAGGCTATATGCGCGCGCGCTATAATTTAAATGTAAATTTTAAATTAAAATCCATATAGGCTCTCGAGAGATCGGGCGATGTTTTCTGCTGCGCACGCGCGCGAACAAAATTAAATAAAGAGTCCGCTTTATCGCGCACGTAGTTTCCCCCGCGCACGAGCGGCTCTCATCGTCGGCATTAATAATCGATTCCAAAAAGGCGTCCCATATCTATAACCTTATAAACTCGATATCGTAAAATCCAATCAAAGCGCTGAAAGCATTCGCCGATAGCTGAAATTTCAACGATGCGTATAAGCGCGCAGTGCGGAGAAGCGGCTAATTTAAATATCAGCGAAAAAAATATACAAATTATACGAGAGAGAGAGAGACAAAGAGAGAGAGAGAGAGAGAGAGAGAGTGTGTGAGAGAGAGAGAGTGAGAGAGAGGGAGAGAGAGCTAAGTACGGTGAGTGTTTATCAGGATCGACGCCAACAAGTGAAATTTTTTCTCCCAACCTATATTATATACGTACGAGCGATATCGACTCTGAAATATCGTCGTCGTTATCGGAGTAATGCGCTCAATTAAACTTCTTCGCGTATCGTCATCTCTCTCTCTCTCTCTCTCTCTCTCTCTCTCTCTCTCTCTCTCTCTCATCCCCAGGTGTATATGCATTAATATATTACATTTTCAATATATTTTAACCCAGCGCGCATTAAAACATTCATATTCGCGCAGAAGAAGATACGGCATAATAAATTTCATTAAGCTCGCGGGAGCGAACTGCTGCATTAATAATTCAAATATTCGCGCGCTCTCAAATTAATAAGTCGAACACATACGTAATTAGTCGTCGCAGTCGTCGATTTTCAAATACTTTCTTGCCGCATATCCACAATAACACTCAGAGCTGGGACACGGACACGCATAACGTCACGAAGTCGAACCCCCGAACGAATTTCTCCGGGACGCGCATACCGGCGCACGCACTGTCCAAAAAAAAACAACAACTCCGTAGGCTGGATCTTCCGCAGCGCATCGAAAAAATAAAAGCAGAGGGAGATACTCGTCGGCGCAGCAATTTTCGTCAATAATTAGCCTTATAAACCCCCGCGTGCCTCTGCAGCGCTATATCCTCCTTTTGCATCGTCCCTTTCTCTCTTCCTCTGCAGCCTACCGGTTATCCCCGCGCGCACACACACACACGCATCCTTACGTCGAGCTGCGCTAATGCTCCCCTCGGCTGCTGCCGTTGCTCTTTTTCGCCGCGAGCGAAGTAGCAGCAGCGCCGGAGATGATCTGCTGCTGCTGCTGCTGCCTTCTTCGAATATGCAAATGCGAATTGTTGTTCGAGGGAGAGAGAGAGAGATAGAGATTCGATAATGCAAGTTGCATGTTTCAATCTTGAGCGAGTGCTGCGCGTTCGGGAAACAGGTAGAAGAGAAAGAGAGGACAGTTCGACTCAAAAGTACGCTGTGCGGTTTTCAGAGGCTTTTGTCGAGAGAGGCGACACTTGTTGCGCGCTGCGACACTTTGTTTATGGTTACTGAATTATTGAATTTTTCAAAAACTACTCGTCCATATAGAAGCTCTTTTAATGTAACAACAGAATAACGCTCTGCGATAATTTCTCTTCGCGAGTGCGAGGAAATTCATTTCGCGTAATCTCTCTCTCTCTCTCTCTCTCTCTCTCTCTCTCTCTCGTTCTCCAGAAAATTCTTCAAAAATTGCATTCTTCCCAGCTGTATACGCGCGCTATCTCTCTCCCTCGAAAGAAATATTTCCATTCGATCCTCTTCTCCCGCGCGCTGCATTTATCCAAGAATATCGCGCGCGCGAGCGGGAGCTAATTCAAAATCGCATTTCAGCGCCGCGAGAATAACTTTTGTTCATTACTGTATACGCTCGCGCGCGCGAACGTACGTGCGTATACCTGTTATTTGCATCTCTCCTTCATATCTCTCTCGATGTTGCCCCTTCCTTCTCTCTCTTTCTCTCTCTTCCTCTTGTGCTTCTTCTTCTCTCTCCCCGCGTGTATTAGCGCGTTGCGCTTGTTTTTAATGTCAATCGATGCGCATGTGCATATCCCGCTTGCGCTCGTTTTACGCGGAGAAATTGAGTTTGGAATTTGCGGGGACGCAGATAAGCGAATTATATACCCGCCACGCGCGGATTCTTATACGTGTTATTTGCAGCGAATATTCTCTACCTTTCGCTGTGTCTGTGTGTGTTTGCTTCTAGGCTCCTTCTCTTTCTCACTCTATCTCTTTTTCTGTTTCCTCGCTGTATACGTTTCGTGTGTAAATTGCGGGAGGATATCCCCAGCTACACAGCGAGTTTTTAATAAAGCCACAGCAGCAGCAGCATCGAAGCTACTATACACTTCTTCGTCTTCTGTTTTTGCGGGAAGAAAATAGAGAGGAACGGGCGATAGACGTCGAGGATTTTCGATATCGCGTAATAGAAAGTATCATTAAAGCCCTCCGAGGGAAATAGTTGTAGGTGCGTTTTGGATTAATGAAATTCTTATTGGTTATTACTCGGCCGCGCGGCAGGTATTATGGAAATTCTTACGCGTCTGAGATTCGCGAAACGCGAATATTCGCGTATACAGCTGCTACTAATGAAGTCAGGGCATCAGCCTGCCATACACGCCTGGTTGTTTATTTTCCGGTAATTTGTAAGACGATCGTGTATACGTTTGCTCGCAGTGCTCAAGGCGGGGGGGGGGGGTCTGATAAAAATTTTAACGACGCGATTTGCATTACCCCGTGCGCGCGTGATGCTTTTTTCGAAAAATTGGAACAGTTTCAACCCGCGCGCGCACGCTTATTTATATATTTTCTCATTTGCTTCGGAAACACGTATACCTGCGCTCGTAATTCCTTGCATGTGAATTTCAGTCAAGAGAGAGAGAGTTTTGCGCGCTTAATGAGTTTGTATTAACGTCATACATAATAAAGCGGAAAGGAGAGAACAGCCCCCTTGAATATACAGCGTATGTTACACAAATTTGTAAAAACTCGCATTAAAATTCACTTGAAAAGCAAAATTGCTCGACAAAACTCATGCGCTGCACCACACACACGCACAATACACCTCTGCTCTAAGAATTCCTCCGTCGTAACACAAAAGCCTGCCTCGCCGGCAAACAAACAACTAAGTAAATTGACGAATAAAAAGCCAGCGAGAGCAGTAGCAGCAACGGCATATAGCATATAAGACCACTCGAGGAAATGGACGAATTAAAAGCCGCGCGCGCACGGCTGGCTGGCGCAAAACAAGTAAAAGCGCCCGATCCAGAAACTCTCCTCGCGGGAAAATCCTCATCGATTAACGAACCTGCAGCAGCAGCAGCAGCGGCACAAAAGCCCCGCGAGCGTTTATATCGATCGATGGCTGTGTATAGGTTGGAACGGAGGCACTTAAAGGGCCCGCAAGGCAGAAGCAGCAGCAGCAGCGCGTGAGAGATTGTGGTGGCGCGCGTAGGCGAAAAAGAGAGAGAGAGAGAGAGAGCCGGGCAATCCACTTAGCCGATTGGAACGAAATTGAGCACGATAATCGCGAGCGGCGCCGACTGCCTCCTCGTTTTCTCCTCCTGCTCTTCTTGAGCTTCTCTTCTCTCTTAGTCGTGAGCTGTGTACGGCTTTGTGTGTAATATTCGCGCATAACGAAGGAGAGATTTTGAGCGGCAAATTCGAATTAAGAAGTCGCGAGAGTATAGGTACGAGCAGTATATCGACGAATTTCGAGAAGCGTTTTTCCAAGCTACTACTTCTACTCTTCGAATCGCCTCTATTCCCAAGAGTTAATAATCCTTCGAATCCAATCTAGCGGCTGTGTATAACCATCTCGAACGCGCGCGCAAATCAATTTAGCGAAACAACAAAAGTTTGAGAGACGCATCAGAGGCTTCTCTCTAGCTCTCTCGTCATAAATAAAAGCACCTCAGGCGGCGCTGCTGCTGCTGCTGCCGTAGCAAAGTGCTGCAATAATGCTCGATTCGTCCGGAAAACCGATTTACCTCGGTGTACCTGAGAAGAGCTGCAGCGAGATCGGTTAGCTACTAAGGCTGTGTATACCTATGCGCTGCAGCCTCCTCGTCGAAGGTCCAATGCCCCTTTCGCCTCGTGCGCGGCTGTACTCTCTCGAGGGAGAAAGACTGCGCGTAATAGATACACACACGCGAGAGTCTATAGCTATATAGAAACGACTGCCATGTACGCCGGAATTTTAAAAAATTATGTACGTGTAATTTTTCAAGGCATTTCGAAGCTGTATAAAAGCCCCGAATTTTAATAATGAATTCGATATCCCGCGAAATTATAGCGCGCATCGGAAGAAAATAATAACAGCAGCTGATGACGAGAAAATCATCGTCGTCGAGCATCAGCAGCTATATAGCTAACAACCTGTTCTCTCTCTCTTTTCAATATACAAGTGTGCAGTATCGAGACAGGAGGACGAAAGTCACCAGTGCGCGCACCGCAATCTCACGAAATTCTCAATTTCTCCGAGGTCCGGAGGCACCATTAGGGGCGAATCGACGCTCTTTTTTGCCCGAAATTATCCGAGTTGCCGATCGCTCTTCTCTCCGCCTCCTTTCCCCTCTGTAATTTCATCCGAGCGCAGGGGACAAACACGACGACGAAGCAGCAGCAGCAGCTCCAACAGCGGCTTATAACACACGCCTCGGATAAGGATCGCTGATTCCTACTTTCGTCTCTTCCCTTTCTCTCTGCCGTGTATAGCGGAGACTATGGAGAGAAAATTAGAGAAACGATGCTCTCGCACGTGTTTCCGATACTCGCAGGCTCGTGTAATTTGCGGAGAGGCTTTTGGGAGCTTTGGGAGGCACCAGCGCGGGCGAGAGATAGCGACGCGCTTGATTCTTCTTTTTTGAGAATTTCGCGGTCAAATTGAATATTATATCTGCTTCGACAGCTGCCGGCTGTATAGGTATTCGCTGCTAATACACAGTGGCGGAGTATACGAGTTTGAGGACTTTACGGGGAAGCGATTTTTTAAAGAAGCGTTTTAAAAAGCGAGAGGGCTCGTTTCGTGCGGCTTTGATTCTACGTTATTTTTCGGAGAAATGTGGGATTCGAATTTGTTTCAAAGAATGACTGAATAAATTACTTGGAAGTCTGCCGCTGTTATAAATAGCGAGAAGTTTGATTGCGAGTGGCGTTGTAAATCTTTTACAGACAATTATCCGACGAGACGCTCGGTTAAATCAATTCATTACCTATCAGTAAATTATCGTCGTCTTGATTGCCATTGACAATTTTCGGCGATGCAAAAGTTATCAATCGCAATCGAGAATCTTTTTCAATCGCTGTAACACTCGGTTCGTCGAGTCTATTCTGGTGAGTCTGCGTGATTCGATTCGATAAAAATAAATACCTCAAAATTAGACCTCTTATTTTGTCACTCGTCGCCCGGCTTCTCCTTATCTACCGCTTACCTATACTATCTCCCATCAATCAGTAAACTCTCCAATATTGAACAACGTGGCGCGACAACACAAAAGAATACGCACAACCAGTAGCCACTCGTCAAGCACCGGACGGCAAATGCTTATTCGACAGGCCATAAAAACCAACCGAATAGATAAAACGACTGTACCCCCTCGTGTCAGCCGAACATACAGACGAGAGAGAGAGGGACACGCGTCGTCATATTAAACGTTCTCTCTCTTCGTAGACTCTCGTTAAACTATTTTCACAAAGCTTCGTCCAGCTATAACCTCCTTTGTGAGAAACGCACACACATATTCCGCCTCTGCAGCAGGCATTTTCCGGATCGAAATTGAAGGGCCCCAGGCGAGTGCTCAGCGTCACACACACAATGACTCCGAAGTGTGTCCGTTTATCGCTTCGAGCCCATCGATAGAACGCCTAACTCACCTATTCTCCATTCTTCTCTCCATTATGTTAAGGACTATGCGGGTGCGCGACGACGAATTTACGAGGGACTAATTCCCCCGAAATCCCCTCATTACAACTGTATAGAGGAGGGGGAACGCAGAAGAAGAAGAAGTAGAAGTTTGAAACTGCGCGTGCTGTAAATGGGGTCTGCATACTTCTGCTGCTGCTGCAGGATGAAGGAATGCTCTCTACGCACGGGGCCGGACGCGGAATTAACGAGTCCTCGGTAATGGCCGGGTCAGATTTGAAGAGCCTTCTCTACGATGTCTTGCTTTTTTCGGACGGACACGTAGAAGACCGACCGTAATTTCGTGAATGTCTAATGATGATGACGGCGGCGGCGGCGGCGGCGTTAAAGGATTCGAAACTATTTTTCTACATTATAAAGTTTCTTCATAGACTGCAGCAATCATCATCCATTTGTAATCTCCGCGTAGGCGTATATTCGAAAAAAATCTCCCGTCGAAATAATAAACAGCTCTCTGAACAGCATTAGAGCAGCGGACAATATTATAACTCTCTCTCTCCTAGCGCGCGCAAAAAAAAGAGCGACGACGCGGCGCATCCATAATGTTTAATACGAAATTTCATTCTCACGGGGACGGCCGCAAGAAAAAGAGCGACGAGGCTGTCTCTCCTCGCCGACCACAATGAGAGATATTAAGCTCCCGATATTTACGTCCTAAGTCAACAGAGCGCGCGGAATTCCGCTTTATTGCCGGCCGGCCGGCTTCTCTCTGTGCCGTTGCCGTTGCTGCTGTGCGGATATTCTCAATGCGTCATGAGGCAGGCCCGCGGCGACGACATCGCGAGAGCTAACCTCACGCTGTACTGTATATAATACCGCACTGTGTGTGCCCAGCGCCGGGGTATTATACTCTTTTCCTTAATATCCCTTGCGCGGAGGCGGATACGAGAGCAAAAGTGCGGGAGACACCTCGCCAGAGCCCCTTTCTTTGTTCTCGACGACGACGAGGAGGAGATTGCGCAGGAAAAGTATGAATGTATAGGAGGATTTTTTAGTTAAAAGTTATATTCGATGTACGTACGGTGCACCCATCGATAAAGTTCGTACACTCATCGCATAAACCCGCTGACTCAGAGGAAAAGTCATCCCCGGCCTTTCCACTCACAGCGACTAATTACCACCTACACTCTCACGTAATACTATAAAAGAAGCTCGTCTGTACACTTCCGAAAAGAGAATCCATACAAACAAATATCCATCGCCCCTTCCCTCCGTATAACACTAATGCCGTCACGTCGATCTCACTCGAACGCTTTTTTTTCAAGGGGTCGCCTCGCGACGCCCCGCGGCTACGTCAGCTGGCAGAGTTACACACGTATACTGCAACTGCTTTACAATTTCGGCGCGCGAGATATAATACTCGTGTCCAGTAATACAGACGAGTTCGACTCATTGCGCTATGCTCTCTCTCTATCTCTCTCTCTCTGTCTGTCTGTCTCTCTCTCTCTCTCTCTCTCTCTCTCTCTCTCTCTCTCTGTCTCGCCGCTGATGTCATAATTACGCGAAGCTTTGTGCGAAGAGATTCCACGAGAGAGCGAGGTCGCGCCCGCGTTCAATTGAAATTTATCGCTTTTTTTCGTTCACGCTAATCAAGCCGGCTTGACGACAAAATTGGTTTTGGCTTCTGCTCTCGTTGCGCGCGACTATTATAATAAATAAGACTTCAAACCGAGCTGGAGAATCTCTATTTAGGTGGTGTAAGAGAAGCTCTACGCATTGATATTTAATCTAATCTCCCCGACTACTACTACTACGACTGCTACTAGGCTGGCGCCTCAATAAAAATCTATCGGACCTCATTCCCGAGGTAAGACGCAAAATAAAGATCCTCGCCGGCGGATATTGGCAATTTTCGGGCGGAAGCGCGCTCCGTCTAATCCTTCGGGAGCGAGCGAAAGTGCGCGCGCTACACGGGGGCGGTGTATACTACTGTGCGGAGGAGAGAAAGAGAGAGAGAGAGAACACAAGCGACTACGGATAAAAAAGGGAGGAGTTTACGCGAGTATATATACACCTACACACTGCTCTCCTATAGAGTATATATATATATATATATGTATGTATTGAAAGAGGAAAATTGGATCGAGTCTGGATATAAATGCGCGACAGTCATTGTGGATGCTGTGTGTTCTCCCGCGACAGCTTAGGCTTTAAAGTAGCTGGAGGAGAGAATTTATTCTTGTCTCGGGGAGGATCTCTCTCTCTCTCTCTCTCTCTCTCTCTCTCTCTCTCTCTCTCTCTCGAGGGGTGGGAGATTCGATTAAGCGGTTTCTTATGCCCTCTCCCTCTCTCTTTCTCCGCTTGATTGGAATACGGACGGAGGGACGCGAGACTCTCCCTCTTGATTGTCGGGGAATCATCGGGAATAATTAACTTTTTGCTACTTACTCTCTCTCGGTAATGGACGCCAAGCTTCGCTGTACTGACCTGCAACGAAAAAATTAATGTTTCTGGTTAACGTTGAGGCGTGAATATTCAGCGGGAGAAATTAAATTATAAATTCACTCTCTCGCATTCATATTTATGCAAGTGTAGCGCTAGCTTTAAGGATATACACATTGGCTAAGATGTGAGTTATATTCGCACGCGCGGTAGGTGCGTTTATTATTGCTTAGGCAACAAATAACGCCGCTAAAAATTCAGCCGGCACATCGACGCGCGCGAATTTACGACGTTGAGTAACTGTACACTGCAGCTTGATGAAATAGTAAGCTCGCTACGACGAGGACGCATAGACTGCTGCTGCACAATGGTAAATAAGTGTCCCCCGCTCCAGCAATTGATTGACCGCTGCGGCAGCGCCACATTCCAAAATCCAATTTTTTGTCTCACCCACGCACTGCACCGTGGAATACACATACTTGCCGGCTTTCTCAGCAGATATATAATAGATATACCGGTCCAGCAACACACAACGCATAAATCCGATCGAAGTCTCCCGATTAGCGCGGCGGCGGCGGCGCGCACAAAGGCCTCACGCAGCATACAAGTGGGTCGGACCACGTAGCGGGCAACGTACCATAGTCGTCGTCGTGGTCGTCGTGTCGTGTGTGTATGCAGCCTGTGCTATGGATATACGTGGTGCAGCCTGTGCTATGGATATACGTGGTGCAGCTACGTGCATGTATCGAGCGTGCGGTTACACGTGACGCGGCGCCTTCTTCCGCCTCTCTCTCTCTCTATATCCCTTATACTTGTCGCGACTCTCTCTCTCTCTCTCTCTCTCTCTCTCTCTCTCTCTCTATATATATATATATATATATCCCTTATACTTGTCGCGAGACTCTCTCTCTCTCTCTCCCTCTCTCTACGCGTGATTGCGGATAAGTGCGAGGATGAATTGACGTGATGCTATGCGTGTCGAATGATTTTTTTCGGGGGGAGGCTGAGCTACGTCGGACGTTATGAAGTGTGTTTTGCAGAATTTATGCGCGATGCTCGGAGAGGAATTCTTATGGTCGGTATATTAGCTGCTCTCGATCGGTTTTACGCCCGGTAATACGGCGCGCGGCTGTTGCAACGCCGGTACCCTAAGCGGGTCTTGGGCGTAGTCGTCCAGAGCGGACGGGTGGGTGCCTATCACTACTACACAGCGCGTCCTCAGGTTGCGGATAGAGGAACGGCCCCTGAGAAGGAGGTTAACTGCGAATAAATCGAATAAGCAGCCGCGGACAGCCGATAGGCCCGGGCGTGGGTGTGATGAGCCCACACTGGAGAACGCATTCATCTAGAAACACTACGCAAGCACCACCACAACAACGAACACTCAACAATATTTCCTATTTTCACTTTCTCTTTCTACCTCACTATCTCTTTTAGCACACATTACAAAAATCCTACTGTCGTGGAGGATGCGGGAGCGATGATAACTGCCCCGAAAGGGGATGTGTAGAATGATTCGCCACCTGGTCTTACGCGGTAACGAAGCCAGCGAAGGCGCGCTGCCTTGCAGGGGGGCATTGGGATACGAGAATGATTCTGTAGTGTGTCCGACGATGAGTGGGCTCCGTCCTCATCAAAGTCGGAAAGTTCACATATTTAGTTCTCGAGAGGTATGGGGGTTATCACCTCTAGAACGGTTGACTCACCTGCGATCGGAACAGGATCCAAAACGCGCGGGTTTAACTTACTATCATGGCTCAAAAAAAAACAAAACCAAACCAAAACCAATAGGGACTTAAAGGTGGGAACGTGGAATGTGCGCAGTTTATACAGAGCAGGCGCGTACCAGGAAATCTTAAAAGAAGCTGGCGAGCGCAAATTAGATTTAGTAGCAATACAAGAAACACGGTGGCAAGATAGCGGGATTTTAGCAAAAGATAACTTCACCTTTATATTCAGGGGCGCGAGAGGACACTCCTTAGGTACCGGATTTCTGGTTAGCAAAAGAATTATACACGCTGTTAAAAGTTTCAAATTCGTGAACGACAGACTCTCGTATATCATCATCGAAGGAGCGTGGTACGATTACGTGGTTATTAACGTACATTGTCCTACGGAGGACAAAGAGGAAGAGGTAAAGGATCTTTATTACGAAGCTTTAGAACAATTAATCGACCAATTCGCGCCTTACGACACCAAAATAGTAGTGGGGGATTTCAACACTAAAATAGGGAAAGTGGAAATGTTTAGGCCCACTATAGGCAAGGAAAGTCTGCAGGAAACCAGCAACGAAAACGGTATTAGAGTCATAAATTTCGCGGCGGCAAAAGATCTTATAGTAAAAACTACGTGCTTTAAGCACAAGGATATACACAAAGCAACGTGGACATCGCCGAACGGAGCCACGCAAAATCAAATCGATCACTTCCTTATCGATAAGAGGCGCCACACAAATGTACTTGACGTAAGAACCTATAGGGGGGCGGATTGCGACTCGGATCATTTTCTAGTAGTGGCCAAATTAAGAGCCAAATTAGTAGCCGGGCAAAATAGTAAACGGGCGAACAAAGTAGAAACCTTCGACATTGAAAAGCTACGAAACGGGGTAGAGCGAATTCAGTATCAAGTAGAAATAAGTAACCGGTTTCAGGTTCTCGAGGACACAGATGAACCGACGGAGGTAGATGACGACCCAAACAGTCTATGGGTGGCTATCGAAAGAACGGTAAAAGAGGCCGCGAACAAAGTGCTAGGTAAAAAGAAAAAGCCAAAGAGCAAACCATGGTTTGACGAAGAGTGCGAACTCTGGTTTGAGGCGCAAGGCGCAAAAAGGCTAAAATAGACAGCGTTCACAATGGAAACGATAGGACCGTAGAAGAGTACCACAAAATAAGAAAGCAAGTGGGTGTGATTTACAGAAACAAAAAGCGCGAGTAGCAAAAGAGCGAGATTAGAAAAATAGAAACTAACAGTAAGGAAAATAACCCGCGCTAGATGTACAAAGGAATCAACGCTATTAGGAAGGGTTTCCAGAGTAGATCGCAATTAATGAAATATGAGGGCGGGAATCTCGTTACAAGCGAAAATGAACTGCTAAAGCTGTGGAAAGGATATTTTGATAAGTTACTAAACGTACATGAAAACTGCGAGGAAACGGGAGATGAAATCCACACTGCTGAACTCCATATGGAAGAACCGACCTACAAAGAAGTAGAAGCCGCGATCAAAAAACTAAAAAACAATAAGGCCGCGGGAAACGATTCTATACCAGCTGAACTACTTAAATATGGTGGCACCGCGCTTACATTCAGAATTTTTGAACTAGTATGTGCTATTTGGAAAAATGAAACGATACCGGAAAACTGGAAAGAATCCATCATCATACCGATTTTCAAAAAGGGAGATAAGACAGATTGCAATAACTACCGGGGAATCTCACTTTTAGCTACCTGCTACAAAGTTCTATGTTAGAGAAAAAATGGGAACATTGCGAAAAACAATACACCAACTATTTATAGACTTTAAAAAAGCGTACGACTCTATCAAACGAAGCAAAATGTATCAAATCCTTGTGCTCCTCGGAGTACCAAAAAAACTCGTGAAATTAATTCAAATATGTCTGAACGGAAGCACGGGAAAGGTCCGAGTAGGCGGTAACGTATCCGAATCATTCATAATACGCGACGGTTTGAAACAAGGTGTCGGTCTTTCTACGGTACTCTTTAACTTAACGCTAGAGTATGTTGTTAGAAAAATGCAGACTAGCGGGCTAGGTGCAACCCTTAACGGAAAAACACAAATTCTGGGATATGCGGATGACTTGGACATACTTGGGGATAACGGTGCAGCGGTAGCGAGAAATGCGAAAATTCTCATAAATGCTGCTGAGGACACGGGGCTAGAGGTGAGCGAATCGAAAACGAAATATATGATCATGGACAAACTGGGCATTTGCGAAGGTGAGGGTAATCTTAGAGTCGGAAATTATACTTTCGAAAAGGTTAGCGAATTCAGATATTTAGGCACAACCATAAATGATCGAAACGAAATTAAAGCCGAGATTAACAAGAGACTTCATTCGGGTAATGCCTGCTTCTACGCCGTGAATAGATTACTAAAATCAAAACTGCTGTCTAGAAATGTAAAAGTAAGGATATATAGGACTGTAATAATGCCGGTAATTTTGTACGAGTACGAAACCTGGGCGCTAACTAAAGCGGAAGAAAACCGTTTTAGGGTGTTCGAAAATAAGGTTCTGCGGAAAATATACGGGCCAAAGAAAGATGAAGAAACCGGGGAGTGGAGGAAACTGCACAATGACGAGCTACACAATTTATACTCATCACCGAATATAAACAGAATAATTAAATCGCGTAGACTAAGATGGGCAGGGCACGTGGCAAGAATGGGAGACGATCGCACGGCAGCGCGTATAATGAAAGGAAAGCCAAGCACATCGCGACATCTAGGTAGACCTAGGCGCAGGTGGGGGGACAACGTAAAAACGGACTTAACTGAAATCGGGAGGGAGGGTGCGCAATGGATGGGGTTGGCACAAAATAGAGATACGTGGAAGGCTTGCGTAGATGAGGCGATGAACTTGCGAGTTCGAAATGCCACTTAAAAAAAAAAAATACGGCGCGCGGTCACGACAACCACTGATTTTTTTACGGCCGCTGTATATGAGTTATTTAATACGCGACACTGATTAGATCAAGCACAGCCTTTTATACGCTTCTCCTCTCCTCTCGAGAGCATAGCCACCGAAAATAATAATATTAACAATTTCTATACACACAACACACATCAGGACCATAATTTTTCTACCCAGCACCGCGTCCCACCTCTACATCACTGGCTGCGTCGTCGCGTGGAATCCTCGGGAAAACGTGTATAAATTTTCTCGCGCTCGTGTGATCCGAGGGTGAAACCGAAGCCTAATAAAGCATCGGACACACACACACTCACGCGTGTATACGAGGCTCTCTCGTCTCGCGTCGTTTCTCTCTCTCTCTCTCGTCTCGCGTCGTTTCTCTCTCTCTCTCTCTCTCTCTCTCTCTCGGCCCACGCACGACGATATCCACGTGTGCACGCGACGAGCCACGCGATACAGAACGTATAACGAATGCGCGCGACTATGGCGCCCGTCTTTCTCTCGCGCGTTGTTTATCATATTCGGTGTGCGCGTCTCGCGCGTGTTTTATTACGAGGGAAAAGAGGGAGATGGAACCGATAGAGGACGAGCTTTATGGTATAGGTGTGCAGAGAAATAGGACAGGTTTTCCGTGTCTTTTTCATTCAGGAATATCGATATTTATAGCGGCGAATTGTTACCGAAGAATATCATCGACGAAAATTTAAATTTTCTCTCGTTCAGTCCACCAAACACAGAAAAAAAAATCATTCATCCGTCCGTTACTGCACCGTATCTACACACAGAAGGAAGTCGGGGGCGCCGACTTCGCGCGCTCACTTTGTGAAATCCGACGACTCTTTGATGTCCCCTGTTGTTCTTTCTCTCTCTCTTTTTTTCGATTCTTTTCTGTTCCCTCCCGCTCGACGTTCGGATTTCGAATTATACTCGCGAGCGCGCATTAGAGGCTCTCTTTCGAGGGTGTCGCGTTTCGCGGACACAGGGGACAACACTACAGAACAACGCGACAGGAAACCCAAAAAGGCCGACCGCGAAACGTCGCAGTAGAGTAGCGCGCCTTTGATTCGGGGAATAAATTATGGCGATTATTGTTTCGCCCCGCTGGCATTGTCACCAACGTTGTGTGAGTTTAATTTAGAATTCCGTTGTGTGGTGCAGTGTGTACCGCATAACGAACAAATTCCATAAAAAGCGGCAGCGATCAGACGGCGATAGGATCTATATACGAAAGCGTCTACTTAGAATAACAGTCTCTCGGTTTCTCATTGACTCGTTCTCTAATCTAAAATCGATAAATAACTCACTCGACTGACACGCGCGCTTACCTACTTCGTTCTAGGGAGAGAGAGAGAGAGAGAGAGAGAGAGAGAGAGAGCCCTACAACTTACGCCTGGGTATACACACGCACGCGCGACAACAAATCCGAGAGCGAGACATGCGCGTCGATTAAAGTCCCAGATAACGTAACTAAACGACACTTTGGATGGAGGAACGGTGCCAGAGAGAGGAAAACCACCCATTTCGATTTTCATGCGCTGAGAGAGATTTCTTTTCGATTCTTCGGCTGTGTGTATAACGTTATGGGCAAACGGTAAACGAGAGGACACTGCGGCGACTGTTTCACAGCGGGAGGTTCGGATTGTCAATTGCGTAAGAGAGCTCGAGGAAAATCGGTGTGTGGCTATGTCGAACGAATCGAGGTCGGATTCTTTTTATCGTCCGTGTATTGTATCCCATTGGGGATTTTCTGTGGCCGACCTCTACTGTATTTCGAGGAGCAATTATTCTAATCGGCTGCGTAGAGTAATGCGCTCTGATTCACGCTGATAAGGGTCCGCATACAGTAATGAGAACGTGTAAAGGTATACACACCTATATAACGTGTGAATCACACGTATGACGATGCGGCGGCTCGTCTGGAAATTGTCCAACACGTCAAAGCAATCGTATATAAAGCTTATCCTCGTGTATAGTGATTCATTGTATATGCTCGAGCTCTTGTTCTCTCTCTCTCTCTCTCTCTCTCTCTCTCTCTCTCTCTCTCTCTCTCTCTCTCTCTCTCTTTCGCCTACACCTGATAACGATGCAATATTTTACAAATACGCGCGCGATTCCTCGAAATAACACTGTGTACCGATGATTAATAACTCGGCGGCGCTGAAAAGCCGTATAATTGTTTAAAGCTATATACATATATCCGATAGAGGCATCAGCTCTGCATTCTCTCTCTCTACTATAATTTGTGTTCTCTCTCCAGCGGAGTATATTAAAATGCTTCATCGGCTCTGCCGAACTAGCTCTCCGCACATATCGGAGGCTAAAATTCATTAATTAATCCAGAGAGCTATCTGTCCCTCTTGGAAATTATCGAATCGGCACCGTTTCACAGTTCGATTATTGCTAATTAGCTCACGGCCTGCGCGCAAGCACTAATTATATTAATTTCACAACGCATCTCTCAGCGCGAGCCTCCCCCGTCAATTTTTTCCCTACGTCGATCGTTCACCCTAATTACCCCCGCGAGAGCGCGAATTAAATCTGAAAAAAAACGCAACAGGTCAGACGTATCACCGATAGAAAAAAAAAATGAAATCATTATTATGTTGCTACATATTGACGAGAATATATTGCAACATAACGACCGCACACGTTCGTGATAAAAAAGCGCCGTATGCGGAACAGCTTGGCGTGTGTGGGAACACACAGACAGAGGGTCGAAGAGCAAAGACGCAGCATAAGAGAAACAGTCTACCTATATCACCACGTAAGTGTAACTATACGCGAACCACCGCCGCCGCCACGACCGAGTCTGCATTATTTATCGAAGTACACGTGTCCCAGCCTGCTTCGCCTTTTAACTGACGCGCGCGCGCTCTGTGCCGCTAAAATAAAGCGACGGAGTAATGTGTGCGAAGGGAAAGAGGCTATGATTGAATTTCCGCGCTGTGCTCCGAGATAGAGAGAATCTCTTTACGGCTCGGTTTACCTTTAGAGTCGGAGCCTTTATTTATCCGCCGGGATGTGCGCGAGCGTGTCTTGCGCTGATTTGTGGAATGGCACACGCGAAGAGCTGGATAGTCATTGCTCTGCTATGTGTGCCTGTGTGTGCACAGGGGAATTGATTTTTTCTAATGGGGTATGATAACTCCAGGCTATAGAGGATCTGTACGTATGTACATCATCTGATTCTTGAGAAACTGAATAACCGTGTCAAGGCGTCAATATATGCTAATTCGCTTATACGACAGCATAGCGGCTTGTTTTTCGCATTCCGAGAATATTTATCATTCACTATTCATACGGTCTTTATTTATTAACCCACTCCACTCTCTCTCGCGGCATATCGATTGCACACAGGCTATTTCATACTTCGAAATTCCCTTTTCGCAACACGATCAAACCTTCGCATCTCGCTATACAACGCTTGGAATAAAAAGAGAGCCTCTTTCTGCACTTAGCGCATGCGCGAGCGCGCGCAATTAAAAATTACATTCGAGTGCTTTCGTGCACGTCCTCTTTAGCCCGACTCTTCTTGATAAAGCGAGTGCCGCCACCGCCGCAACGCGCTCGGAATAACGCGCAGAGAAAACGCCAAGCGTATTCGTGCGGCTTATATGCACACACACACACACACACATACATGCCGTGCTGTATAACGACTCCGCGAAGCTTAGCCCTCGCGCTGCTGCAGCAGTCGTTAATACGAGCGGCACACGCTTCCTAGTGTAGCTTCGCTCTTTCCACTTTATAACTATATATCCGTGTGTGTACGACGTACGTGTGTGATGTAGAGTATATAGGCGAGAGCAGGGGAGAAGCGAGAGATGAGAGAGGCAAGTGCGCAGCTGAAAGTTCAGCGGCGTGTGTCTTAAAGGGATAGGGGTCGTTAATAAGGCGCGTCGATAAAAACCATTATGAGGCTTATGAGGACGTAAAAGCCGAGCGGATTCTTTCTCCTCCTCTTTTTTTACTCTCTATCCGTATTATAGTGCGGCTATATACAGATTTAGCCGCAGCCGCGTGATAAGACGCGCAGCCAGCGTTTAATCTGGGATTGTCGTAAAATCGACGATCTAATATAGATTCTGATGGACTCTCGCGCGGGGTAAAAATTGGATTATGCTTCTATATTCATTTTGGCTGAGATCTCGGATTTTAGAGAACTTTTAGTTTTACGCAATGATAATGTATGCGGCGCTTTCTTCATAAAAGCCAATTCACATCGGCAGTGATTATATACGGCTTTCATGCGGTTATAGACTACTTAGCCGCTAAGAAGCAAGACGTAACGAACTGCTACTCTGGTAAGTGGTTAACAACATTAAGCGTTGGCCGATTTTTCAATCAATCCTGCGTTTTCTTTTTTCTCCCTTACTGATAAGCTCTCGACGAAAAAGGCTCGACGAAAAACAATCTCCGCAAGAACCTCCTGAATTTCTGTATATATTATAGCTCCATACGCGAGAGAACAAGTCTGTTTACCGCAGACTTTATTCATAAAATGTCGCGCCCGTAATTAACCAGCGCGCATATCCATCGAAATTCGATAAAAAGTGCGCGAATCTCTGCCGCAAATTGAATATAAGCCGTCTCTCTCGTTAGGGCATAAACTTTCTCCCTCTCTTTCCTATCTGCCGCAGAAAATATATAATCCCCGGAGCTCTGCTGACGGTCAGTGCGCGCAAACGAGCGGTAAAAAATTCAGAGCCTAATCCGACGTTCGCTCGCGCATAATCGACGATCGGCGCCGATAAGAAATTAATGGCCGCCTCGTGGTATTATCTCGCTACTGTAGACGGGGGAAAGAGAGAGAGAGAGAGAGGGGGATTGCTAGGGTGGGAGAGAGAGAAGAGCAACGTTGACGGTGGTCGAAAAGTCGGAGGATTATGCGCGCAGGGGAGAGAGGCAGACGAGTTGATAGGTCTGATTTTGAATATTATGTGTGCGTGTGGTGTGAGAGCTAGTTTATGCGTTTATTTCTGGATAAAATTTGTTGTTATATATTCATTATTTTTAAACGAAGCGCTCGGCTGTAAGAAGCTGTCATTTTATTCCGCTCCGGAATAATATGTCACTTACAAGCTCCGTGTAAGCCTACAGCTCAGAATCTTTCTCTCTCTCACTGATGTCGCATCGCCTAAAAGGTGAAAACTCGATTTTAATACACCGAAAATCTCTCCTCCTCCTCCTGCTCGCGTGTGTGTCCAGTCCCGGGGAGAGAAGCTAGCTCCATTAATCACCGAGATTGATCACGCGCTTTTCTCTCTCTTAGGGAAATGTCGTGGGCGTGCGCGAAAAATGGCGCACATACAAGCTCGGAGAACTTTCGGTGTTTTCCCTCCCAAGACGCTCGTCGCTCGCACATATTTATTATTCCCCCGAGTATTTAGAGCATTGCAGGAACGCGAATCTAGGCCAGCGCAGACTCTCTTACTCTTCTCTCCGCTTGCGCGTGTACGTGTGTGTGTGTGTATTAGGAGCATAATATACACGTTTGGCTTGTTTTACGATCGACCCGATGTAATCGATGGTATTGCCCTGCAACGAATTGAAAATCGATGAATCGAGGGCTCCTGTGTCTACACATACGCGCGTTAACCGAAAATCAGCACAAGAGAGCGAGAGAGAGAGAGAGAGAGAGAGAGAGTTGGGAGTTATTCCACTATTGTGCAGTGTGTGTGTGGAAACTTTGATTGCGTTTCTTGTAGATATACACTTGAATTAGTCGTCCCGAAAGTAGCATCTCGTAAATTCCTAACGCAAAAAATTCACGCTCGACTCGCAGCTGCACGCATCGACGAGATACTACTCCAGACCGTATAGTGCTGGTATTTAAAAATCTACAGCGTAATGGCTTCTATAAAACCTCGGTCTTATCTTTAATTTCCGAGTGCGTCCGCGACCGCAGCGAGAGAGTTATTTTTCGCGGAGACCGCATATCTTTTACGACGACGACGAGAGAACCTAGCCGCGTTTTCCCGCCCAAGACGCTTGTCTTGCTCGCGCATAATCATCGTCATTCATTGAGCAACAATACCGGTGAGAGAGCGGAGTATAGGCCGGATTTAGGCCGGTTCATTTCCCTCACAGTTCTCTCTCTCTCTCTCTCTCTCTCTCTCTCTCTCTCTCTCGGCCAGTATAAGAGACATGATGAACTTCACTCGGTGAATACGACTACGCGTGACGCGCATTAAGCTCTTTCGTCATTTATAGTGGGCAACGACCGGTTCCGAATCTCTCTCTCTCACCGCACACTACACTGCAAGGAATATCTTATAGCTGCCCTCCGTCTCGGACTGCGCACTGATATTATCCAAAGAGGATAAAGCCTGTGCGCCTTAAGTATGATGTTCACAGTGCCATAACTCGAACAGAAACACGACTGTCCACTCTCGTTATGCCGGCGACTCGTCCGAAGAACAATGACCCTTCATCTGACGTTTCGAACCCCTTCCTCCTCTTCCTCCTCTCGAGAGATCTCTGCCTCTCTATACTCGGGGGCCTTTGTATTGTACCGAGTTCAAGAGCGAGATTCCGAAATGTTTCCAGTCATTTACGACGACGGCGACTCTTTTTTCTCTCCTCTGCGCGAGAGAAGAGAGAGACCGCGTCGAAAGTTTTTGCCTTATGCTAATTTTAACGGGTTAATGGAAGAGAGATCGCTAGAAGTGGATCCGCTGAATTTACGGTACATGTTTCGCTGTGTATTTCGAGGAGTCTCGACCTCTTGTTTATTGTTACGACTTCTTCTTCTTCTAATTAAGCAATTTCTGGGAAGGTCTCGTAATGCGCGCTAATCTATAGGGCAAAACGCCAGACGGTCTCTCTCTCTCTCTCTCTCTCTCTCTCTCTCTCTCTTAGCATGTCATCACAATAGCCGAAGATCCACAATGTAGATCCTTCATCGCGCCGAGTATTATGCATCTTAATCTTAAGTGGATCTTTGTTTTGGTCAGGATTTTTCAGCATTGTTGTACCTGCTGCAGCAGCTCTCTCCCTTTCACCACCATCTCGCTATTATATATTATACACGCAGGGAAGAAACGCGGAGAATTTGGAATCCGCATCATTTCCAACTTTCTTATTAAGATTAAAAGCCTTTCAATGTTCTTCCCTGACTTTCCTGTAGATTTACACCACTGCAGATTTGTTTATCCGCGAATGAAAGAGGCGCTAATGAGAAATTTCAAACCTTCGCTAAAGTTTCGTCCTGCTATAATACTAACTGCGCTCTTATACCTCTTATGTATTTATTTAGCTCTCTCGTCTTTCGAACTTCGCTAGTCGAAGCGATTTGACAGAGAGAGAGAGAGAGAGAGAGAGAGAGAGAGAGAGAGAG
>JAZHPH010000032.1:1133761-1153353 GCA_037356405.1 Nasonia oneida | reverse complement strand
TCTCTCTCTCTCTCTCTCTCTCTCTCTCTCTCTCTCTTGTGCGTTATGTACGAGTTACAAGAAAGAAAGAAGGACTCACCTGCGTGATTTTCAAGCCGGTCACCGTGCTTCGTCCCCCCGTGTTTGTTATCCTCTGGCTGAGCTCTCAGAGTCGCCGGCAGCAACAAACAACGGATCGCGCGCGCGCGCGTGTGTGTATACAAAGTCGCTGAGTCGTTTTCACGAGACCGATGCACTCTCGAAGTGTACAACGTTATTGTACATGTACACCCAAACGATATATATATATATATATATATATATATATATCACTGCCGAACTATAGGACCATCGTCGCCGAGGAAGATGGAGTAAATCACGCACTTTCAGATACTAATTGTATCATGACACAGAAAAAAAACATCCAGCGAATAATCCTTCTCTGATGTTGAGAGCCGGGGAGAGAAGGACGCCGTCGCCGCCGCTGCCGCGACACCTGTCAAAGGAGGAGCGGCTGTTGACGCTGATACACTTTTTCCTCCCGATGCTGCTGTAGACTTGGCCGATCCTTCGGGCTACGCATAACCTCAATCGCGCGATACTCGCATCCTTCGGGATATACGTCTGCACTGCAGCCGCATTCACACAACGCGCGCTTACAACAACAACAACGGCCAGTATAAGCTGAGTAAGTATATACCTTCAACCGTCTCTCTCGCGTGCAAACTGAAGGGAAAAAAGCGAACTCCTCGTGTTTACGATAAATCACACGAAGTAGAGGATACAGCTGCGCGTATGCGTCGTCCGATCTCCGCGTATCAATCTTGAGGAAACCGAGAGGAGACACTGCAGAGAGAAAGAAACGAGCGGATATAGAGAAGGAACGTTCGGCCGTCGAACGAGCGCGTCGTCGAACGGTACACGAAACACTGAGACGTTGGAGCGGCAGCCGCCGCCAGACTCCGCTGTTCCCCTCTATGCGCGCTGTCGCCGTCTCGCTCGCGCGCACACGCGCCCCGCTGTACTCGTATACATGTATATATGTATACATAGATATACAGACTCAGGGGCCAGCGTTCACGCCGTGGATACGCTGCCGTCGCTCGCTGCTGCTCGTAGTGTGGGTAGAGCTATATACCTATACACGCCGTCGAGACTCGCGTGGAGGGGGTTCGCTGAACTCGCGCGCCGCCGGTCTCTCTGCGCGCGCTGCAGTTGTGCGATGTGTGCGTGAGAGACTGAATGGGGGAGATGCGGGAGAGAGAGAGAGAGAGTGAGAGAGTGAGATGGATGATTCAGGGGTGAGGGGAAGTCGTGCGTCAGGTTACGCGTCAGAAGGACTGTCGGAGATAGTCGTTTGACGGTGAGGGGTTTGTAGTGTGAAAGGTTTTTTTTATTTTGATGAGTTTTGAGATTTCTGGTTTTGATGTGATAAGCTTTATTGATTCGATTTTTTTTATATTCTTTTGAGAATAGTGGAACTAAACAAACAAATTTTGTATGTGCATAACTAAGCTTGATAAGTTTGTTGGACAGTATACCTGGAACTGGATAGGTCGTAACTATAATATTAATAATCCTCATACATAATTACTGCTTTGTAATTTACAATTGATTTCGTTTCTGTAGTGGGACTGTAAGTAAGACATTAACCGCGGGAAAGTTATTGCACTTTTGAAAATTCTATATCACATTTAAACTTTGCATGAAGCATTTTCCCAGCAAGTTGCATTGTTCCCTTTTCATTAAAATTTACTGCACTTTACGTTGAAACGTAATAAAATATAATTGAAATTTGTGGAATTATGTAACAGTATAGAATATTCTATCTTCATTACAATTTTACAAGACTAGAAAACCGATATTCAATAGAATGTCTAGTAATTCGCTGTACCTATTTTCAAGATATTACAAAGAGTCATTAGATTGACAAAAAATAACCAATTTCTATAACGGTTGTCATTTAAATTTATCGATAAACCCAACTCTCTCTTAACTGATCATAAACAGATCATCGAAATATAATGCAGCTCATTTGAAGTATAACAACACAGCATATAATACCGCATAAATAAGAATTAAATCTGTGGCTTTCAGGCAAAACGACTTGTCACATTTTTTGAAAATGACCATTTTTAGATTTTGATACCAAAGAATCCCAACAAGAATATATTATTTTAAGCCAGAGTATGGAAAATGTGTTCCCGGTATAACATCTTAACTCGGGGTAATTTCTGCGCCATAAATAAGACAATCACCTATCTGTTGTGCCTAGTGTAATGATTTGAGAGGTAGTTCATGATGCACTAAATAATCACGGTATGGTGCCGTTATTCGTATGCCACGATCTTACGTATCAATTTAAACATTAAAATCGCCTTAAAAATACGAAAATGTGCGACTTAAGTCGTTTTGCCGGGAAGTCATAGAAATAAAACATGCATATTCCACAGTAGTTCAAAAAACGCGCATAAACTACACACCTAAATTGGCCCAACTAAAAAATAGACTCAACAACCCCATCAAGCACATCGTTCTCACAGCCTCGTCTCCTGACGAAAACCAGCAGTACCGAACGTGACAGTCACTTAAACCGTCACTCCCCCCCCCCCCCTCTCTCTCTCTCTCTCTCTCTCACGGCAGCAGGTGGAGCGCGCAACTCCAACCCAAGTGAGAGAGAAGGTCGAAAAAAAGCATAGCATTCCCATCTCGCTCGCACTCGCGCACCGGAGAAGAAAAGCACGTCGCTCGATCGTAGCTCTCCGCCGCACACGAGTTAGTACTTCGGCCAACTCCGGAAGCCCTCGGCCGCCGCTTCTCTCTCTCTCTCTCTCTCTCTCTCTCTCTCTCTCTCTCTCTCACACACACACACACGCACAGCTACAATACACAGCCGAAACTCGCGTTCTCGCACATAATACGCTTGTATAATACAGCGCACACTTACCCGTAAATGTGGAACGAGAGAAGATGATGCGTATGCGCGCATCGACCCTTTAACATTTGGATTATTAACGCAACGCGTGCACCGCCGCCGCGCTGCTGATTGCGAATTTTCGCGATGAATTATTTTTTCACATGCGCATATGCGTTTCTTTCTACCGTTGTGCGTGTTTAGCCTTTTTTTAGAGAGGAGGGTTGGGCTCGTGGACGTATGGACGAAAAAAGGAACGATAATGGGGCTGCAGAGGCTCGGATTGCGTGGTCAGGTGAATTTTTGAAGGATTTCGGGGATGCGCCTCTGCGCCTTTTTGCGCTTTGGCCTCCGCGCTGCCTGGTTTATTAATTATAGTTTCTTGTTGGCTCACGCTGCACGCGCGATGCGAATTCTAAAACACTCGGGCTGCAGGGGATTTTCGTTTTTCCTTTATCTTTCTTCTTTCTTTTTTTTCAAGGAAAAATGTTCGCTTTGCGGAAGCTTTTGGCCTGTGAAGTTTTAACGAGTGCGCGTGATTTTTAGATTAAGAAGCGCATACCGTTACGGAAAGAGTCGGGGAAGAGCTTTTGTTAAATTATTGAGGAGACAGCTGCAGAGCCTCGAGTAATTTTTGGAAATGTTTTGACAATGCTGCTTTGCGCGCGATTATGGAATTATCAGCGTCGTCGCTGCGTGAAATTATTCGAATTTTTTATTTATGAATCGGGTAAACTTTATACATCGTATATGAATGAGAGTACCGCGTTCCAAAATAAAATGTGTTTGGAGATTCAAGGGGATTATGCACTTATATCGGTTTGTTTTATTTTTCAGAATCTCCGCATACGCCCAAGCGTATAGCATGAAATTCTTAATGGTTTCCCAGGCCATAAACTATGCAGCGAGCATTAGGGATTTTCCGTTAATTCCAAAAGACACAAAATGCTTTGGAAACAATTCTATTCTGGAATTCTCGAAAACAGAAGAGCAAGCACGCAGTGCACCATTCGAATTCCGATTCTTCTACAATCGAACGCGCTTTCTCTCTCGCTTAAAAGTTGATTCCATCTTATATATTTATACAACAAGAGAAGACCGTCAATTTCGTCCTGCGTATATTCTGGGAACATTTTGATGTGTGCATAACTCGATTAGCGTCCGAAATATAACGTCGAACAAAAGTTCCAAAAATATGAAAGGTCGTACGTTATTCGTTTTATCGAGTCAATGAAACTGCGGAATCGCGTCATTCACGGGCTGTCATATCTCCGAATTTTTCTTTAAACTCGACATTGTCTCAACACAAAAGTCTTCCACGCACATCGCGAATATATACGTATTTTTGTCACGATCTCGAACCGGTACGTAAATGCCATAAATTTCAACGGAACGACTATACGCGCAAGCGCGCGCATTCGTTTGCGCGGAACCGGTATGTATATACGCAGCAGAAAACGACGACGAATGACCTCTGCTGAAATATCACAATAATATATTCATATTTAAATGTTTGATATATGGCTTTTTGTATTTGCCGTCTCTGCTCATTAGAAAGGAAACAAGATATCCCGCGTAGCTTCGGGCTGTTTAATCATCCGGATAGCAGACGAAAGAACCAATAATATCTTCGGCCATTTATCAGGCAGAGTATATATACTGTATAATAAAGGTTCTGCGCATAAATAAACTTTTTAGATTCGCGCGCGTCGTATAATTCCAGCATTATTTCGCTGCTCCCAACAATAGGACGAGAACTGTGGAAATTAAAAAATTTTCTTCCATCCGAAAAAAAGCCTTTTCACTTAATAAAATACTACGGCCATAACTCGTCAAGCTTCAAACAATAGCCAAGTCTCGAAAAGCTCTCTCGCATCGCCGAATAATTCCTGCTCGCGCGAATACGAGCGGCAAACAAGCTCATAAATTGAAACGCTGCACAAAACGCGACTACCAATTTCTACTACTACTACTGTTTAGCAGTAGAGGGAAAAAAGGAAGCCACCAGCCCGAGCGCGTCGCGATACAATATTCAATTTAATACATCCTCGATTGACGGATGCCATAAAGCGGGATTAGAGCGCGAATATTGGCAGTAAAAGCTCCGTCTGCGCGTACATCGCGTACATAGAGAGCCAGAGCGTCTGTAGCGGGTGTATGCATGTATAGGTATAGAGACTGTGCGTATATACGGAGTGGTGTATATGATATAGTGGAGGACAAAGGGGGGCAGAGAACAGGCGGCGCGGCGCTCGTGTAATCCAGGATGATGCGGCTGGTGCGATCTGGCGGCCGACGGGCCAACTGGAAACGACTGCCTACACCGCGCGACTGATATATAGAGGCTGCCTTTTCTTAACTTAACCGAGATTCTTTCGCTTCTCGCGTTGTAGATGTGATACAGAGGGGAAAGAGGATGTAGTTCGAGATTGTGTTTGCTTTATTGGTGTATAGCGATTATTTATTTTTTGAATGAAATCGCAGATTGTTTGTATTCGATTTCTACTCGTGATTCGCTGCACTGCAACGAAATAAAAGCGTTGTTGTTCAGCTGCGCACATTTTGCTCGATTGAATGTAACTGATGGAAAATATTGTTTTTAAAAATGCAGGCATGCCTTGCATACGCACGTGTGTGAAATAATTCTCGAAAAAATCAAACTCAAAAAAATATGTCACTGCATAATCGTATACAAAAAGGTATCTATCGATCGCTATATATATACACGCTTACTCAGCAAAATCCACTGAAAAAACTTGCTGCCCCTGCAAAGCCGTCTCAAACGCGATCGCGTTTTTATCCTTCTTTCTCTTCTTCACCGCTTCCTCGCGTTCGTTTTTTTTCTTCTCGAAAATGGAATTTTCATATTTAAAAAGGCGCCAGCTCGTGTACAGACAGTCGCGCAGAGTAGGAGAAAACCGAAGAGCGCAGATGTTGGCGGTTAGCAAACTCGCTCAGCTCTCTCAAGACAAATATAGAGACGAGTCTCTCTCCGCGCGTGTACTTCTTTCGACGTGAGCTCTCGTCGTCATTGTTCGCCGCAAGATCTCCCGGAAGCTTGTACGAAAAGTCCTGTTCTTGCGAGCGGCGCATGTTAATTTCGGTTGTTTCCTCGAGACCTTTCTGGAATTTTAAACGCTGTCGTTTTTAGAAGGAGCTCCAATTCAGCCTCGCGTATGCGAAAAAAATCTCGTATCATATTATATAATTTAAAAATTTTATACGAACTCGAGTGTTATACTATCGTATAACCGTCCCCGGCGCGGATAGTCCCCGATAAACTTGGCTCGCAACAACTCGGATAATGACCTCTTCGTTAATTCTCGCGTATATAACAAGTCGTCATAGCTCCACTGTAGCCGAAAAGCTGCAGCAGCTCTCCGGGAATATTAGCCAAAGAGGGCATAAAACAAGCGAACTCCCTATACTCGGCGCGCGCGACGATTAACCCAATTACAGCCATAACCGTCGTCAATTCCTCGCCAGTGGCGCGTATTCTTACACGGATGGCGACATATAGGTATCTCATTCGGTGCGCGGGCCGTTTATAACCCGCGAATTTCACTGCGCGCAAAAAGTACACGCGCCCGGGCAATTTCCTCTCGCGAAACTCCACGAGCCGCGCACGATTATTACTTCCTACGCCAGAACTGCAGACATAGTTCGCGAACGAGTTCGCCTGACGTCGTGTGCTACGGCTCTGTGTGTGTGAGGAAGAGACAAATGAATTGCCAGAGAACAATCGCGTACGTGTGTGTGTGTGTGCGGCGATGAGGGAGAGTAGGAAAAAATTGTGCTCGGAAAGTCGGAGATGCTGACGCTTTATGAGCTGACACCGGTCTAGGCTGCGGTCTCTAGTTTCGACGTTTTTTTTTTGTTTCATCGTCGTTCTTTTCTCGTTTTTTTGAAAGCTGATATAGCGCGCGTTGGAAAACATTTGATTGACTGCGTTTGCTCGAGCTGACGTCGAGAAAATAGTGGATTTTTCGCGTTTAAAAATGCCCCGCGTGTACGTGTTTACGGAAAAGTTAAAAATACTGGCGAAAAAAAATCCTCCTGTCTCTCTGCCCAGTAACGAGGTGTATCGTTATACTTCTATATAAATGCTGCTCTGTACGCATATAACAGGAGTGTGCCACTCAAACTCGCGACGCTGTATGCGTAATTAGATATTACCGTGAAACTAAAAATTTCCAGCAATTTATTCTCCGACGCTTATAATACGAACTCTCCTGATTCAGAAAAACCACCTCGATCACAGGTGTATGTGAAGCACGCGATCCTCCTCGCTCCTTTCAGACCCAAAGAAACAAAAGTCCCTCGCTCACACATGTCCCAATACTATAATACAGTCCGCAAGCCCGCATTCCGCGGATCCGAAAAAAGGAAAAATCTTTAATACAGCATCGCACGCACGACACAGAGAGAGAGAGAGAGAGAGAGAGAGAGAGCGAGGCAAAACGAGAAAAAAAGAGAGTAGAGAGAGAGAGAGAGAGAGAGAGAGAGAGAGCGAGGCAAAACGAGAAAAAAAGAGAGTAGAGAGAGAGAGAGAGAGAGATAAAAGAGGAGCGAACGCGACAATGAACGGCTCAGCGCTATACGACAAAGGAATCTAGCGAAGCTCGGCGCAGAGGCGGCCGAGTTAATGAGCCGCGTCGCGCAAAGACGTTGAATATGCAACGCTTTTGCCACTGCAGAAGCTCCTCTCCTCTCACTTTCTCTGTATGTGCGGCAGAGAGCGCATGTATGGTGACGGCAGCTTTTTTCTCATCTAGTCCTTGCGCACCTCTTTATATTCCGCGCAGCTCGCAGATCGAAAACGATGTGTATAAATGATACGCTGCTGCTGCTGCAGAGATTTTTTCTTCAAGAGCGGTTTTGCTGAGAGGGTGTGCGTGATGGTGGTTATTATGGCGTGTGCTGCGTAATTTTCGAGGAGAGGGTTGTGTGCTCGCGTTTTGTGCCAAGTGTTCGGGGTTTTATTGTTTGAAAGAAGGAATTGTATAATGATCTTTTTATGCATAAGGTTCCGTACATGAAGTGTGTGCATCAATATTGCTGTATAAACCGCTGGAATATTTTTATAATGCAGAAGAGTCCCGATATATGTTTGAGCGTCCCTTGAACAATATTTATTACCGTATGACAGATGATTTAATCAAGCGTAAGACAGTTGAATTTGATAAAACTTTACTGTCTATCAGGAATATAACTGAATTTGCGATCGTTCGCAGAATCGTTATTTTTCAAAGCTATACGGTCACAGGGCGAATCAAATATTAAACCTTTAAATATTCAATTTGTATTGATACAAACTTGCCCTCGCTACATGCAAGTTTAAATCGCGCGTCTGCGGCTCGTCGAAGGCAAAAATAAAAATGTATGCATGAAATTCAAGAACAATCTTTTCGCTGATCGAATGATACCATTACTGATGTGATTAACCCACGCGAAGCCAGAGTCGATTCAGCTTCAACTCCTCGCATACCACTTAAATGCCTCTCTCGATCTAAAAACAAAACCGCTGTGAACTTATAATGATCCGCGCTCGTCGTCAATAATTAACAGCCCCGAGCACAAAAAAATACTTGACCTCAACATCCTTCATTGATTCGATTAGTCGCGTAGACAGCGAGCTGGGCATCAAAAAGTAATTCCGCCGATTCAATTATACGCAACGTCGAAAAACTTATCACTCGCGCATGATTCTTTAAACGCACGGCGTCTCGAAGCTCACCGTATATAATACAACTTTGCTGTTAACGCAGATGCCAACTTTTCCTGTAAGCTATATCAACGTACGCAGTAAAGCGGAAGAAGCGCGTAGTATAGCTGGCGCGCAAAAACAAGACCGCAACCCTTTTCCGCGCTGCTGCCAGAAAATGATAAAGCACGAGGAGAACTGAGAAGTTTTCGGCTTCTCGATCGCCGGCGCGCAGTGAGTATATATACACGGCCCCTGCGAAGATGCAACCGAGTTTGCCGCTGCGTCGAAGATTGATCGACGGAGGCGGATTATAAGCGCGTGTTGTGTATATCTATATCTCGCGAAAATTCACCCTTATTTCTGGACTTATATACTTATGGGAGAGGAAGGACTGGATCGCGTAGCGGCGTTAATTTCGTTTCCACGTCAATCTAATTGATTCGCGGGAAAGTTGCGCTTACGGCGATTGAAATCGAATCGTATTATATACCGACGCTGTTGGTCCATCTTTTTTTTTCGTTTGTTTGAGACGTGTTGGGTTCGGTTAACTAAGGTTGATTGAATTTTTACCGGCTGCTCTTGAAAGTTGGCTGATCGATGTGCGGCTACTCATTTTTCGTGTGTACTTGTATACTTTTAGTCAGCTTCACTTTTCACTTTAAGAAGGGGAAAATCTTAATTTTCAAGATAAGAATAGACACATTGTTAAACTTTTGGCTACCACACGCAAGTATAACAGAACTTCTACAGCGGCGTAATTTTTAACCTGTGTAAAAGAAAAGCTGCGATAAAGATAAATTACAACTCGACAAGATCAAGCCACATAAGAGTATCGATAAACTTTCGCTCGAGATCACCGCGAACAAACAGCCTTCACGAGCATTTATCGTGCGACGTCGCGTCGCGAAGTTATACCGGCGCTATGTGCCCTGCGAGTCGTGCCAATTGCCGATCGATCGATATATATCCTCTCTCAGTCTCTCTCCGCAACGACACTCTTCGAAACGCGCCTATACAGCCAGAGCCGTAAATACACACGCTCGTTTCTGCGCGCGAATGAAAACGGAAGAACGAATCAAGGTGTCTAGACATGCGGCGACATCGACAAAAAAGAATAACAGACAAGAGTAGCTCTCGGGCTTTAAAGAGATACACGCGCTCTATGTGTGTGTGTGTGTGTGTTCGATTTGTATTAGCTGCGGTATGTGCAGGCTTTCTTTTGTGCCGGTTTTGTGCGAGGGAAAAAGTAGAGCGAAATGCGTTGTGTCGATATTTCGAAGCGGAGGCTGCCCGTGTGTGGGTTTTTTATATCGGACTTTGATGAAAACGAAATTGTATATAGCTGTTCTAGTTTTATACGCGGCTGCGGCTATATGGAGAAAATTGAAAGAAATATCGAGATGAATCGGCTTTGAATCTTTTTAAATAATTTCTATACTGTACAGAAATAAACTTCGGTGTGAATTGTTTTCATACTTCTTTGTACTCTCTATAGAGTTGGAAATATTTGCATTGATTGCGTGTACGATTATATACGTAAAATGCGATTGATTGGAATTGCTCCAATTAACAATGCTGGAGGCAAAATTTATTTATTCTGCTTTTGAATCCTTAATTTTAAAAGTTTTTTATTGTACCATTCAGTTTTAAATGTACCATAAATTTTCAGAAAAAAAATAATGCATTCGGAACCCCATCAATATCTCAACTGCAATCTCAAAAGCAACACCCAAAAAAAATACTTGACCCAATTTTCCACAACATATATCGCGAAGAAAAAAGAAACAATATCACTCCAAATCAATCCTTCCCATCGCATGGCATTACTCCAGAACCACATCGCAGCCCCACAGCTCATCCTCCCTTTCGCATTCCATCCGTCCAATCATTCCCACAGAGCTCATAAACTCAGCCGCGCATCAGTCCTCCTCCTCGCACACGTATCCCCCAAGGACAGGGTGAACGAAGCGAGTATACACACACGCGCGCGTATATAGAGCTTGCACGGAAGAATAAAACGGAAGTGACACGTACACACGCAGCGATATAGGCGTTCGGGTCATCGCGCAGGTGGCTTGATTGCCATGTAATTGCCGCTACCGACTCACATAATCCGCAGCCTGTGTGCAGTGTGGGTGTGTGCCTTATCTCTCTCTCCGCATCTGTGCCGCCGTAGCCGACCTCCTGTGGTCGACCCTTTGTGATGGGCTGTGCTTGCGTGCAGTCGTTGTCTGGCAGGGAGATGATGCTTGCGAGTGTCTTTTCGATATGTCTGTGTGCTGGAGGTATTGTGCATTATGGCTGTATGGAAAAGACTCCGTATGCAGTTTCGAAGGGGCGATGATGCGAGCGATGATGGTGGCGGGAAGTGGGCAGGTTGTTTTATGGTTTCGAGCGAGTTGGCGTGTTATTGTTCGCTGTATTTTGAGGTAAAAGGGGATGAACTTTATCTCTCGGAGCGAACTATCGATTTGTTCATTAAGTGAAATTTTCTCTTGTGTTATAATATGCTGTGTTATTTCAACTTTACCTACAGGATACCGTGAAAATACGCACGTTAGAAAATAAAATTTGAATCGCCCAAGAATATACTCGAGTCTATTCCGAGAGTAGCGTATTTCAAAGCTATCTGAAAATATTAGCAGCCGAGACATAATTACGCTTCTTTTCCAAGGAGAAAATAGCATCGGTCTCAATCCGACGCCGAGATAGCGAAGATAGAAGGCCGCGTTATAAATAGAAAACTGACATTAGAGTCATAAAAAACACACAAGATAACTCCATAAACACAGTCTTCATAAAGCACACACTACTCGCCATCAGCAAACGCAAATTGAAGCCGCACGACGGTCCGCATCATCGTCAGCGTCATTTTTCACCGCCAGCACCGATCAAACTCAAGCTCGCGCTTATTACGCTAAAAACGCGCATCAGCCCGCTACACACGCGCACGTTCAGAAACCATTGAATCACAGGATAACACCCTGCCTCTCGCCATCCATCCATTCACCCACCCTCTTTCCCCGAAAACAAGCTCGCTAAATATTAAACATTCCGCGCGCCGTCAGCGGAGATTCGCCGACTATATACATCTCTCCGCGCACTCGCCTCCATGTCCGTCCCGCTAATGCACATCACCGAATTACAAAGTATATATATATATATATATATATATATATATATATATATATATATATATATATATATATATATACACACACACACACACATATATATATATATACCTATGTATTCATTATCACTTATCAACGGAATTATTAATTTCCTTTAAGCCTCAATCTCTCTCTCTCCCTTTAAATAATGACTCGCGGCGTAGAGCTCCGCGGGCGCATATTCACTCCTGCGTAGAGGCGCATAATCGAAATCACTTTGAACTCATAAGCCAACCGAGCAATTTTCCGCTTCTGGCTCCGCGCGCGCGAGCGCAACTTCGTTTTGGATTCGCCCATGGATAATGTATATGTGTATAGGGGTGAGGGAGGGGGGGGGGAGAAAATGCGCCCGCCGCGCGCAAACGGCAAAACACACGCCCGCTAATCTACGCCGAGCGCTGCGCAATATTTCAAGCCGGGCTTTACGAAAATTCGCGGACGACTGCGCGCAAGCGCAAGCGACGATGTGTACACTGTGTGCGTGCAGCTTTACGAATTGTCGAGTTTTCAATTGTACCTACGTGTGCGTGTGGAGGAAAGCTATGGTATAGTGGAGGTGTTATACGCTGATGGGTGTTGTGATTAAATTTTAAACGTTGTTTGCATATCAGAGGGATGGGGGTATAATATGTTTTATTATAAGTGTTTTCATTCTGTTTAATAGAATAGACGTATCCGCAGTCGTGCGAACTTAAAAGTATAGCGTAGGATCTTTTGAAATATATAGAACTTTAATTATTCACAACAAGACTATATAATGTGCTAGTCTACTAAAGTTAAAAATACCAACGCTCACGACGGCGCAATTTAATTAGTACACACATCCCAACTTTGCGAATCACACACCGGGATGTATAACGTATACTATACATATACACTCGTACTTTCTAAACGATAAAAATTACTCAATTACACAATACGGCAACTCTAACAAACCTGCCGTGGAACGAGCCATATATACCGTGTAGTATATACATGTATACAATATTCCTAGCATATAGATATATATAGCGCAGTTGGCGCCACGTTCTCTCGCGGGTGCACTTTTGACACGCCGCGCCGATTAAACATGATTATGGCCAGCTCTTTCTCTCTCTCTCTCTCTCTCTCTCTCTCTCTTCTCGGGCGGGGAAAATGAAAAACGGCGCGTAGTGTGCCGTGTTTGCGCTGCGTCTCGACGCTATACCGAGCGCTAGCTACATGCGCGCTCTGTGTGTGCCAATTTTTTCAAAATACATAAATCGCCGGCTGCGGAAAATTAAAATACGCGCCGCGCTATATCCCATACCCCACACTGTGCGTATCTTGTCGGTATATATAGGTGTATAGGTATATGCGCCGGGAGCTTGGGTGTACGTTTTTTTGGATTATCGTGATGCGCTCTCGCGGCGAATTTATTTGTTGTTGACCCTTTGTTTCAGCTTGAATTACGCTACGACTGCGAGGAGTTACGAGCGAGAGAGACATTTTTCGGCGTTCGAATCGCCGTATTATTTTTATACGATGAATTTCATGACGAATATGTATTTGTGGGAGAAGGCTTTTTTCCCGCACATAAGAATTGTGGGAAAGGGCAAGTCCGAAGCTGTTTTAAGTAATTAGGAATTCTACGAATTATTTTCGATCGAATTTTTTGTTGGTTTTTAAACGAACGATTCATTTTGTTTTATTCGATGCAGGCGGGACATAATATATGAAGGTTTTTATTTTTCCGAAAAGAGAGCTTGCGATAATTCAACGTCGAGCGTGCCCTGCATTGGGGACATACATATAGTGGCTATACGGACTAGACAATATTTCATCAAGCGTGTTCTTGTATTATTTTTAAGTGCCATTTTATTGATCCTTCTGAACGGCGACATCGATCCTTAATTACTCGGAGGTAGCTTTCGAGTCGGCCTACCGGCAATTATCACATGCTATATGCTTTGAAAAATTTGCCCAACGATTGTAGTGCAAAATTTGTACATTCGATTCCTACGGATAGCCCTGTACAATTACAAAACAATCATAGCATATGCTTAACCTTGATTAGGTTCGCGTGGAATTTCCCGTAAGATTAATACTTAAATGGCAAGTTCCAGCAAGTCAATTATCTCTGAAAAAAAATCAAACATCAGAAAAGTAAACGTGACAACATCGAGAATACAACTCCCACAATAAGCCATTACAAAGTCAAGTAAAAAAGAGAAAGAAGCATGAAGCAATCCACCTCCGCGAGGGAGCAGACGGGAAAAACTCATATCCATTTCCTTATCTGCTCATTACATCGCAGCTCGCGTATCGCCTCAATTTCAGCTGACGCAGCTGTGAGCCATGGAAGGGCTGTACACGCGGGGATATTTCAGCCCACACCGTGCGGCGTACAAGTTCAGCAGCGATTCGTCCTAATTTGCCGCCGCAGAGCGACGTTCGTGCGTCTCATCAAAACTCAAACTCAAACTTGCCAACTCGCGTTACACGGGGAGATACAAATATAGATGCCGCGGCGCAAAAAGAGGGAAAAGGACTGGCTAGAGGGTGTATAATGAACGCGGAGGTGGAAAGAAGCCACCGAGCGAGTCTTTCGGAGTTATCAAGCTTCGGGAGGTATATGGAATGTTTATTGTCGCCGGGCTATGAAATAGAGCTTCGTGATTGAGTGTAATTTTTCGCCCCGTGGAGCGAGGCACGACGTTTTATTGTGAACGTGAATACCGTCGTTAAGAATTTATCGTAGAGTCTTGAAATTTTCATCCGCATCGATCTTCTGCAAGTGGAAAACTGGCTATAAATATTATGAAATGGAAGAGTTGTTGTTATTCTTATCGAAGAGTTTAACTCCTCGTCCTTTTGTGTCCGGATGAATGTCGCGTATATTTTCAAGACTCTCGCGAACGCTTCAACGCGGGGCGTTTGAAACTCTTTATTTACAAAAGATACGATGTACATAAATGCAGCAGCAGGCTTTAGAATCGACCTGACCTCAGGGTGTGTTATTAACAGGTTAAAAATAGAGCTGCACTATTATGAATAATAAGTTATCGATTCAAAACCTTCGCGATAATCGATTACTGCTTAATATTTATTTCAATTCGAGACAATCGTACTATTTACGAGCTCGAATAGTGATATCACGGGAAGGCAGTTGTTCCGGAGCCAAAACAATGCCAGGTGTCCTACATATACTTAATATCCTACGCAACATTGAGCCAAAAGAGCGGATCAGCCTGTTCCATTATTGAAATAAAATCAACTCATTCCCCTGAATCTTACATCAAGGTCGAGCACATTTTTCCTCCTAGCTCTGCTCAAAATTTCATCGCAGCCCGCTTCAGCCATACGAAGCAAGCCGCGTCGACGGCTAATCCAAATCAGCCTAAATTATACAACGCAGCCACGTATAGCGTCGGCTGTTCAAAAATAGCTCGGCCAATATTATATTCCGAAGTCAAAATCGCTCCAATACCATTCGTCATCGCACCCTCCGCCAAAGACCAACGTGTCTTCCTCCATTAACCACTCCTGGCAAATTCACTTCCGCCAACTCCACTCTCCCCTACTTTATACACACACACACACACAGAACCTCCTCACCTGGCGCTCGACTGTGTTTACCCTACCCTGTGCATACACACACACGCACACGCACACACTTATGCACGCATACTCTCTCGCGGCGGCCACGAGTGAGTGTATCGAGGTCGGCGTCTGAGCGCAGGCCTGGCCAGCCACCCTCTCTATTTCCACCCCCTGCGCTCGAGTCGACCTAGAGAGAGAGTGAGAGAGAGAGAGAGAGAGAGAGAGAGAGAGAAAGCGAAAGAGCCGCGCATACCTGCGAGTCGCTCGCATGTGTCTGTGCCTAACGCGCGCGAGCGCCTGCTGAAAACACACCCCCTCGCAGCAGCAGCGCCGCGAGCTTTCCTCCGTCTGTATATAGATAGATACATACGCTGACTCGGCCGACCGGAGACTTTTTCGTGGCTTAGTGTCTTTTTTACGCCGCGCGTGGACGGTTTGCCTCGTGGCCATTGTATTTTGTTGTCGAGCTGTACGTTTGAGCTGGTGCAGGTCTGAACAAGGATTTCGGTGCGCAAACTGTATATCATACGTTTGGTTGGGGGTGAAGGGGCAAAGGATTCGGAGGTGAGAACAAAAAAATGGTTGCGGGTGCTGGGGTTATGGGAAGGATCGAAGTGCTTGGAATATCCAGTGACTGCTGCGAGCTGAGCAATTTGGCTCCTGGGGACCTGGCGAGAGAGTGAGTATATAATTGTTTGCTTTTTCAATTTCTCCTCTTATTCAATGCCACGTGTGTGCCGTTTCTGTTTCTTTCTCAATGTTGCGAATGTAATTATTTCCGCCGCGAGTGCGATATTCAAAACGCTGCCTTGTGCCAGATCTCGATCATCTTTTCGAAGCGAGTTTCGAAAATTGGATTTTGAGCTTCGAAGCGACTAGAATCAGAGGGTATGTGTATCGATTCGTTCGAAAGACGATGATTGCTTAGTCCGTATAGCTCGACTCGGGACCATCAATCTAGCCGTCACGTGCGGATTTTGAAACGGGTTTTAGGTTAGCTTTTCACGTATGGAAGTATTACAAGGATAGCCGGGATTGTTTGCCCATTACACCGAATGAATTAAGTATTTTTCTATTTGAGTACTGTACATAAAGCGAGCTGCGTGTGCGCCAGTACAGTGTGTTTCAATAATTTACGACTATTCTACATGTATAAGGGTTTTGAATCATTAAAACTGTACATTTTTGCGACGCTAACCCATTTTCGTCGTTGAATATTCCATCCGAATCGATTAAAGATCATCACAATACTCGCGAAAATATATACAACCCACAATTTCTTCCAGCATCAACTACAGCCCAACAACAATAATACACTCCACCCACTATACCCTCAGCGTTGATCTCATTATAATAGCAGCGCTGGCGTCACGCTAAAATTAAAAGCAGAGTATAAAGCCGCAGCTTTCAACAATCTTCCACGCACCTACTTCAAAACTATACACACTATCAGCCGCCGAGTAGCTAAGAGCATCAATGACTATACACTCGGCAATTATTCAAAGAAACGAGTGAACGCGCGCGAGAGAGAAGCATCGAGGAATTATACTCGATTCGAGGCCGCCAGTCGAGTCGTCTTTAGGGTTTATATAGACTCGCTCGCGCCCAGGGTAAACAGCGCCTAGCAACCTTCGCTCATTAACAATCCCGGTATCCCGTGCGCGAAGGTGCATCGGACGTTTAATAAAGCAGCTTCGAGGTTCACTCTCTCTCTCTCTCTCTCTCTCTCTCTCTCTCTCTCTCTCTCTCTCTCTTCCGTATATTCGCTGTGCTACCAGGACGTGTGCAGCGGCTAATCGATTCGGTTATTAGCATCGATTAGCCAAGTGCGAGCTGGTAGCCTCGTCGTGGCGCCAAATGCGGGGTTACTTAGGCCGCGGCTGATGTTTGCGCTGGAGTTGGAAAGGGCGTGCGAGTGTGTGTGCTTTCCTTCCGATTCGAGGACTGTGTGGATCTACACTGTTGGATGTCGACTCGGCTGGTGCATAGTGTAGTTTTTGTAAATCGTTGGGATTCAAGGCCAGCTGCTCGGGGGTGAGTATTGTTGCTGTAGGTTGACGAGTTGGGAAGAGAAATGTGACACGTCTGGGATCGATCGTCACGTGATTCACGCATGGCTGGTCGATTTTATGCGAAAGTTGGCGATACGCAGAGGATTCAAGGTCGCCGCGATAATTTCTCGCGGTAGACTTAGTTCCCGTGCGGAAACACGGTATAGAGAGGATAAAAAAGCAAAGGCGGGCTATTTAAACGTTCGCTTGATTACTCCGCTAGAATAACCAGCTGCGCTTGCATACCCTCTTTTTTGCAAACACCGCTTTTTACTTGCACCGCTGCACCGTCCAATTCCAAGATTGTCCAATAAACTCGCAGAGTCCACGCATGAGACGCGCGTGACTGGGATTCATTAGCTTCTCTCTGATCATTGTCCCTCTGAAACCTCGGGGTATCGTTTGCTATCAAGCGTGAACCCGAGTGTGCTCTCCGCATGCGATACGAATAATTAGAATTTCGACTTTTCTCCTCGATGTTCACCCGATTCTTTTCCGTATCGTTTGTTGCAGGTCGAGAGCGACGTTATTCAGCAAATAGTGTCTATCATGTGATCGAACGAACAGACAGTAAGGATGAAGTTCAATTTCGTGAACAAGTGAGACGTCATCGACGGACTCTGAGATCAGCTGGAGTCAGTGTCTAAAATGTCTTTCTTCGGATGGGGCAAAAGTGGACGAGACACAAACACTGATCACACCGGACGCAATTTACAGGACGGCTTGTTCCAGATAGCCTCTCAGGCTTGTCACATACTCGTGCAGGTCAGTATGCATTAGCACATATATATGCCTTCACTACCAGCGCGAGCTGTAAGCCACGAAACAAGTTCACTCAGGACGCGCGCGATGTAATATATATAAATAATTCCCATTCAACTATGTGCATCGCTGTATTTATGTGAAAAAAAACTGTGTACCGAGTTTATGTACTTTATGGCGCGCGTTCGCGTTCAACCTTGGCAGAGCTTTAATTCGCTACACACCATACATACACACTTGCGCGCGATCAACAATGCTGCGCGAGCGCGTCGCTCGGTAAGATGAGGCATTGTTCCTTAATTAATATACCTGCGGAGAGTAGCGATTATTATATTCGCGGGATTGATATCTGAAAGCGTGTAGGTGACACAATACACGATATTGTATAATATATTCTAGCTGGTATATACTATAGTATAAGCGTGAACGTATGCGCCTATTTAAAGAGCTGCGTGTCAACGATCTATACCAAAATGAAGGCTTTGAAACGTGTTGTTGCAAAGACCGCATTCAATAATTTTGACGAACTGAATTATACACGGCTGTTTAGGTTCATAACCGAATTTGCGAGTTAATTGAATGCCAGCCTTGTTTATCATTCATTTCTGCGGAGTTCGCGGATAAATACGTCAGTATATTGACGAGTCTTTATTAGATCGCGTTCATCATTGCGAATTGAAGCGAACGCGAGTTTTCACGAGTGTTACAGCTTATCGCGGAAAGTTCGTTTTGCCTTTTATTAGCACTTAATTCAAGGCATTTAGGAGGTAATAAATTCATATCAGAAAACGGTCACACGAAACACGATCGTCCGTTAAATTTTATCTATTATTTTTAACGAACGACCCATCAAAATCAAATAACAATCTGGTACAGCTGATCGATCAGAAAAGCTCCCCTTCCCGGAACCTTATAGTATCACTGTATAGTCGAAGCCGAAATCTTATCAACTCGGAAAGTCCATACAGCAGAGGTCTCGATAAGCTCATAAAAGCCTCTCTCTCTCTCTCGACGAACTTACAGGTGAACAACACCCACAACGTGTCCTACGGCGGCAGCAACAGGGTCACCAACGTCGCCTACTCCAAGTACTCGGGCGGCGAAGGTTCGACCAGTCTGTCGAGCCCAGCCACGAGTCCGCCGTCAGCCCCGGCCTCGGGCGTCTATACGAAGAATGTCGGCACCGACCCCCTCCTCAAGGACCAGGACGTCGTGGTGTTGCTGCCCCAGAGGAAGTCCCGTACGCCTCGCATCAGGCACAAGCTTGCGGTAAGCTCTCGCTGCATTATTCCGCTTGATCTTCTCCCTCTTGCTATACTGGAAGTTTCGCTACAAGATGGGGGGGGGGGGGGGGGGGGGGGGGGGGCGGTGGGGGGGGGGGGGGGGTTTTTTTTTTTTTTTTGGGGGCCGGGGTTTTTGGGGTTCGTGTGCGCGGCTGGGTGTTG
>JAZHPH010000032.1:1075331-1130720 GCA_037356405.1 Nasonia oneida | reverse complement strand
AGATATATATAGATATATATATATATATATATCTATATATATATAATTATATATATATATATATACATACGATGTACACGTACAGCTCTCCTGCGATTCATGCAAAAAGCTGAAGCGTCTTTGCGTGCTCCAAGGACGTATTCTCGGTGCGAGACAGGCCGGAAAAAAATTGGAGCGAGAGAGGCATTGATTAATAGACTCGTTTGCGCTGTTGGACTCGAGCCCGGCGCGCTTTTTTTCAAACGCGAGCTTAACTCTCGCAGCTCTTATATTCGGGCTGATGAATTTTCCATGCGCTCGCGCTGATTGTTATTAATCGCTTCTCGTCGCGGACGTACAGTGGGTGTGTAAGCTCGATTGAGATTTATGGCTGTTGTCGACACGATGATGTTACGACGGTTACAGTAGTACTTAGTGTAAAAAGTACCACCACGCGAACCGCTGGAAAGTTTTCGAGCGCGTTTTCCGGGAACGCGCGTACTTTCCCTTCCCGCTTCCGAGTATAGCTTGTTCGCGACATCAAAGCTCTCTGCCTTATAACACCCTCTATTCTCTCACAAGAGCAAATTCACTCTCCCTCTCGCAAGCCCTCTCGTCATAGACTTAGCGAAATTAGGAGCGCAGTCGAACAAATCCGTAGCGTTGTCTCAGCAACTTGCCCATTGTATGCGAAAAGCTCGGGAGACGATTATTTCTCCCGGTAAAAGCTCGATTAGCTCCAAAGTTTGATTTTCACTATGAGCAACATAAACTCTGCAGTATATAGTTCCCAGAAAAGAAACAGCGTCGATCGATCGGTTCAAAGCCAGCGCGCGTGTGTGCGTGTAGACACACGGTTTCCAAGTCGTGTGTGCACGCACGTGCGTATACATTGTGCTCGAGACACAAAAAGAGGAGGCGCCTGCGTTGACGAGGAGGAAATTGATTTCGTTCGATTACGTCGCGCAAGTTATGCGACGGGGGAGATTTCGGTGGGCGCGCGACTTTTGAAAAAGTAAATCGAGCCGAGCGAATTTTCAGACTGTGTTCTATGTGCTGGAATTTCACAAAATTATTATTATTATTATTATTATTATCATCATTATTATTCGGCGTATGATAATGACGCGGATAACGAAGTTGTGGATTTAATATTAATTTGCTGCTTTTGATGAGCAGCTCACTCGGCGATGTATTTATTCAGTGGAAGAAATAGATATTATGTAAATCGTTGTGCGGCTCGGTATATTATAATAATACTTTGTTGCTACACGCTAGAATATACGAAGCGCATACATACATCGTCGATCATTTCAAGTATCGTTTAATAAATTATACAAATTCAAAGTGTACAACGTGAATACGTCTAAAAATTATAAAAAAAATTTTTTAAAAATTCTATACACACACTTCTCGTCCCGACGATGCGCTTGCACACTGCACGATGTATAGAGTCCCGAGCTAGGGCGAAAAAATTGCAAGAAGAAAAATGACACTGGCTGTTAATTGCGACAGCGTGCTACTCGCTTGCGAGAAGAGGGAAAAAAATGATAATGGTGTTTTCAGATGGGATCGCCAGTCGTCTGCCAAAGTGTATACACGACGCGACGCCGCCAGCGCCGCACTGGCCAGAATCAATAAAACACACACAAACACACACGCGGGGCTGCAAGTCAATTTCCACTCGCGGCCACTTTGCGCGCGCGGGGAAATTCGTTGGGGTTATTGCGAGCGATGAAATTTTTAAGGTCCAGCCTGTTTTCTCCTTTAATACCGGCAATTTACTCTTATTTATTTGTTTGTTATTTGTGTTTGTTATAACTTAATATTCTAGGTATAATTTAAAGTTTGTTTATGGACTATAGAGGCGAAGTATATGGCTCTTTTTTACGCGTTTAGGAGTAAGTGTGGCACACAATGAGCGCGAATAACACAACGTAGGCGTTCGCGTGTCAGTGTGATTTTCTCGAATCGCCGAGAGGAAGTTTTTTCGCGATAGTATACGCACACACATACACTCCAGAATAAATAGCGGCTAAACATAGAGCTGCGGTTGTTCTCCGCGTGTTTTCTCGGGATAACACGTGAAGCACAGCTAGGCGCTCGTATATACATCCGCATAAGCATACACACCTACTTTTATATTATTCAGGACACTACATAAGCTCAAGCATCTCCCTACGCGCGCATTTCGAATCCGAAAATAGCCTATTGCGGCGTTTTTTCGCGATTGAAAAATCGCGTTAGGGCTCTTCAATAAAAAATGTTTTATACTTTTTTTTTTATTCCCCGCGATGACGCACTCGAAACCCGCATATAATCCTTATCAAAACCAGAGCCGCGGGCAAATACATCACGGGGAGGAAAAAAAGTGCCTGCAGCCATCGATATCTCACCCATCAAAATCCTCCTCGCACTCACGCGAGACCCAGACGGCACTTGATCAAAGTCAAAAATCCTACATATACACCGCGAAATCACGCGTATCACACGATACTCTTGATTTAGAATTAGCCCATTAAGCCGCAGGAGAGAGAGAGAGAGAGAGAATCGAGCATCGAATAATTTCAGCCGATCGCGGCCTTTGAGGTCAGCGCATACATACGCACGCGTAGCGATATAATGAAGTGTTTGCCGCATCGATTGAGTAAGCGCGCGTCGCGGCTGACTTTGCTTTGTTTTGCGGACTGATTCGCGCGTGATGATGCTCTTGTGCGCGCAGAGCAGTGGCTACCGCCGGCTGCACTCGATTATGCCCGCGTGTAAAGTTGGGGCTGCGGTGAGCCTTTAACGTGTACGCTGCGCTACATATACTGATTATGTGCCAACGATCGCGAGGCTAATTTGCTTTGCGACCAACTACTATATATACATACACGATATATATAGTGGGCCAAGCTTATTGTTTAGTTGACTCGTTAGTATATATACCGTTGCGCGCGTATTAGGACTGCTGTTTGAATAATCGCATATGTAGCGGAGAGAGAGAGAGAGAGAGAGAGAGAGAGAGAGAGAGAGAGAGAGAGTGAGAGAGAGAGAGAGAGAGTGAGTGCGTTGATTATTCGTCCGAGTGTACAAATATACGATCTATCATTCCGTATATAATCCGGGCAAATAATAATCGGAGCGTTTAATTGAAGATGCTTTTAATTGCTCCTCTGGACTCTGTGTGTCTATACTCGCGCTGCCAGTTATTATGCGAGCCGGTGAGCGCGTATTGATTCAAATTCGTAAAATATTTCATTAGATCTTTCGCGAAATTATTGCGTTAATTATATACCGGAGAGAAGTTAATTAAGATCTGTCAATTTGTATAGAGCTCGTCGTAATTCGCCTCCTTGTTTGCCTATGGAAAATTAAGCGTTCTCTCTTTATATAATATAGCCCCCATCCAAGTCGACGTCGTGTATATCTCGAGATGTATAAAAATATATCCTGTTAGCTCTGCTAAAATCAAACATTTGCATATAACCAAGAATCGTACGTCGAATCGAAATATAAAATGAACAACAAACTCGCACCTTCACTCTATAACTCGCAGCGTAACCTTGCCAGCCGCCAGCTCTGCATGACGCTAAACAATAAATGCGAAAATCGAAGCCTACGAGGGAGGAGGCATCCCCTGCGTATGTATGTATAGCGCGGCAAAACCCTCTCTTTCTCTCTTCGCGGCTTGCCGGCTCTGCGCGAAATTACAGGCATTTGCCATGATTACACGCGCGCCGCCGCTGCTGCCTTCGTTAAAGCTCGCGCTCTTCCGCGAAAGTGCATGGGATACCGGTGTGTATGTAGGTATATATACCGACACGAAAGGTGGCACGCGCGTATGAGGGGGTTGGCTCGTGTATACACGGGGGCTTCTGCGGCTAATTCGGTATTTTGGGTTGATGGAATTTTGGAGGAGGACGACACGGCTCTCGGCGATACGAATTTGCGGATTGAAGAGTCGATATATCCGCGAGCTTTTTGTTTCAAATAGTATACTTGGTAGCGTTCGTTGAATGGATGGAGAGGCTGTTTGGAATAATAATGGATATTGAATGAATAAATCTGCGTTGTTCGTAATACGTAAAATTCGCACGGCCGATAAAAAAAACGAGGCAAATGAAATCTCTCATACATCAAACTCCCCAAACTTTCCTCAAAGCTTATAACATGCGCTCTAAGCAAATATTCTCTCTGCACAAGCAGACCTCAAGCTGAGCCTCCAGCCGAGACTCGCTAATACACCCCTGCTCGCAACGGAGAAAGCTCCCTATATAGTGCTATCACCTGCTGCCGAAAGCCGAGGTTTGGCGATTCCCATGGCGATCGTCTTAATAAACTCGTCTGGAAGTCCTGCCGTGACAGAACGCCATAGCCGAGACATGGCGGGGTATCTCGAGCTAGCGGTGCAATTGCCTTCGCTCTCTCTCTCTCTCTTTCTCTCTCTCTCTCTCTCTCTCTCTCTCTCTCTCTCTCTCTCGCGTCTTCGCCGCCGCGGATAACTGTGTTCCGCGGCTATTATCATCAACGGCTGCAGCTTTTGCCGGACGAGTTTCGGTGTACAGCGATCGCGTCTGTGCGTGGGTGCCGAGATTATACGCGGACCAATTTGACGGTATTTCACGAAGAGCTTGTAGTGCGAGAGGTAACCGAAACAAGGAAATAAATTGTGATTTCGAGGAAATTGCAGCTCCGCGCAAGGGCCGTCTGGGAAGGAGGATTATTTTTGCTTTATTATACTTATAGGTGTATTTATTTTTCACTCTATGATATTGAGGGTTTCAGTTCTCAGTCATCCTCGGAATGATTAGGTTAGAAGATTTTATTGCAATCGACGCGCGATTGAAAATTAAAACGCCATTACACAGAGTGTGTAATAATTACGGAATGCTGGCAATTGCTTTGATTGGTGATTTTATTTAATTGAAAATCCTAATCGAAGGTTTTATAATAGGTATATATTAAAATAAAATATCTAATGACTGTATAAAATAAGTACTTTTATTTAGTCTAAAAATAAATCTTTTTAAAAATTATGCAGATGAGTTAGATTTTTACACGTTAGATTTTTACAAGTTCATAATGCTATCTTATGCCAGGCACTCGGATCAAACTTCTTCAGATTTGTCGTACACAGTCGGTATTTAAATAATGACAGAGTATAAGCAATACATTAACCAGCATGCCAGGAACGATATCGAGATCAGGATCGAGTAATGGATGTAGTACAACCTGTTGTATTTAACTTTGCTACTTTCCAAAGTCTTCATATCATCCTTCAACAGGTAAATTCTGATACCTTTCATGTAGTTGTCGAGGTACGAATGCCAGTCAAAGTTCTGCATCGTGAAGGGGAACAATTGTTTATCTTGTGAATCAAGTCGGGTCCACAGATTTTGCACGTTCGTATTCTTGAAGCTCCACTCGTTCATACAGAAAGGGTTCAGTACGTTGGACAGCTTATCCATTTTCTCGTAAATCTTTTGTAACCTGCAAACAGCAATAAATACATTATTTTTTTTTTATTCACGAAACTATACTATTATTTTATTTTTGGTATTGTTGTTGCAAACATATTTTTACCTTGGCTTTTGTCCTACACTGCGAGATACCAAGTCCACGAGGTAAGCGGGTATCCAGTGAAGAAACAAAGCGTATAAAGTATGGATAAACTTGAATTTGTTGATTACCAGAACCGCGTACCAACAAGTTACCTCTGATGGATACTGGTCGATGTATGACACAGCATTTTTGCACAAAACACCCCATGAAATAGGTGCTTCTTCAGTCGATGTGAAATTATAGATAAGCATGTCTGTATCCCTTTTCTCGGTTTGCGAAGCTATATCCCAAGCGCAAGCGATCATGGCGTTGACGGTAAGATCTACCGGTACAACGTTCGGAATGGCTTCGGGATCGCAATGTAAAGTTCTCATGACACCACTAGCAACTTCAGCCATGACACCCATTGGACCGTTGTAATTATCGGTCCACCCTGGCGTTGGCTCGTTGGCAGCTGAAGTTACTGAAATTCACATTCAATCGAATTTATTAATTTGTTTTTGTCTCGCAAAGTGAGTTTCTTAAACAGATAGAGTGGGTAGTGTAGTTTATCTTGATCTGAGTTCCCATCGTACTTTCTCTAAAAGAATCATTTTTGACTACCGCAGACGCAGTCACTGCCTTCCGGGAAAGAAGGACGGAGAACGAAATCACTTCGACAATATTTAATCGGGGATTTCATTACACATTGCAATATCTGACCTTTTCCTAATATAAAATACTTTTACCGCATATTCAACTTTCGATAAAACTTTAAAAAATCGACAATTTATGAAAACTGTACGGACTCGAAATTTTTTTTTATGATTGCAGTTATTTCTTTACTAACCGATTCCTGGTCTAAAGATTCCCATTGGCAAACTCTTATTTTCGGTTCTTACAAGATCCTCTGCTAATGCTTTAGTAAAGGTGTAAGTGTTTGGCCAGGAGTCGATTAATCTAGAAAATTTTTGAAATTGTCGATTCATATCTAATAATGAATAAACTTTCAAGTTACAGTTAACCTTTTTAGCATTATTGAAACTTACTGTGGTGTGATGGCATTTATGATTTCTTCTGGTAAAGTATTCATGAGGTTAAGAAGATGGTGGTACTTTAACGAATAATCGTAAAATCTCTCTTCTACATTTCTAACGAAAGAATTTGCGTATGCTGTAGAGACATGTACAAAAGACTGAAAAATAAATAAAAAAGTTTATTAATTTTATGCATATTCGTAGTCCGCAAACAAATTTTAGTATGTTACCTTTAAGTGTTCCATGTCTTTGCACAATTCGATCATACTAGCTATACTTTGGACATTGATGGCAGCAGCTTGTTTCAATTTTTCGTCGAAGCGTACTGTGGCCGCCATGTGAAAAACAATTGAAACCTAGAAATTTTTACAACAATTGAAACCTAGAAGTTTATTCAACGCTTGAAACCTAAAAACTGATTTAACAATATTTATAGCCATATTGTCTACAATATTTTAGTATTTAATCTCAAATTTTTGAGGAATTAATCAAACGTTTTTATCACCTCTTCCTTGAGCCAAGCAATATCAGCATCAGTTAGTCCTAGTTGCGGTAGGCTGACATCTCCTCGTAAGCCAACAATTTTTTTGTTCTGCATCGACATACTAATTCTCATTCTTGTGAACACCTATGAAAGTTGATTTTTGATAAAATCAGCTAATGAAAAAAAAACATTATATTTGGAGTGATGAATGAAATATTCTCTTACAGAGTCGGCAAGCAAATCATGTATCCTTTCGTCAATGTTCTTCCCCTTCTTTTCACGGATTAAGACGTAAATGCGCGTAATGTTTGGACAGCATCGCAAAAGCTTTTCGATTAAAATTTTGCCCAGAAAACCAGTTCCGCCTAAAAGAACAGAAAATCAAATAAAGGAAACACACAGATTCTCAAAATACAATAATATTTGAACGATATTGTTATTAAATGTACGAATTATAATAATAACATTTTCCTGGTACCTGTAATGAAAAGTGTTTGATCGTTATAAAATTGCTGAAGTGTTGTATTTTTAGCAATTTTATCTTCGTAATATTTAACGTGTTTGACTTTGTCGTTGTTGTTGAACTTCTGTGAGATTTCTTTAACTTCAGGAACTTGTAAACTCTGCAAATTTATAAAATGTTAGCTACGAAATTATAATTGAGTATCTATAGAAAACAAATAAATGCAGCACTCACTTTTTGGGTTGAGTCCAAGTGATAAACCATTTTGTAATTTATTTGAATGACTTTTTGTTTTGATCAAACTATGAAGCAAGCAAATATCACGTTGAAAATTATTCAATTTGAATTAAACTTAATAATTATGAAAAGTGCACAAGAAATAGCTCTCGTAAGAGCAGCAACAATATGTAACACTCTCTTTGTAGTCTCCACAAGTACTGAGCACGTGTCACTATGCTACCTTTTATATTCGCGGAATATGTCGAAAAAAAATGTTAGAAATGATCATTAATTGCTGTTGAGTAGATCTGTCGTTTTTACGTGATTAAAAGTCCAAACATACCTTTGCACATGTTTTTTACACCTTCATCGATCAATTTGAAAGTTATCTTCGCATGAATCGATGTCCTACTAATACCACAACAGTAGACTATCATTTTGCTTAGACCTTTAATAGATCGCAGTACCTCCACTTCAGACAAATATATGTCAAATCACATAAAAATATTTCGCGTCTCGTAGTCAGATCAGTCTTAATTTCCATTAGTCCGATGCGCAGTCAATCAAACAATTTAACCTTTGCGCGAAGTCCACAAAAATAGAAGCATCCGTCGATTAAGATATACTCGGCACAGATGATGCAGCGACGTCGGGAGAAAAAAAAGAAAAATACACACGCGCTATTCATAGGCGGCACTCGCGGAACAAATGCGATGTGCACAGTCTCTCTCTCTCTCTCTCTCTCTCTCTCTCTCTCTCTCTTTCCCTTTTTTGTGCTCGCGCGTTCCTCGAGCTCTTCCACATCTGCATCGTTTCATATTTTCCCCACCGGCTTTTCCTCCCGTATTACCGTTTCTTGCTGCATTTGTTATGCGCCTTCTTGTTTTCTTCTTCTTCTCGGTTTTTCTAGCTATTTTTTCTGTCTGTTCGTTGGATTTTTCTTATTCGTGCAACGTTTGTGCCCGAAGCTTGCTTATTCCGTTTCCTTGCTAAAACGCTTAACTTTCGTTTCATTCCCATCGACATGGTTATGCGCTGCCTGACTTGAAAAAGGAGCACATAATAGAATGTTTGTAAACTTATTATCTCGAACGTATAATATTACTCATACGGAATTCAATCTCTACTGTCCAATTTTCCTTCATTTCACTAACCCGTAACTCCAGCATGCACCCCCATTCTCATTCTCCACTTTCCCGAACTTGTTGCCGTAGCGATCCTCCATATTTTTATTGTAATTCTCTGCCTCGTCCTCAAGATCAAAATGTAGTATCGCTTACTGAACGTTTTGCCACAGGATTTTTTAAAGAATTAACTTTATATTCTTTTGTTTCACTCGTTAGTATGGAGTTACATTTGTTGACGCTTCATTACGCTTTCCTGTGCGTTGAAAGCCCCACATTTAACCTTATTCACTCTGCAAATTTCTGATCATCACCACGAGTTCTCATAAAAGAAAAAGAAATCGAAGTCTTGATCGATCAGAAAATAAAATACCACGTCAACGCTCTCATCATCGCACTCCGGAGCAGTCTCGATGCCGTTTGCGCAGCAGAAGTCCGCATCTTTTGAGGAAACGTCAGCGTGATCGACGAACCTCAAATCATTTACATGGGAAAAGGAGTGCCAGCTACGCCAGAGGTTACTCGTCTGCGCATAGGCATAAATAAATAGGCATAAAGCCTAGTAAGTTTAGCAGTGCGCGTGAACGATATCTATTCGAAAGCGACCACGACCGTCGCCCTCGAGGCTCGCTGGATCGTGGACAATGCTTGTTCGAAAGCGATCACGAGCGTCGCCCGAGAGGCTCGCCGAGTCGTGGACGATATGATGTAAGCAGCCTATCTTCACGGAGTCCTAGCAAGTATTCTGCTAGCTGTTGCAGATCGTACGTAAGTCGCAGTTCGCGCAGTTTTTACGCTTGTCAAAGCGGAGCTCGTCAAGCTGCACATCACGCTCTTTTTCTCCTTCGAATATTGAAGGAAGTACACGAGACAAAGGTCAATAACAGAAAAAGGTATCAAAATCTAAAGACAAACCAGGTGAGCCCTCTCCGACTAATGACAATCAGCCCAAAGCAAACCCTAAATTGCTTAATTTATTGGGCGAGTCCGTCCAAGAAATGGAAACGGGACCTCCTACGCATGAAGAAATTGCGAAAATATGGCAACAAATTTGCCAGAAAGGTTTCTCAAAAGAATCAAATGAAAATTTATTCAAAAAGTACTTGATTCCAGATAATTGTAGTTCACTTAAAGCGCCAATGTTGAATTCTGAAATTAAATCAGGAGTTAGTAAAGCAGTGCAACGTAGAGACAATTCTCAAGTATTAATTCAAAATCAGTTAGGTTCGGCACTCTCAGCTATAGCTAACGCATTATCAAAATTGATGTAGAAGGAGAAAATAGATATAGCTGATGTGAAAAAATCAAATTTTGAAATAATAAGCGATGCTGGAAAATTATTAACAAATTTACATCATCAAATTTCAGTATCCAGAATAGCGCTTATATCTCCAGCACTAAAGTAACTAGCGATCAGCGTAGCTGACGAAACCGAGATCGATGATTTTCTTTTTGGTCATAATTTTTTTGATAAATTGAAGGTTGCCAAGGAAGTCGAGAAGATTAGAAATGACGTTACAAAACAGGACCGTTTCGAAAAGAAATTCGACAATTACTATGGGCCAAAAACTACAACAAGAACCAACCCAAACAACGAGCCGATTTAAACTACCGGGGCCCCCTCCGACGCAACACGACATACTCACGCTATCCGAGGGGGCAGAAACGACAATACAACAATCGGAGCCAGAACAAGAATTACAGAAAGAAGTAATCGAGGACGTGAGTAAAATCGGAGGTCGAATTACATTTTTCGAGAAATCTTGGCAAAAAATGACCAGTGACCGTTTCGTTCTCTCTTGTGTACGAGGTTATAAAATTACGTTTAATCGCAATGTAATACAGTGTAATATACCGCCAGAACCATCTTTTTCCGAAACCGATAATTTAGCATGCGAAAATTCGATACTTACATTACTTAAAAAAGATGCGATATCGAAATGTAAACCTAGTCATAATCAATTTATTTCATCTTACTTTTTGCGTAAGAAATCAAATGGAGATCATCGGTTTATTTTGAATCTCAAAAAATTAAACAAATTTATAAATGCTCCACATTTTAAAATGGAAAATATCAAAACAGCTTTAAAGCTTTTATTTAGAAATGCATATATGGCAGCTATTGATTTACAAGACGGTTATTTACATGTTCCAATTCACAAAAAGTCGAGGAAATTTCTTAGATTTTCTTATAAAAATCAGTTATATGAGTTTAAGGTTCTTCCTTTTGGTCTCTTGATAGCTCCATATATATTTACGAAACTGTTGAAACCAGTTATAGAAAAATTGCGAACACACGGTATTTTGCTTGTTATATATTTGGATGACATCTTCCCTGGTAGCAGCGTTCCCGAGAAAGTACCTGAAAGCTACTGAGATTTTTCAAATCTAGCAGGTTTCCAGAGTAGAATCTAGATGAAAACCCCGATAAATCAGACATGATTTCTGCAAGAAATCTCGTTAGAATTTTTTCTCCACTAAGATTTGTTCATATAACCTTTTGTTATTTAACCCCAAATTGCCGAGTGATAGAAAATGTTTGTAAGCTATTCCGACAATTTCGATCTACTCGAGTTTTTCGAGTAACTCGGAAAACTCGAGTAAATCGAAAAATCCGAGTAGCTCGATAAGTTCGGGTACTCAATTTTTTCGAGTACTCGACTCGAACTCAAAAAAAAAACTCGACTCGACCCGACTCGAGTTTTTCGGGTACTCGCACACCCCTAGTATGAGCCCATAAGGTTCAAGGTGAAAAGCCGAACCAAGACAGTCAAGTAAAAACTGACGTGGATTTACCATGATTATGAGAGATTTGGTGGTTGAGAGTAACTGGCTCTCATAACTGATGAGATTGAAATACCTGTGCAAACCTCATCATTGGTGACTTTGAGTGCATCGATGACACTTTTGACACAGTAATCGCACTTGAACAACACAAAGTCAGTCAGTACAGCATGGTTGTACAGTTGTACATGCTGTTATATATGACAGTATGCATGTGTAGTGTTAGGTTTCCACTCTTAATGGGCACTTTGAAAATCATATTTTCCCTTCAAAATCATTCTAGATGAATTAATAGGCTAAATATGCATCATTCAACATTGACTGAAACTGTAGTTCTGTCTGCTATGCTATTCTGCTGTATAACATAGCAGACAACATCTACAATACGCGCCATATACTTCTAGTATGCCTGTGCTTGGCCTGAACCGTACGCGCATGCGCAAAAAATTAAGAGATCTTCTGCTACTCGGGTTTCAGCGTAGAAACTATGCATATTTCTCGACGGATTCTGGGTTTCATTTCTACCGAGTCGCTAGGGAACGGGCCAGAGCTTATCGGCCATTTGCTACCAGGGTTATTGATATCTAAAAACAGAGAAGATTGCTGGAGTAATATTTATGTACAAAATTTACTATCTTTCGGACTTATAGTCAATATAAAGAAAAGTCAACTAATTCCATCAAAGTAATGTAAATTTCTTGGATTTATTCTAGACAGTCAACAATATAGTATTTATTTAACAATCGAAAAACGTGAAAAAAATTGAAAAAGCAATTCATGAATTGTATAATGGGAAATCTTTCATTATGAGACACGTTGCGAAAATAATAGGCACACTCATATCAGCCTGCCCTGCGGTGTGCTACGATTGGCTTTACACTAAAAGATTAGAACGAGCGAAATTTTTAGCTCTTTGTAACAATGGGAATTATGAAAAACAGATGCAAATATCAGACGATATGAAATTAGATCTAGAATGGTGGTTGAAAAATATATATACTGTTAGAAATGACATTCGAAATAATGAATACCACCTTGAAATTTTCACCGATGCATCCCCACAGAATTCCACAGAAACCCAAGTATTCCGAAACTTGGAATCCTCATGTAGTTTTAACATTTATATCAGATTGGTTTCCTAATAACACTTTATCCTTAGAAAAATTAACTAAAAAACTTGTAATACCTTAATTGTAATGCCTTAACCACATTATCAAAAATTAAATTAGAAAATATCAACGGAAGTGAAAAAGAAATCAAAATCAAAATACCAGATAGGATAAAAACAAGTCCCGCGAAAACTTTACACGATTATATTCAGGAAACCGCAACTCTCAGACCAGCAAACGAGAATAATTTACTTATTACATTCAAAAAATCGTATCATTCTGCGACAATGCAATCTATAAGTCGGTGGATAAAGGATATTTTATGAGGAAGCGGAGTAGACACGTCAATTTTTACTGCTCATAGCACGCGCCACGCGTCTACGTCGGCTGCTGCTACACTGAAAAAAAACACAGTCATTTCTGCTGTAAAGTCCGGTAGTTTTAACCGTTCTGCCACCGTAACGACTGTTCAGTAAGAACAACGGTGTGCCACTGGTAGTTTTGGCGAGTCGCGACTCGTATAATTGGTCGCTTACGCGAGACACCAGCAAAAACGACCGAACTGATTCTTTAAAACTACTGAACTCTACGGTAATTTTGGCGAGTCTTCGTACAATGACGGATTACGGGTGCGATTTCAGTTAAAATGGCTGAGTTTTTTTTTCAGTGTAGGATCGGAATAAATATCAAAACTATTCGGAAAGCGCCCGGCTGGTCGAAAAATTCTTCGGTATTTGCACAATTTTATCACAAACCGCTTAACAATCAAGAAGAGTTTGCGTCTTACTGTACATGTACAAAGTTATAACTTTTTATATGTTATTGAGTTGATTAAACAATTGTTATTGAATAATAAGATTCGTGTATCTACATTATTGACTTAAGTGCCAATAATAAATTGTGAAAATTTAATCTTTAAACATCTACATTTTGATCTTGAGGACGAGGCAGAGAAGTTCAATTGACCGAACGAGTGAACTTACCTGTAAGTGAAATCTCGATCACAATTGTACGAGCTGCCTCGTCCGAAAAGATCAAACCCTCCCTTACATTAACAACTGATTAAGTTTTTCCCTCCCAAGAATTTTTACAATTTATAAGCTTTAAAATTAATGAAGCGTCAACAACTGTTACTCTATAGCAACGAGTGAGACAAAAGAATAAAAAGTTTATTCTTTAAAAATTCCTGTGGCAGAACGCTCAGTAAGCGATACTACATTTTAATCTCTTCGGACGAGGCAGCTCATACAATTATCGAGGTTTCACTTACAGGTAAGTTCACTTGATCGTTCAATTCCTCCTCTCCCCTTTCGCTGTTTTTTTTACGACCCCCCACCCCTCATATTTCCGCGCATCTTTTTTTCCTCGGCTCGTCGAGTGCGCGTCCTCTCGCACCCTCGCGAATAAGGCTTCCCCTTTTAGCCGGGCGCGCGGGCGAACGTCATTCCAGCGGGCTAGCAGTAGTAAAAGCGCGTTGCGGCCAGACTGTCCATAATTTCGACGAGGCTGTCGCTGACGACGAGGCTCCCCCCCAAGATATATCGCCTCTGGTATTTATATACGTATATGCATATGTGCAAATCCACGACTGACAGTACATAACTTGGGTGTTGGAAGTTGCAAATTTCAAATTGAGGGCACGCTTACCAGACCAACTTTTTTTGGTTCTTTGGGTCACCTGGAGTGAGAAAATTCTCGCGTGCATCGCCCATCGCTTGCCAAACTTTTTTGCGGCGCAGTTAAAGTTCTCTTATGGGGATTCAACATTGAGAAAAAACTAATCACGATTAAACTTCACCCACTCAGTGTCTGAAAGCGTAATCCAAAAATCTATTCTACTAGGATCGGGGTATCTGAAAAGAGCTTTAATTTAAGTGCTGGTGGGTTAAAAGGTCAAAAGTTGTCTAGGCTTGAAAATAGTACAAAATCACGGAACGTAAGATTTTTACGAAAATCAGCGATTTTTCTCTTTTTTTGCTTCCTCCTAGAGGAAGCTTTGTAATAGTAAAATTCTGAGTTTCTTCAAAACTTCTATAAAATACTTTTTGATGTGTTAGAAGTTCAAATCGAGTGTTTTTAGAAAATGTTCGTATGGATATGTGTGTGTGGGTATGTATACCGTAATATTTCTGGAACTACTCTGTCAATATCAATAAAATGCATATATATTTTTGGATTCTGAATTTGGTAAGAACAGATATTTTTTTATTTTCTTAACTATTTTTTATGGCCATTTTTTGATTTTTGATAAACACTATTTTGCGTTTTTTTATTTTTGAGAATAAAATTATCTACTTTTCCTCGTTTGGTGCTCGGGTTCGACCGCTTTGTTCAGCAAATAAAATGAAAAAGGTGATTTTTTTTTTAAATTCATATCTCTGAAACTAAACATCATAACCTCCCGAAAAAAATTATGTCGATGGGTCACGTGTCAAACTATATCCTATTGAAATTTCAAGTAATATGACTACTTATTTTTTCTTTGATGGTGGTACTTTAACAAATAATCGTAAAATCTCTCTTCAACATTTCTAACGAAACAATTTGCGTATGCTGTAGAGACATGGACAAAAGTCTGGAAAGTAAATAAAAAAGTTTATTAATTTTATGCATATTCGTAGTCCGCAAACAAATTTTAGTATGTTACCTTTAAGTGTTCCATGTCTTTGCACAATTCGATCATACTAGCTATACTTTGGACATTTATGGCAGCAGCTTGTTTCAATTTTTCATCGAAGCGTACTGTGGCCGCCATGTAAAAAACGCTTGAAACCTAAAAATTGATTTAACAATATTTATAGCCGTAGTCTACAATATTTAAGCATTTAATATTAAATTTTTGAGGAATTAATCAACAGTTTTTATCAACTCTTCCTTGAGCAAAGCAATATCAGCATCACTTAGTCTTAGTTGCGGTAGGCTGACATCCCCTCGTATTCCAACAATTTATTTGTTCTACATCGACATACTAATTCTCATTCTTGTGAACACCTATGAAAGTTGATTTTTTATAAAATCAGCTAATAAAAAAACATTATATTTGGAGTGATGAATGAAATATTCTCTTACAGAGTCGGCAAGCAAATCATGTATCCTTTCGTCAATGTTCTTCCCCTTCTTTTCACGGATTAAGACGTAAATGCGCGTAATGTTTGGACAGCATCGCAAAAGCTTTTCGATTAAAATTTTGCCCAGAAAACCAGTTCCGCCTAAAAAAAAAACAGAAAATCAAATGAAGGAAACACATACACATTATCAAAATACAATAATGTTGGAACGATATTGTTATCTCTCTCTCTCTCTCTCTCTCTCTCTCTCTCTCTCTCTCTCTCGCTCTCTCTCTCTCTCTCTCGCTCTCTGTCTCGCGCGCGTCTTCGCCGCCGCGGATAACTGTGTTCCGCAGCTATTATCATCAATGGCTGCAGCTTTTGCCGGACGAGTTTCGGTGTACAGCGATCGCGTCTGTGCGATGGGTGCTGAGATTATACGCGGACCAATTCGCCGGTATTTCGCGAAGAGCTTGTAGCGCGTGAGGTAACCGAAACAAGGAAATAAATTGTGATTTCGAGGAAATTGCAGCACCGCGCAAGGGCCGTCTGGGAAGGAGGATTATTTTTGCTTTATTATACTTGTAGGTGTATTTATTTTTCACTTAATGATATTGAGGGTTTCAGTTCTCAATCTGTTCGGGTTATGTAAGAGCGGGAGGGTTAATTTTGAATTTCGCGCCGTAGCGCGGCAAGCGCTGCCGCGAGAGCGGTCGAGCGCATGCGCACGCTGATGTGGGCCTCTCCCGTTTGCGCGGGCTCCGGCGCGCGGGAGCACGTGCAGTTCAGTTCTGACAGCTCCTCTCGAGTTATCAGTCGATCTTGCGCTTTTATTTCCCCGATTGCGAAAGCCTCCTTTGTAAATTGCGTGCGATTAGAGTCATCATCATCGTCCTTTTCAGGACGATAGACACTCTTTATTTGTATCTCCGTGCGTTGCGTAGTGTGTGTGCATTTTGCGTGCGGTATGCGGATTGTGTGAGTTCATCGAGTGTTGGGATTTCGGCCACGTGCGAGCTTCCTCGGCGTATCGATTTTCACCCGGCGATTGCTACCTACGCGGCAGGGCTAAAAAGGCCTGCCCGTGGTCCAGGATTCGTTCCCTCGAGACGTCGAGGCGTCCTGCGACCGAGGAAGGTGCATCCCACCAACGTGCGGCCAGGGCTTTACGTCGCGCCGTCCACGTCTCGTTCTACGAATAAGGTAGGAGAGCTCTCCAGCGTGCGAAAGATACCTCGCGGCGATAGGTTTAAGTTACATGCGTTTCTTTCTCTGCTGTTGTCTCTCTTTTTTTTTGTAAATGCGTACATTGTAATTGCGTTTCTCTCTTTTTATTTAGTCTATCCTAGAGTCACTTTTTCTTGTATAATTTCCTTATTTCTAAAATAAATCTATAGGTTTGTCCCGGCTTTTCTCTCTACTCCGTGAGAGTTTTCGCGGCGGCAAGTCGTCTTTTTTTCTCCCGCGAAATTCATTGTGTTTGCATTGACTTATTCGCCCAAACTTCCCTCACTCATTCCACCATTTTAATTTAATACATATATATATTTTTTTGAACTCATTAACTTCTGTTCATGGTGCCCCGGGTGAGGAGTGAGTGATTGTTTGGGTTTTTAAAGTCAACACCTTTAAAGCGAACTTGTAAGCGAGCGAGTCGCTGCCGGCGTCAGTCGGCAGTTCGCGGAAGCGGCCATTGTCGGCGAGCGGGCTACGGCCTCGTGCGTTAATTTCGCGTTTCAGCTTCGCGCCGTAGACTTGCGGCGTAAACACAGCGATTCTGGGAATCGAGTCGTGAGTAGCACACTCTTACAGCGCATTCTCAATTCTTATTTCGAATTTCACTCTCATTGCTGCTTTTGATAATTCCTCTCGAATTCATTTGTCGATTATATTTCGGTGTATTCTTTTCTTGCTCGAAATTTGATTTCATCCTCTCGTTTGCGTATTTCAAGGCCAGTCTACCATGGCTCCACCGCTGAGTAAGTTGGTAGCTTCGCAGGCAAGACGCTTGACAGAAATCAGTGGCTTGCGTAGTCGTTTGCTCGCTAAGCCCCCTGCGTCGCTCAACAAGAACATCCTTCAGGCTCGAGCCGACGCTTTGAAGGAGGTCTGGGATGAGGCTCGGAGGACTCACTCGGAGATCGTCGCCAGAGATGACGCTGAGGCGGATGCGTACGTCACCGAAGATAACTTCGGGGATCTCCAGGGGGCTTATGAGGAGGCTCTCGATGATTTCTTGACGTTGCTGTTGCAGTTTGAGGTCGCTGATCAGTCAACACTTTCTGGCGGATTGCTGAATTCTACTGCGTCAGATGCTGGGTTCACGAAACTTCCCAAAATTAACCTTCCTTCGTTTTCAGGCAACTACGAGGATTCGGCGAGTTTTAGGGATAATTTTAGGAACATGGTGCATGATTTGCCTCGGATTTCTGATGCTACTCGGTTACAGTACTCGAAAATGTGCTTGACCGGTAGCGCGGCTGATTCGGTGAAGGAAATTCCAACTACTAACGCTAACTATGCAAGCACATGGAAGTCGCTGGAGATTCGTTACCATAACCCGAGGCTCATCATCACTAGCTATTTGACGGCTTCTATGGCTCTTCCTCATCTTAAGAAGGAATCAGGTGATGAGTTACGTTTTTTCATTGATGAGGCCACGCGTATCGTTCGTGCTCTGGAGAATTTAAATTTATTTAAACTGCTCCGCTTAAATCGATTCATCCTCGTAAGGTGTTCCACGCGAACTCTTCGCAGTGTCCTCTCTGTGCTGGTCCACACGCGCTGATGCGATGCTCTCAGTACAAGGAAAAGAAGCTCCAGGATCGCCAGAAGGAGGTTAAGCGGCTCCGGCTCTGTTTCAACTGTCTAGGACATCATCGAGCGAACTCTTGTTCCTCTTCGGGTCGTTGTTCGGAATGTAAGCAAAAGCATCATTCCTCTCTTCATGATCCGAGTAGGAGCAGTCAAGGATCATCGTCTTCTGCGCCGAAGAAGGACCAAGGGAACTCCGGTAGCGGCTCAGCGGTGGTTTTGCATGCCGCTAATTCCTTGGTGTCTTCAAGGAAGATTCTTCTTGATACTGCGCGTGTGTTAGTGGTAGGCCTTAATAACAAGGGCACGTATGTACGGGCGCTTTTAGATCAAGGCTCAGAAGCGTCGTTCGTCGATTGTCCGAAGCCATTGTGCAGTTACTTGGACTGCCTAAGCGACGTACACACTTGCCACTGTCCGACCTGGGAGCTAGTGCAGCTGGCACTGCTCGGTCGATCGTCACACTCACTCTTCGTTCAGTGGTAGATCCAGGATTCCAGGCTGAAACTGAGATACTAGTTCTCCCTAAGCTTACGTCGCTTCTTCCTTCTTATTAAGTCAGTGAGAAGTCACTTTAGCTGATCCCGAGTTTGCGATCTCAAAGAAGATCGACATGATTTTGGGTGCTGATCTTTATGGTCAGTTGCTTCGCTCTGGGGTTAAAAAATCCTCAACTTCGCAGCTTGTCGCTCAGAACACCATACTCGGTTGGATCGTTTCCGGGCCGATGGACTCAGGGATGACATGGCGGGCGGCAGGTGCTGCTACCCAAGCTCGTGGAGTTTTTGTTGCCATCTTTTGCGAGAGAATCTTCCAGGACACTCATCGTAGGGACAGACAGGGGCGGTACGAGGATTGCCAATTCGTATCGCGAATTCATGGAGATGTACGAGAAGTTAGGGCACATAACGCGCGTTCCACCGTCGGAAGTCCACAAGGCTGACGCCTGGTATCTGCCTCACCACCCTGTCGTACAAATGCTTCTGTTGATATGGAAGTTGAGAGTTGTGTTCGATGCTTCTCGGCGTACGAAGGACGGGCACTCGCTCAATGCTTTTTTGTTGACAGGATCTCCATTGCAGGGTGACCTCTCTTTGATTCTTTTAAATTGGCGTAGGTATCGCTTCGTATTTACTGTCGATATAATCAAGATGTTTCGGCAGATTCAGGTGGAACCAGAGCATCAGGACTATCAGAGGATCGTCAGGTCACACGATGCAGCATCCGAACCAGTTGATTTTCGTCTGACTACGGTCACCTATGGGACGGCCTGTGCTCCGTACTTAGCGATTCGCACTCTGTCTCGGTTAGTTAAGGATGAAGGGCATCGGTTTCCTCTCGGGGCTCGTTGTCTAGAATCGGAGACGTACGTTGACGATACCTTCACAGGGGCTAATGATCTGTCGGTTGCAATTCGGAAGAGAGTCGAGCTTACCGAATTGTTAGCTTCTGCTGGAATCAAGTTGGACAAGTGGGCTGCGAACCATCGGGAACTGCTTCCAGATTCAGCACAGCAGGTATCGGAGAAGCAGATAGGTGAAGATGAGTCGGTCAAGGCTTTAGGCGTTCACTGGGTTCCATCGCAGGATAATGTCAAGTTCAACGATGTTAACCTCGAGAATGTGGCTGCAGCTTATACGAAAAGGTCTGTCCTCTCGAACATCGCTCGTTTATTCGACCCGTTAGGTTGGCTCGCTCCGGTCACGGTCATAGCGAAGATTTTGATGCAGGATATGTGGATTCTGAAGTGCGATTGGGATTCACCCCTACCAGCTGAGATTCGTGAGCGCTGGTATGATTATTCCAAGGGTTTTTCCGCATTGCCATCTTTGTCCATCGAACGTTGGTTAGGTGGTACGGCGAATTGCTCTTACCAGATCCATGGGTTTTCGGATGCCTCTTCTCGAGCGTATGCTGCTGTGGTGTATCTGCGAATCGACGAAGGTAATGGACGTTTTCGGGTTTCGTTATTAGCGGCTAAGTCAAAGGTAGCTCCGGTGAAAACGGTGAGCATTCCCAATTTGGAGTTGTGTGGTGCAGCACTTTTGGTCAAGCTCATCCTGCATGTGACAAAGCTGGAGTTTCTACGAGGGTTACCAATATTCGCTTGGTCCGATAGTCAGATCGTGCTTACGTGGCTTCGTAAGCATCCGTGTCACTGGAAGACCTTCGTAGCTAATCGAGTTTCGTTGATCCAAACTGAGTTGCCGTCGGCAACGTGGGCTCATGTTCCGACAAAGGAGAATCCGGCTGACTTAGCGACGCGAGGAGTTCAGCCGGGAGAGTTGGCTAACTGTGCTCTTTGGTGGTAGGGCCCGGCGTGGCTATCACTGTCTCCATCTGAGTGGCCGAGGCCTGCTGACCCCCCTACTGAAAAAAGTCGCGCGACTAATCGCGCGAGTGTTACGTCATAGCCTAATTTTCAAAAACAAAGAATATTAAATAAAATAAAGTGTGCGCAGCTGCGCGCATTTCAAAAAAAAAAATGTGTTTGTGTTTACCGTAGATAAGCGAGCGTCCGGACAGCGCAGTTACAGTCCGAGGCCATTAAGAGCGAGCGTGGGCATAGCGATTGGGATCGGTGCGGCGGGCAGCGGCCCTACCATAAAATTTGTGCGCAGCTGGGAAAAACCCAGAAATGTCTGGAGAAATTTTGTTTACTATGCTTATGTTACGCCGTAGAACACGAAGCCGTGGATAAAATTTTTATTTTTGAAGTAGAATATTTATATTAAATAATGTAGAAGATTTAAATTCATGTAAAGTATGGACAGCTGAAAATACTAAGCTACAGCTGTGCATATTTTATTTAGTTCAAGAGTAAGAGCACGTGTTCGCGGAGTAAAACTTAAAATAATACTCGTACAAATTTTATGATTAGTTTTTAGTTTAATAGTTACATAGATTTATTATGTTAGATAAAAAGTTGGCGACCACGGCGTAAAATGATTATTTATCCGTGCAGATTTTACGATTTGATTTCAATTAAAAAATGAATGTTATACAAAATTAGTTAAAAATAGCAGGCAGAATATTATAATGATACTATTATTACAAAATATGAATTTTACAAACATATTATAAATAACGCATAGAAAAATTGAAAACGGTACAGAGAGGGCCATCTAACGAAAAATCGGCAAGGCTAAGAGTAGTGTGGGAGGGACAAAGGGTGCGAAAGAGGACCGGAAGAGGCGGGAACCAAGCGGAAGGACGCGATGCTATAGGTCGATGACCAATATAGAGGGCGCTGACGCAGACCCAAAGGGATGGGCCTGTTGGAAAAATCGGGTAGGAAAGGGAAAGGACGCGAGGGTGAAACGAGGAAAAGCGTGCGGAGGAAAGCGCAGTGAGTGCAAGGAGACCAGTCGAGGTGGCTGCTCCTGTATTTCATTTTAAGTTGTTCTACCTTTTAAGCCGTGGTGGCTAAAGCGTGATTTCTTTTTTTTTTCTTTTTGTAAAATAACTTTGTTTTCAAATAAATTTGGTATTTCAAATTAAATAAAGTGAAGTTTAAAAATTTAATTTTTCGAGTATATTTAAATAACTATAAATTCTACAAACTACACAAGAAGGAAGAAGTTTACTATCCAGTAAACTTTGATTTCACTTCAACAGCAAAAAAGTAAGTAAAATATTAATAAATGAAATTATAATTTACAAGGGTGGAAAATTGTATGTGAGTAGGTTTTTGAACGCTGCAGCTCATATACAAAATTTAGGGTGAACTTGTGCGATTGACTGGAGGGTTGACTGGACTTCGCATGTCGGAGGCCTTTTGACCTACAGTTCAATCAAACTTGTTCGTTTGTGAGGGTTGGGATATAAAGTTTAGTTAAAATACGCGTTAATCAGGATAAAATCAGGGAACGTCTCCATCCCGAGTTCAGCGGAAGCTGACTCAAAACGGAGGAATATTTTATAGTGCGCCGAGCATCTGACGTAACACGAGATCTCACGTGATGCATCGCGCGTTTGTTCGCGCGAATAATTGCAGGAGTTTATCGATGCAGGTACGGCGCGATATATAAATTTTGTGATTTTTTTTTAATCAAATTATTGTACAATTAAATTAGGATACTTTTTAATTTAATTTATAAATATATTGAAATATTATAAATTTATTTATTAAATATATTTCAATAGAAGGGAATCATAAATAAATTATATTTGAATGTATTTTAAAGAACGTATACAACTTTATTAATTCAATACAAGTAAATCATAAATTCTTTAAACATTATATGTTATTATAATGTCAAACACAACATTTTTTTGTACTAGCAATTCTTCGACTAATGAATTTTTATTAAAAAAAAATTAATATTTTACTAGCTTTCCTTCGACTAGTGGATTTTTATTAAAAAAAAAAAAAAAAAATATTTTACTAGCGTTCCTTCGACTAGTGCATTTTTAAAATAAAGAATAAATTTTAAATTAAAAAAAAAATAAATAAATGATTTTGGTTATCATTAAATTGCAGAAAGCCTGTTCATTATTACCCTCTATATGAGATTTTATATAAAATTTTACATTAAATTTTCGGACGAATTTATGTAAGATTAACAGTTTATAATTATAGTGTAAAATTTTATATAATATTTCATGTACATACTTTTAATATAAAATATAAGTAATCAAAATCCTTTTTTATATTCTAATCTGTAACATTGTACCTTAAGCGTCTTCTAGGGTTAACATGTTGTGGACGATGTTTTTTTTTCTCTCCGCTTAGGTCTCTTATTTTGTGTCTTAAGACATAAGTTGCCCGTAGCAGATAAGACACTTTTTGGATAAATTAGGTTAAATAATCCATCAATTATTTTCCTTTAAATTGAAAACATACAATGAAATTATGTAACTACAAACTAACCTAAAAAGAAAACAAATAATACATACTTATTATTAGCAGTCGTAAAACTTCTTTTTCGATTAACTTTACAGGTGACCATGTAGGAATATTCTCTACTCCCCGAGTCAAGTCTAGAGCTCTATTAGTCAGATCCCTTTCTCCCCAAAGATGAATAGCCAATTCTACCAAGAAGATTGGTGGTTTGTGCGCTTGCATCAGTCCCCATTGTAGTAAGTTAATGTAGTGACCTTCGCCAAGATACATCTATAAAAAATATAAATAAAATTATTATTTTAATAAACAATTGTAATCTAATATTAACCGTTACCTCATTTCCATTCCGTATTGTGTATCGATTGTGCATTTCTTTATAACCAGGTTCTGTTTCTCGCTTATCAGTATAATAATCAATGCAGTGTTTCATATATTCTGCCATTCTATAGCACTTTACACGCGTTGCTCCTATAAACATATAAAAAGTTATAGCAATATTAATATATTTAAATATTTTTTTATGTGTAATAATAAAAGTATAAATATATTTACTTTGAGATTCGCCATTTTGAGCAGGTGATAGTTCATGTTCTGGTAAAACATTTTAAGGTGGTCTACGTTCAGGTGAATTTCTTGCAGGTGATTGTGTACCTTCAGGTGAATTTCTCGCTGGTGATTGTGTACCTTCAGGTGAATTTTCTTGCAGGTGATGGTGTACCTTTAGGTGAATTTCTTGCACGTGATGGTGTACCTTCTGGTGAATTTCTCCTAGGTGATGGTGACGGTGTGGCCAATCGTCTTAGAGGTGATAGTGGATAACGTTGTTTATTATTTTGAGGTGCTATCACTAAATGTGCAAAGAAGCCAAGCAGAACTGTTACTGCTGTTATTAAAATTTGCAATATCTAACACTTTATCAATGAAAGGTATTTCCAATTTATTTAAATTAACTAACATTATATGCGGCAGAGTTATAATACCTGAAACGCGATATAAAATTGATCAATTGTTTGATAATGACAATATTACATTGCATGGAGTATGCCCTGAATGCTCAAACTATATTGAAAGATTTTGATTATTTGCTCAATTGTACGAACTATGACACACCTGTAGATATGTCAAATCGATTAAATCCACGTTATTTAGCTATGTTTGATCCGTCTAATGCAATACGGGATTATATAGAAACAAACGCAAATTATTATGATTATGTAGTAAAAGAACGAGTGCATGAAAAAAACCATGTTAAGGATATATATGACGGTGTACTTTATAGAAAATTTGTTCTAAGTTTGAATGATTCTGATCGTCATGCATATGCTACAGTAATTTTTAACACAGATGGTGCGCCAGTTTTTGAATCGTCCAATTATTCTATATGGCCTATATATTTAATTCTGAATGAGATTCCCATGCAGAGCAAAATGAAGAGTGCGATTACTGCTAGCTTATGGTTTGGTAAAGATAAACCAGTAATCAGTGTATTTTTAGATGTATTTGTCAAAATGATGAACGACTTATCAACAATAGGTATACCCTGTAATATAAAACAGAAAGAACGGTTCATAAAAAATTTTGCATTAACGGCAACTGTCGATACTGTAGCTAGGACACCATTGAATGGATGAAGTCAATTTAATGCAAAATACGGTTGTGATTGGTGTTTACATGAAGGAAAATATTTTAAAGGAAGCATGCGATATCCATTTCAAATTCCATTACCTAGATCATGAGACTACGATTAAGTATGCATCACAAGCAGTTCAAACAAATAAACGTGTTTTTGGTATTGTGACTGCTTCGCCTCTTTTAAACTTAAAGAAGTTTGATATTATAGAAGGGTTTACGCCTGATTATATGTATTGCTATGTAGCAGGTGTCGTAAAACAATTTACTGAATATATATTGAGGCATTTAAGGAAAACTGATATTCAGTATATTAATAAGTCACTTGAAGCGATTCGTGCACCTCACCAAATATGTAGATTAACAAGATCTTTAGAATACAGAAGCAATTGGAAAGCTCGAGAATACGAAAATTGGGTTTTGTACTATAGTGTACCTCTTATAAGTGAAGTTTTTAATAACCGAAGAATTTTGAAACACTGGACCCTTTTAGTAGATGCTTTACACATATGCTTAGGAGCAGACATTACGTATGCTGAATTGAATCGAGCAAATGAAATGCTCCATAAATTCGTATCACAAGCTGAAGATCTATACTCTTTAAGTTCTCTAACCTATAATGTACACCAATTGCTTCATTTAGCTACGAGTGTGTACAATTGGGGACCATTACATGTACATTCAACGTATCCTTTCGAATCAGCAAATAATAAGTTGTTGCAGGCTGTTCATTGTGGTAAAAGAGTCATCTTGCAAATAGCAAGATATGAAAATATTCAATGAGCAATTCAGATATTGTCGAATAGTATATATCCAAATTGTCAAGAAACTATTATACAATATTGCGAGAATCTAAAAACTCCATTGACAAAAAAAAAATATGTAAAATATCCAGTATTAATTATTTAGGTAAAGGACAAACTATTAATGACGACATTCTTGAAAAATTTAGTATACCTAAAAACGCAAGGGTTTTTCATAAAATGATTTTTAATGGATATTTGTTTATGACTTCACGTAAAAAAAATGATCGATCATGCAATTATTTTGCACAACTTAACAACGGAGAATATGTTGAAATTAAATATTTCTTAGTAAATATTGAAAGCAATCAAGAATTAACTGTTTGTAAACTTATTAAGACAAAGCCTAGTAAATATTCATCTATTATACGAGAAGTATCGGAATTTTGAAACGATTTTTGTATCGATACCATAAAAATATCAAGAACCTGCGTATTCATTGATACAGAAACTAAAATGTACATAACTCCAGTGCCGAATCAATTATTCTACTAATAAACTACATTTATATATATATATCAATACGTATTCAATTTCTTTATTTATAAAGTGATGTATAATTTTGTTTAATATTTTTATGTAAATAAAATAAATAAAAACAATAATAACACACATAATATAAATGCATTCCGATTGATTCCTTTTCAGGAGGTATTATATAGATTGACAGTGATAAGAAAAGCGAAGTAAACAAAAATTAGTAAAAGTACGTACAAATACAAAATATTTACGATTCCCTTCTACCGAAATATATTTCAGTATAATAATTTGATTAAAAAAAAGCAAAATTTATATATCGCGCAAGTAATTGCGTCGTATCTGCATCGCGTGAGATCTCGCACGATTACTCGCGCGATTTTTTTCAGTAGGGCCGGTTCGAGTTAATCACGCTCGTCCAAGATCCGAGGAATCCGAGATTCTGACAAGATTTTCGTCTTTGACTAGGCTCGTTCGGGTTGTAGCGTTTTGCAGACGTGCTCTCGGTCGACTTCGGATCAGAGGGACGCAGTCAGAGAGCGCGTCGTCTCCTTTCCTGACCACTGCTGGGCTTTCTGCAGGTCGGGTGGCAGTCATTCGGCTGGCTCAATTAGGGGCGTTTGCCGAGGAAATTAAGTTGTTAAGATCGGGAAAGAGACTGCCGAAGGGCAATCTACTCAGCATATTAAACCCATTTTTGGGCGAGGAAGATGGCCTCTTGCGTGTAGGAGGTCGATTGGCTCATTCCGGTCTCTCTTTCGATCGAAAACACCCTCCAATATTGCCGCAAAATTCTGCTCTTAGCTTGTTGTTTGTCCGAAACGCTCACCATCAGTGCCTCCACGGCGTTCCCACCTTGACGTCGAGCATTCTAATGCCTCAGGTTTGGATTGTGGGTAGAAATCGGATTGTAAAATCGACGATTCGCGCATGCGTGCCTTGTCAGCGGGTTAAGCCTCACTCGGCTCAACAAGTCATGGGTGAGCTTCCTGCTCTAATAGAGTGACAAGTAGTAGGGCTTTCTCTCATTCTGGACTCGATTACGCAGGTCCTTTCCAAATTCAGATGTCAAAGGGTCGTGGAAACCGTTCCTTCAAGGGCTACATCGCATTGTTCGTATGTTTCGCTACTCGTGCTATCCATCTGGAGCTTGTTGGTGACCTGACTTCAGCGTCGTTTATCTGTGCGTATCGTAGGTTTGTGGGACGTCGAGGCATTTGTCAAAATCTTTACAGCGACAACGGCACCAACTTCCAAGGAGCAGATAAGGAGCTAAGGAGTATGTTCCAGCGTGCCTCAGACTTTTACAAGAAGGTTGGCTCTGTCCTTGCCAACGATGGAACCAGCTGGATGTTCATTCCCCCTAGTGCGCCTCATTACGGTAGTTTGTGGGAAGCAGGTGTCAAGTCGGTGAAGCATCACTTGAAGAGAGTTGTTGGCGAGCACACTCTCACCTTCGAGGAGTTTTCTACAGTTCTAGTAGAGATCGAGGCATGTTTCAACTCTTGTCCATTAGGTGCTTTGAGTGCTGACGTTAACGATCTACGGGCGCTCACTCCCTCTCAATTTCTCAATGAAGGAGTCTCGGTCTTACTTCCGGAAGCTGATTGTCCAAAGTTGCCAGAAAATCGTTTGTCCAGATTCCAGCTGCTTCAGCGCATTCGAAACAACTTCTGAAAGCGTTGGTCCACGGAGTATCTGCTTCACTTACAAGAGTGTGAGAAGTGGAGGGACCCTAGCGAGAACTTTGCGATAGGTCAGCTCGTCTTAGTCAAGGACGATCGGTATCCTCCATCAAAATGGCCATTGGGCAGGGTCCTTGAGGTGCATTCTGGTCCAGATGGTTTGGTGCGAGTCGTTACCATCAAGACGGCTACTTCTTCTCTCCGACGACATGTTGCTCGGCTCTGCCCTCTAGCCTTGGACGAGAAGGTGAATAAGGGCTCTGCGAACTCGGTTAGGGTTTGATTTGTCTGTCGGACGAAGGCGGGCGGAATGTTCGGGTTATGTAAGAGCGGGAGAGTTAATTTTGAATTTCGCACCGTAGCGCGGCGAGCGCATGCGCGCGCTGATGTGGGCATCTCCGGTTTGCGCGGGATCCGGCGCGCGGGAGCACGTGCAGTTCAGTTCTGACAGCTCCTCTCGAGTTATCAGTCGACCTTGCGCTTTTGTTTCCCCGATTGCGAAAGCCTCCTTTGTAAATTGCGAGAGCTCTCCAGCGTGCGAAAGATACCTCGCGGCGATAGGTTTAAGTTACATGCGTTTCTTTCTCTGTTGTTGTCTGTAGTAGAGTCTCTCTTTTTTTTGTAAATGCGTACATTGTAATTGCGTTTCTCTTTTTATTTAGTCTATCCTAGAGTCACTTTTCCTTGTATAATTTCCTTATTTCTAAAATAAATCTATAGGCTTGTTCCGGCTTTTCTCTCTACTCAGTGAGAGTTTTTACGCCGCGGCAAGTTTGAGTGTGTGTGTGTCTTTTTTTCTCCCGCGAAATTCATTGTGTTTGCGTTGACTTATTCACCCAAACTTCCCTCAATCATTCCACCATTTTAATTTAATACATACATATATATTTTTTTTTTTAACTTCTGTTCACAGTCATCTTCGGAATGATTAGGTTAGAAGATTTTATTGCAATCGAGGCGCGATTGGAAATTAAAACGCCATTACACAGAGTGTGTAATAATTACGGAATGCTGTCAATTGCTTTGATTGGTGATTTTATAATTTTTATAATTGCTGAAATTGCTGTGATGGCAATTTTATTTAATTGAAAATCCTAATCGAAGGTTTTATAATAGGTATATATTAAAATTAATTATCTAATGACTGTATAAAATAAGTACTTTTATTTAGTCTAAAAATAAATCTTTTTAAAAATTATGAGTTAGATTTTCACGTTCAAGTTTATAATGCTATCTTATGCCAGGCACTCGGATCAAACTTCTTCAAATTTGTCGTACACAGTCGGTATTTGAATAATGACAGAGTATAAGTAATGAATTAACCAGCATGCCAGGAACGATATCGAGATCAGGATCGAATAATGGATGTAGTACAACCTGTTGTATTTAACTTTGCTACTTTCCAAAATCTTCATATCATCCTTCAACAGGTAAATTCTGATTCCTTTCACGTAGTTATCCAGGTACGAATGCCAGTCAAAGTTCTGCATCGTGAAGGGGAACAATTGTTTATCTTGTGAATCAAGTCGGGTCCACAGATTTTGCACATTCGTATTCTTGAAGCACCACTCGTTCATACAGAAAGGGTTCAGTACGTTGGACAGCTTATCAATTTTCTCGTAAATCTTTTGTAACCTGCAAACAGCAATAAATACATTATTTTTTTATTTTTTTTTTATTCACGAAACTATACTATTATTTTGTTTTTGGTATTCTTGTTGCAAACATATTTTTACCTTGGCTTTTGTCCTACACTGCGAGATACCAAGTCCACGAGGTAAGCGGGTATACAGTGAAGAAACAAAGCATATAAAGTATGGATAAACTTGAATTTGTTGATTAGCAGAACCGCGTACCAACAAGTTACCTCTGATGGATACTGGTCGATGTATAACAAAGAATTTTTGTACAAAACACCCCATGAAATAGGTGCTTCTTCAGTCGATGTGAAATTATAGATAAGCATGTCTTTATCCCTTTTCTCGGTTTGCGAAGCTATATCCCAAGCGCAAGCGATCATGGTGTTGACGGTAAGATCTACCGGTACAACGTTCGGAATGGCTTCGGGATGAAAGGATGAAATCAAAAAATGCAATGAAAAGTTCTCATGACACCACTAGCAACTCCAGCCATGACACCCATCGGACCGTTGTAATTATCGGTCCACCCTGACGTTCAATCGAATTTATTAATTTGTTTTTGTCTCGCAAAACGAGTTTCTTAAAGAGATAGAGTGGGTAGTGTAGTTTTTTTCATAAGAAACGATGATAAAGCATTTGTTACGTTCGGATCAGCGTTACCCATCAATATACTTAATCTGAGTTCCCATCGTACTTTCTCTAAAAGAATCATTTTTGGCTACCGCAGACGCAGTCACTGCCTTCCGGGAAAGAAAGACGGAGAACGAAATAACTTCGACAATATTTAATCGGGGATTTCATTACACATTGCAATATCTGACCTTTTCCTAATATAAAATGCTTTTACCGCATATTCAACTTTCGATAAAACTTTAAAAAATCGACAATTGATGAAAATTGTACGGACTTGAAATTTTTTTTATGATTGCAGTTATTTGTTTACTAACCGATTCCTGGTCTAAAGATTCCCATTGGCAAACTCTTATTTTCGGTTCTTACAAGATCCTCTGCTAATGCTTTAGTAAAGGTGTAAGTGTTTGGCCAGGAGTCGATTAATCTAGAAAATTTTTGAAATTGTCGATTCATATCTAACAATGAATAAACTTTCAAGTTATAGTTAACCTTTTTAGCATTATTGAAACTTACTGTGGTGTGATGGCATTTATGATGTCTTCTGGTAAAGTATTCACGAGGTTAAGAAGATGGTGGTACTTTAACGAATAATCGTAAAATCTCTCTTCAACATTTCTAACGAAACAATTTGCGTATGCTGTAGAGACATGGACCAAAGACTGAAAAATAAATAAAAAAGTTTATTAATTTTATACATATTCGTAGTCCGCAAACAAATTTTAGTATGTTACCTTTAAGTGTTCCATGTTTTTGGACAATTCGATCATACTAGCTATACTTTGGACATTGATGGCAGCAGCTTGTTTCAATTTTTCGTCGAAGCGTACTGTGGCCGCCACGTGAAAAACAATTGCATCCTAGAAATTCTCACAACAATTGAAACTGATAAATTTCTACAACAATTGAAACCTATAAGTTTATTCAACGCTTGAAACAAAATATTAATTTAACAATATTTATAGCCGTATTGTCTACAATATTTTATAATTTAATATTAAATTTTTGAGGAATTAATCAAACGTTTTTATCACCTCTTCCTTGAGCCAAGCAATATAAGCATCAGTTAGTCCTAGTTGCGGTAGGCTGACATCTCCTCGTAAGCCAACAATTTTTTTGTTCTGCATCGACATACTATTTACGTATATCACACGACGTAATCTGCAGATTTGGTCTGGATGAAAGGGATGCTTCGAATAATTATTCGTGCAGATACGATCTTGTTTTTTAAAAATGTTTGTTTATGAATGTGAATTGACGCATGCTCTTTGGATTCATGCATATCTCGCGACGTAATCTGCAGATTTGGTCTGGATTTAAGGGATGCTTCGAATAATTATTCGTGCAGATACGATCTTGTTTTAAAAAGATATTTGGTTATGAATCTGCAATGACGCATGCTATATGGATTCACGCATATCACAAGTCGTTATCTGCAGAGTTGGTCTGGATGAAAGGGATGCTGCGAATAATGATTCGTGCAGATACGATCTTGTTTTTTAAAAATGTTTGTTTATGAATGGGAATTGACGAATGCTCTTTGGATTCATGCATATCTCACGACGTAATCTGCAGATTTGGTCTGGATGTAAGGGATGGTGCGAATAATTATTCGTGCAGATACGATCTTCTTTTATAAAGATATTTGGTTATGAATCTGCAATGACGCATGCTCTCTGGATTCACGCATACCACAAGACGTTATCTGCAGATTTGGTCCGNCAAATATGATCTGGTTCCTTAAAAATATCGGTTTGTGAATGTAGAATGACGACTGCTATATGTATTTACGTATATCACACGACGTATTCTGCAGATTTGGTCTGGATGGAAGAGTTGTTGCAAATAATCATCTGTGCAAATATGATCTGGTTCCTTAAAAATATCGGTTTGTGAATGTAAAATGACGACTGCTATATGTATTTACGTATATCACACGACGTAATCTGCAGATTTGGTCTGGATGTAAGGGATGCTTCGAATAATTATTCGTGCAGATACGATCTTGTTTTAAAAAGATATTTGTTTATGAATCCTCAATGACGCATGCTCTATGGATTCACGCATACCACAAGACGTTATCTGCAGATTTGGTCCGGATGAAAGGGATGCTTCGAATAATTATTTGTGCAGATACGATCTTCTTTTATAAAGATATTTGGTTATGAATCTGCAATGACGCATGCTCTATGGATTCACGCATATCACAAGACGTTATCTGCAGATTTGGTCCAGATGAATCGGATGCTGCGAATAATCATCTGTGCAAATATGATCAGATATTTAAAATATATCAGTTGGTGAATGTAAAAATACGACATACTAATTCTCATTCTTGTGAACATCTATGAAAGTTGATTTTTGATAAAATCAGCTAATAAAACATTATATTTGGAGTGATGAATGAAATATTCTTTTACAGAGTCGGCAAGCAAATCATGTATCCTTTCGTCAATGTTCTTCCCCTTCTTTTCACGGATTAAGACGTAAATGCGCGTAATGTTTCGACAGCATCGCAAAAGCTTTTCGATTAAAATTTTGCCCAGAAAACCAGTTCCGCCTAAAAGACGAAGCTAAGTGACGTAGAACGATATTGTTAACAAATGTTCGAATTGTAATAATAACATTTTCCTGGTACCTGTAATGAAAAGTGTTCGACCGTTATAAAATTGCTGAATTGTTGTATTTTTAGCAATTTTATCTTCGTAATATTTAACATGTTTGACTTTGTTGTTGTTGTTGAACTTCTGTGAGATTTCTTTAACTTCAGGAACTTGTAAACTCTGCAAATTTATAAAATGTTAGCTACGGAATTATAATTGAGTATCGATAGAAAACAAATAAATGCAGCACTCACTTTTTGGGTTGAGTCCAAGTGATAAACCATTTTGTAATTTATTTGAATGACTTTTTGTTTTGATCAAACTATGAAGCAAGCAAATATCACGTCGAAAATTATTCAATTTGAATTAAACTTAATAATTGTGAAAACTGCACAAGAAATAGCTCTCTTGAGAGCAGTAACAATATGTAACGTTCTCTTTGCAGTCTCCACAAGTACTGAGCACGTGTCACTATGCTACCTTTTATATAAGCGGGATATCTCGTATAAAAAATTAGAAACGGTTATTAATTGCTGTTAAGTACACGGAAAGAATTTTTCAGTAAAAATTACCGGAATAGCACGGTAATCGTGGGCCGCCGTGTCTTTCCGAAAGTTTTTATTTGACCCAAGATATTATTTATCTTGCTTTCCGTAAATTTTACTGAACTGGCACTGTAAATTTTTTGATGCCGAAAATTTTTACCGTGCTGCAAAGGAAATTCATGCGCGGCCATGTGCATCATCTGCTTCCGTAACCTCCAATGTAATTTTTATTGTAAAATTCTTTCCGTGTAGATATGTTGTTTTAACGTGATTTAAAGTCCAAACATTCCTTCGCGCATATTTTTTACACCCTGATCGATAAAGTTGAAAGTTATTTTATTTTCGCATAAATCAATGTCCTACTAATATCACAACAGACTATCGTTTTACTTAGACTTTTAATAGATCGCAGTACCTTCATATCACACAAATGTAGGTCAAATCTAGACGCTGCATACGTCACAATACTATATATTTATCACCTAACATCGCTATTTCCACATAAAAATATTTCGCGTCTCGTAGTCGGATCAGTCTTTATTTCCATTAGTCCGATGCGCAGTCGATCAAGCAATTTAACCTTTGCGCAACTCCACAAAAATACAAAATACACACGCGGGAAAAAAAACTTAACGACGGTAACTGCATCAATTGCTTGGAGCCGGCTGCAAGCTCATACCTTATTCATAGGCGGCACTCTCGGAAAAAGTTAGTGCATCGGTGCCGCTGGCGTTGCTTTACAAATCCGATGTGCGCAGTGTTTCTCTCTCTCTCTCAATCTCTCTCTGTCTGTATTTCCCTTCTTTGTGCTCGTGCGTTCCTCGAGCTCTTCCACATCTGCATCGTTTCATATTTTCCCCACCGGCTTTCCCTCCCGTATTCCCGTTTCTTGCTGCATTTTTTATGCGCCTGTTTTCTTCTTGTTCTCGGTTTTTCTAGCTATTTTTTCCGTCCGCTCGTTGGATTTTTCTTCTTCGTACAACGTTTGTGCCCGAACCTTGCTTATCCCGTTTCCTTGCTAAAACGCTTAACTTTCGTTTCATTCCCGTAAACATCGACATGGTTATGCGCTGCCTGATTTGAAAAAGGAGCACGTAATAGAATTTCCGCGAACTTATTATCTCGAACGTATAATATTACTCATACGGAATTCAATCTCTACCGTCCAATTTTCCTTCATTTCACTAACCCGCAACTCCAGCATGCCCCCCCCCCCCCCCATCCTCATTCTCCACCCATATTTTTATTCCTCCTCTCCCCTTTCGCTGTTTTTTTTATGACCCCCTACCCCTCATATTTCCGCGCATCTTTTTTTCCTCGGCACGTCGAGTGCGCGTCCTCTCGCACCCTCGCGAGTAAGGCTTCCCTTTTTAGCCGGGCAAGCGGGCGAACGTCAATCCGGCAGACTGTCCGTAATTTCGACGAGGCTGCCGCTGACGACGAAGCTCCCCCCAAGATATATCGCTTCTACGTATAAGCATATATTGTGTGTATATAGGACCAGGCGAATTCGTTTTTCAGTACTCTCTAAATATACAAAAGTCAAATATCACTCTTTTGGGAACAAAAAACAGAGCCAGTCGCAATCGAGTGAAAAGTAACTTTCTTCAAGAGTGATTCATGTCACTCAAATCTATGAGTGACATGATATTTCTACTAATACTACAAACCTAACCTAAAAATAATAAAAAATGTATGTTTATCATCACGCTGCGAGTAACTTTTCGAAGAGATAAATTTTCAAAAATTTAATTTTTTTTACTATTATATTTTAGATACATTATTTATTAACTCATTATTTAATTTATTGTTCGTATTATTATTAATGTATTTATCAAATAAATAATTGGGAATCAAAGGTGAAAGAGTCAGACCTTGTAGAAATAAAAACTCAGCAATTAGATGTCGACAACGTTTCGTTGGTTTGGTTTCCAACCTCTTCAAGTCAATTTTATCTCTAAATGTCAAACATTATCTTAAATTATAATAAGAGGAAAGATTCCTCGAGTCACAGTCATTTGCTACACAGGATTGGAAACCAAACCAACGAAACGTCGTCGACATCTAATTGCTGAGTTTTTATTTCTACAAGGGCTGACTCTTTCACCTTTGATTCCTAATTATTTATTTGGTTAACATGGAGAGCAAAAAGCGTAATTGTTAATGTATTTATATTATTATTACCAAATGTATGATTTAGTAAGTATAGAGAATTAAGGAAATTAAAATTTTTTGTCGGCGACGGGATTTGAACCTGGACCTCCAAGCTTGACAGTCGAGTACACTAACCACTCATCCAAACAGGACTCATGTGCACTCAGACTTTCGGACCGAATATATCAACTACTTTACATATTAACTAAAGTTAATAATATATGAACAATAATTAATAAATAAAATCAGCAATACTTGCATAATGTAACTAAACATCTAATTATTAGATAAGTCAATTCATACTTTCTGAATTTGCATTATTCTCCGTACGACATTACTCCAACATCGAGTGATTCAGAGCAGGAAAATTTTATCACTCGATTGCTTTGAGTCATTTTTATGACTCTATAGCTAGAGTGATATAAAATCACTCTATAAAAGTGATTCGGATCATGTTATGACTCAAACTTGAGTGATCTTACTGATCACTTCTTTTTAGAGTGAAAAAATCACTCTTGGAAATTTAGAGAGTATGTGAAACATATATATCCGGGACGAAAAAAAATTAGACTCGCAATTCAAGTAATCTCGATTCGTTGTTACATCGATATAGTTGAATTTTCGGTGCTGAAAATCATGCTAGGATGACAATACACGGCTGCTCTCGGGTAGAGAGATGAGCACGTTCATTCGGTAATAGTCGCTGATTCGGAGGATTATATTCGAGCCGCGGCCTTTGGCGGCTGCTTTTTTGCCGATGTATTTCACGATCGATGAGCGATTGTTTCACTGTGACGTCGAGGGTAAATGGTATTATATGCTTTTCGACGGCGCCGCGCGGTGATAGTTTTCATTGCGCGAGTCGCGCGTGCGGGAGTGTTTTTAATAACTTTGGAAATTCGACGGTTGACGGTAGAGTGCTTTTGACGAGTTTTAATAATGCCGTTGCGTTCATCGGCTGGTGTGTATATCCTATACACATTGAAACGAGATGGAATTTGTATTTTTAAAACGTTCGCTCGAGTGTTTTTGCGCATGTTTCTCGACGTGCGGGAATTAACGGAGGATTCGAACGAGAAATGTTTGAAAAGCTACGTGTATACGTTTTGACGGTTGAAAATCTGAAGGATTTGCGCAAAAGTAAATCTGGCGAATAAAATAAACTCAGATCGCAACGTGGCGGTATTCCTTAAAAACAAACAGAACAAGCCATCAACAACGATCGCATCGGTAGTTAACCAAGAACTCTAACGATCTGGCCAATCAGGGCAATACTTAAACAGCGATACCATCCAATTATCAGGGGCATCAAAACGCAGAGAGAGAGAGAGAGAGAGAGAGAGAGAGAGAGAGAGAGAGAGAGAGAGAGAGAGAGAGAGAGAGAGAGAGAGAGAGAGAGAGAGAGAGACGAACTGATGCTCGAATCCTCGCTGTAATTAACGTCAAACGAACAAACGGCGCGAAACTATAACTACAAGCTACGGTCGAGCGCAAAGCAAAACGCGAGAAATCTGCTTACAACGATAGGCGCAATTACAGCAGCATTTCGGTACTCTGTGTGTGTGTATACACATAGCGCGTCCTAGTTAGCGCAAAACTTCGCTTTGAATTTCATGCGCCACTTTTCGGCATAATATGTGGACCCCCTTTCGCGGACGTTGTATTATAGTGTAAATGTAGTTCGTGAGTCGTGGGAGATAAAACAAGACGAACACGGCGTCGGTGGAGATAAAGGAGGGACAAAAAAAACAGTTCGCTGCACTTGTACTGTACCGAGTGTATGGCCGCGGTGTGCTAGTTGTATTTGAATGGGATGCATTTTTTGTTGGGGAGATTCGCGAGCTTTTAGCACTGATGCATTAGCGCGATGGTTGCAGGTTTGGATGGTTGAGTAATTTTTTGAAAAAAGTATAGCAACGCAATTTATACGGGCAACGTTTGATGGAATGTTATTATATGAGCCAGATTGGCAATCACATCGGTATGATATCTTCTCTTGTCAAGAATTCGAAAAATGCGAGTTATGAATAAAATATTATGTGACTATGTTTATGAATTCGCTTATAAAAAGAATTGCATGATTCATGATTTTACCGCAGTGTAATCGAATAATAATTTAATCTGTTACGCTAAATTCAGTCTTTCGTAGAAACGCATCAGCAGACAAAGCGCAGTAATAGCAGACTCTCTCAAGTGAGCATCTTCAAAATCAGTAAATATACCCATTAGCGTAAAATCGGCGGAGCATCACACAGTCACATCCAGCGTACAAGGCAAGCGAGCGAGCGAGCGAGCATTCCCGGTCTGAATCGCTCGAGATACGGGGCAACTTTCCTTGAATTCGTTATGGACGTTAATGGCAGTCTTGATGCTGGTATTTGTTCCAGTTCCACCAGGACTCGGAATAGAATTTAGCCGTCGTATATACACTCGCGTTTGTATGCTGATGAGCCGCGAGTAAATAACAATTTTTCGCATCGCCCGAGCGTTCTCCGTGACGTAGCGGGATGCGTCTACTGCGTAATCTTGTTACGCGAATCGTATAGTCTCAGCTTTGCGTCTGTGGGGAAGATTACGCGGCGAATTTTATTAGGACGAGTCACCAGCTGCCTTTGAGGAAACGATAATTTTCGTGATTCAATGACGCGTCTCCTAAATTTTTTCCTCTCGAAATCGTTGTACGGTTTTGTTCTCGGAAAATTTGTTATACTACACAACGCGCTGAAACGAGCCCGGAAACCGTAATCATTCCTCCTTCTAGCTTTACGATTGTATAGCCCTGTATATCTGTATCCAAAGTCGACAAAAAAGCGGAAAGAAACCACGCGGTTCGCGCGGGTGAGACAACATAGTCAGCGCGCGCTCGTCTTTAATTTTGCCCCTCAAATATTTGCTCCCCGGCGCGCAAAGGAACGAAGAAAACGAAGCAAAGGAGAGAGGGAGAGTGAGTGAGCCGAGTGTAGAAAAAAAACGGAATCCCCGAAGTCGATCGATAGACAAACACATGCAGCGTTTACCGCTACATTATACCGGAGTTATTGCGTTTGGGTGTATACTGTACACGTTGCGTGACACGTTGGGACGCGGCGCGAGTTTCAGATTCCATTTCGCATGAGCTTGTGTATTTTAAATTATGCTCAGCTGTGAAGGATTTTATTCGATATTGCCGGCTTTCTTCGAGTATAGATTGGAGTGTAGGATAAAATTTCGGTTATTATAGCGTGATTTTTAATTTGACTGCACGACTCGTCTCAAAGAATTATGAACCTTGAATGATAATGATAGCAAATTATTGGGTTAAGTATGCAAAGCTAATAGAATGAATCGATTGTACTTCGGTCAAGCGAAGAGTAGTAGAGGTGCGTCACCAGCGGCAAAACTGTCTTTGTTTGGGACTTCTGTTTGGGCTACCCATGCGAGCCTCAATAATACGTAGATTAAATTTTGACACAAATTGCAGAAACAGTTTATCCTTAGCGTCATGGCCACAACCATAAGTATCCCAGCTCATTTCTAAGATTAACGATTCCATTCACTCAAACAAACTGTGAACGAACCTATGCATCTAGTATATTCCCAAACTTGATTCATAAACCCGAAGAGCCACTCGCTGTGCGAATATAGCCCGAACTATAGTAATCATTTCCCTTCCGCCTCTCTCTCTCTCTCTCTCTCTCTCTCTCTCACACACACAAGACATATATCGTCGTAATACACAACGGCCCAGTTCTCTAGCGCAACTGTACTGACTCTCTCTCTCTCTCTCTCTCTCTCTCTCTCTCTCTCTCTCTCTCTCTCTTGCACGTTCCCAAAACAGCGAAACTTTTCGCTTTAACCCAATTGGCCAACCTCTATATCCCGGATCCTCCTCGTTCATACACAGAGCTCCAGACACAAAAATACTCGGTATATCCCTATATAAACGGCAATGTTTCTACACACAAGTATCCTCGCGTCGAAGGAGAAAAAAAATTTACGGACGGAAGCGTTGTAATCGGCGCAAAACCCTCTTTTATCCCTGATGAACTCGAGTGGATGTACGAGTATATTTCGTTTTCCAGGAGATACTAATTCACTTTTGCGAAGCAGACGCGCGCAAGAGAGAGAGAGAGAGAGAGAGAGAGAGAGTTTTGTTCGCGTGTAATTGACGGCTGAATGCACAAGTGGCGTTAATGCTTCGAGAGAGGCTCGAATATACATACATACTCGCGTACGGCTTTTGTTTTCGATTTTTCGGAATTTTTTTCCCTTTTCTTTTCAGAGCACGAGATTGGATTATGTCCGAGGGATAACGTTGTTCCTCGGAAATTTAAAATTGGACCAGCTGCGCTCGTTCAAGAGAAATTCCACCGGGAGTAATTGTATAATTATCGAGCCGCTATATTTTGAAAATTCTCTCGCACTTTTTATCCGAGCATAAAGAGGAGCGAATATGAAACTGGGTAATTTTGTGCAGAGGGTTCGAGGAAAATGTTGACTGCATATTATTATTCCCCTTTTTAATTAATATACGAGTATGCCGGTGCCGTTATTATTTATACTTCTTCTCGTTATATGGTTGAAAATGAAAAACGACAGATACGTACTGTATATTTAAAGGAAATTGAAAGTAATACATTTAAAAAAAGGTCGCTGCGAATGATATTTCCCGACACGAGTATTCTCGCTCGAATATAAATTAAATGAAGACAGCGGGAGCAAAAAATAGCTCGGCTTCGAACGAGAGCATATTGTCAACCTGCTTTTGAATACTTAATTAGTCGCTACAGTTTCCAACCGCGGCGCAGTGTATTTTATATGCATAGCGAAGAATAAATTGAATACTCGATGTACACATAAAGGAAAGACATGCAGCATACGTAAAATTCAAGCAAAAAAATTCGAACAATCTAACGGAAATCCTTTCATCTTCCCGCAACGCGTATATCGCTCATTCGAAACATACGCGCGTCGACACCACTTATAACCCACATAGGCCATCGAGTTCGCAGAGCCATTACCTCGACAAAGCCGGCCGATATCGCTATATTCCGAAAAAAGAAAATCAAGCTTCTCTCCCGTCGCTGCAGTCATACGCGATGTGTACGCAAACAAACAGCGAAAATATGCAGCTAAATATTCATGAGTCGTCGGCGCTGGCGGTAACGACGCCCGTCCGCGGAAATTCGAAATCAATGTAGTTACAGACCATTGGGCCTATCTCGTCGCTTTCGTCGCCCCAAGGCTGCGCGCTGTGCATTATAACCCTGTGTATATTCACGCACGAGCGCTTATATACGTATATGCGTGTGTGTGTATAAAGCCCGGCAATTTGTCTACGCGACTTCCCCCTCGCGTATGGATGCGCCGCGGGGCCGTTCTCGTTGTATAGGTATATCGCTCACTCTCGGCTCTTTCATCTCGGCTCGAGGTGCACAGCGGCGGTTTTCCTTCTGTTTGCGATTGTTGTCGCGCTTGTTTGTCCAGGAGATGGAGATGGGAATTTTTTGATTTGCCGGGCGCGCGATGGGCTGCGCGATATTGTCTGCATTAGACGGGGATGATTGCCCGGGGCTACGTCTGCATAGTGCGGTTCTCTGTTCTATCCAATTTTCTATGCGTATCGTTCGAAAAATGTTAATAATAACAAGCTCGAACGTTCTGTACTAGGTAATTTTCCACTCGAAGAAATTGCGCACCATTTTTTTTTTAATAATTCGAAATGGCTACGTCTCCCGGAGAGTATTTCCAAGCTCTCGGCCGTACAATATATATACGTGAAAGAGCGCGCGGTCGCTTCTGTTTCTCCTTGGCTCTTCATCTTTCTCTCTTTTTCGTCGCCGGCGCGAACACGTGGAAGCTTTTAAAGGAGCAAAAAACCACAGCCGGCGAAACGCGCAGTATACGCCGGGGAAAGAAAGTGGCGAAGAGTTTCCGGGAACGCTTTTTACCTCCCACTCTCTCTCTCTCTCTCTCTCTCTCTCTCTCTCTCTCTACAGCCGCCCGCCGGCGATCGATAGCGCGGCCGGCCGGTGAGCTGCTGTGCGCCGCCACTGCCCGCCAAACTCACCCTCTCCTCTGTGGGCTGCGCCCGCAATGAGCTAGAAAAGCCCATTAAATATGCATCGGCCCCGAAAACTGACGTTTAAACGTTGGCGCTAGCTCATGCTGCTGTGCTACTATACTGTGAGAAAGATGATATATGCGAGAGACAAAGGCAAGGCGGCGGCTGTACTTGTGCGGAGAGTTTTCGCGAGTAGTCTTGGGATTTTCAGGGGAGTATGCAGTTGGCTGGATCCGGCGGTTTAAATTTACCGGTGCTTTTTCGGCTCGGCGTCAGGGGTGTGACACTTTGGGCGGAAAGGTCGGATGCGTTGAGATATCCTTGAGTTGTGTGAGGGACAAGGTTTTTTTGGAATAATTTGAATGTGAACTTTTGTTTATGTATGAGCTGATGGTAAACAATTTACTTTTATTTTACACACAAGAATATTTAGAAAAACTTCAGAAAAACGCTTCAAACTTACTTCATTTCAACGCGTTCAAAAAGCGGTCCCAAAATCATCCCGTGGTCACGTGACAATCAGAAAACCGGTTCCCTGACGCACAGTATATACCGCATTCCATTTTCAGCTTCGGCGAGTGCATATATACAACCAACGAGAAAGAAAGAGAAACGCCAACATCAGCCGCACAGCCATACACGCACACAAATTCATAGTCTTCGGCGTCGGTGTAATGCGCGCGCAGCGCGTATACGCGACTTCGTATAATTGTCTGCGCGAAACCGGAGCACGTGCACCTCTGCGGGAACAATACCTTGATCTTCCTGGTGTAGCCGAGGGAGAGAGGGAGCTGTATTCGGAGAGTTGACTTTGCGACGATCGGGTCGATACGCTATCCGAGATCGAAGCCAGATTGTATAGTCGCCGGAATTTCGGTCGGTGTATAAGTGCCGTGTGCGTTTTATGTGTTGGTGATGGTGAATTTTATTGTGCTGCTGCAGTGATACAGCTGAGATGACCGTTCCGTGTGGTGCTAGGGAGAAGAAAGCGAGAGACGGGGAGAAGGGAGAAACAGTGCGTCTTTTTTTGACGTTAAATTTAGTGTTGTGTCTTTAAATCGAATTATTTATAAGAATGAGTTGTGAAAATGAAATTGTAATTTTATTATACTTCGTACACTGTTTACGAAATTATTGAAAAAATACGCTATCAAGATATCAAAATTATCAAGCATCGCAAGTTTATTCTACCGCTTATAATCGCGCCGACGTCGTAAAAGTGATAAACCCGATATGTTTTGGTTTCGTGAACGCCTACGTTGCTTCGAAAGTCGCTTTGTTTCCGATTCTATTTACAATTCCGAATAGCTCGACGATCAGCTAGAAATCTCGCTTATCTACGGGAGATCGGCGGCGTCGGTATACAGTTTTAGAATTGATCGATCGGTAGTACCAATATCGCGCTAACAGATGTCATTGGCGGGTAATGGAAAAGATCGATACCGCCAGATGGCGTGACTGTTTTGAATGTTTGAATTTCGTTCGAACGAGTAAAATTTTTTCAAAAATAAATAATTTTTAAATATGTATAAAATAATTTACATTACAATTAATTTAACGAGATCATGTTTTTGTTTGCAGACTGTTTCCGAAAATGCTCGACTAGAAGTAAACTCGCCAGCCTGTGATGACGAATTCGATTTCTGGGACCAAACGGGTTTCATGTTGAGGAGCGATGTCGATGATCCCCTTAACCACGGAAGGTATGATACAAATTTTTCGTGCTCTATCCTCAAAAAGTACAAACATCGCTACATACATCATGGAATCCTCAGATGGGGCGCGCAGGAATGGTGCCGTCCAAGCTGCATCCCGATTACCTTCATCCTGATCCTGATAGTGCTGGTGGTGTTGTTGCCGCTCCTGGACCACGCGCCGGACAAGCAGGCACTAAACGGCACCTTCCTCGGCAACGACAGCGAGATGGCCTGCATGAGCGACTGCGACATCTCCCTGGTCGAGTCGATACCCATCAACCTGACCTACCCGAACAGCTCGATAATCCATCGCAGCACCTACACGACCTGGCTGGACCTCATCGCCTCGGCACAGAACACCGTCGAGATAGCATCGTTGTACTGGACCATGAACCGCGAGGATGTCTATCCAGACGACAGTGCTAAACCCGGTGAGATGGTCTTCCAGGCGCTGATCGATGCTGGCAGGGACAGGGGAATCATGCTGAAAATAGCCCAGAACGCGCCCAGTCAGCTGAGTCCTAACATCGACACGGAGTATCTGGCGAAGAAGGCCAACGCGCAGGTGAGTCGGACTTTCTTTACTTCGAGGACTGGGGTGAATGTACAAGGGAAGAATGCTGTTGGCCCCTTGCCGCGAGAGCAGTGACCTGTTGAAGGGTCTCGGGGAAATCAATTGGAACGAGCGAGAAAGATCGGCGCTCGATATAAACGTCGTGTAAAACGCTCTCGGATGGAATAGATTAAAAGAGCTGATATAGTTATCCTGGCAACCCGCAAGTCTTTTTTCCCTCCTAACTTTCGAGGAAAATTCTCGTGACTATTCAAGAATTCCAATCACGAAGCCCATAGAGCCAAGATAAACACTCCGAGTATCGATTTTCCTCATTTTCTCTCGCATGATTCGAGCCCGTGCTTAAACATCCGATATGAAACATATTATTCTCGATCGCGCATTGCGAAAAGAGCGAAACAAACGAACGACCAAGTGACACAACGGCATATGACTTATGCATATCGACGATGCACACACACACACACACAGGTACGCAGTCTGAACTTCGCGGCGCTCCTCGGCGGCGGCGTTCTCCACACGAAGCTCTGGCTAATCGACCGCCAGCACGTCTACGTGGGCTCGGCGAACATGGACTGGCGGTCCTTGACCCAAGTCAAGGAGCTCGGCCTCGTCGCCTTCAATTGCTCCTGCATGGCCAACGATCTCGCCAAGATCTTTGATGTACGTGATATATCCATATGTTATTGGCATTAGTCTCTTCATCTATGAAATTTGCAAGGCTATAAAATTTGGGATTAGATGGGAGAGGCGAGCGTAAATCATAACGAGATTCGATGATGATCGTAGGTTTATTGGGCGCTTGGAGAGAATGGAAAAGTTCCAGCCGCTTGGCCGAAGTCGCTGGGGACGATGATTAATTTGGAGAATCCTATGAGCTTCACTATGGGCGGTAACAAGTACAGGAGCTTCTTTGGGGTGAGTGCAATTTTTTACCCGTGTATATTACCGACACTTTTCATTCGACTTTTTCTACGTATCGTCTTCAAAACGCCACCTGCACTGAGAAAAATGTGACAGTAAAAATTACTATCTCGGATGATAATTTGGTAACAGACTCGGAAGCTAGTACTTTTTACTATCTTTTATAGTAAAATTCACTATAAGAGATATTAATTTTTACTACCTCAGATAGTAAAAATTGTTACGGCTTTCAAAAGACTTAATTTTTAATACCTAAGATGGTAAAATGTGTGAAAAATTATAATATTCTCAGTCGGTAAGGTTTGAATTTTTTTTTCTGCGCTAATCAGTATTTTAGTTGACATTTTACGTTTATTTTATTATAATAAGTTTCTGTGTCTATTGATTTGACTTTATTGTTTATTAATCTTCGTTAATTTTTATTAACTTTAGTTCGCACATCAATTACTACATTAGATAGATCTGAAATCTTGTACGTGACAGATCTGTTTAGGTAAACGGTCAGCGCACTCGACTTTCACGCCGGAGTTTCAAGGTTCGATTCCCGACGCCGCAAAAAAAATTAATCTCTTTCTTTCTTCAAAATAGTATAATAATAATGAATAAAAATAGTAAATAATAAAGTAATAACAGCGCGAAGTATCTAATAGGTGTAAAATATAGAAATAAACGAAATTGAAATTAAATTTTTAAAAATTCGATTTCATCCAAATATCTTTGGATAGTAAAATCTAATATCTTAAAAGTCTAAACCAATTTATTATGAAAAGCAGTAAAAATTACTATCCCAAATAGTAATTTCTACTATAAAATTTTTCTCAGTGTGTATAATCAATCTCAATTAAAATGAAAGAAAAAACGTTAACCAGTATAATGATGATCGATGAATAATATTTCGATTAGCAGCGCATGTCCGAGGAGCCTCACAAAAAAGTCGAAATCATTGACCTTCCGATTTATAAAGTAACACCGCGCATCAGCATATCTAATATCATCTTCTTTCTCCAGAGTTCACCACCACCATTTTCGCCTGAGGGCAGAACAAACGACATCGACGGTCTCATCCACTGCATTGAAAAGGCCGAGAAATTCATCTACATCTCGGTGATGGACTACTTTCCCCTGACGATCTACTCGCCCAAGATCAAGTACTGGCCCGTGATCGACGACGCGCTGAAGAAGGCCGCGATCGAGCGCAAGGTCAGCATCCGTCTGCTCATCTCCAAGTGGAAACACTCGAGGAAATCGGAGGATTACTTCCTCAAGGCACTCGAGGACCTGACCAATAGCTACAACAAAGTCAAGATCGAAGTGGTCAGTATACCTGCATCTCGTGTGCAGTTGGCTTTTTTTCTCCTCTTCGTTTTGCAATGACGCAAGCTCTCTTGTCCATTTATCCTCGAGCTCGTGCGTCAGTGGGACAAGCTCTACTTCTCGGGACTTGCACGCGGATGTAATCGGTGTAATTAAGCAGGCAAATTGTCGCGTAAATCTTCTTTTGTTAGGCCAGTAGGTGTACTATCGTGACGATTTAATTAGAAGTTTTTTTTTCGTTCGTTTTGCTCTTGAGATAAAAATTAAAGTTGTTATTGCCGTCCGTAGAAATCGCGCAAGAAAACGATGTCATTTTTTTCGAATTTTCAGAGGAGGTTCATAGTACCCACGAACACCGAGTTGGACAAAATACCGTACGGCCGAGTGAATCATAACAAGTACATGGTGACGGACGTGGCGGCTTATATCGGCACCAGTAACTGGTCCGGCGATTACTTCATTAACACTGCAGGTAAATACGAAGCTTATCACTTTTACAACAGACATTATGTAAAATTTAAAGTTTATAACAAAAGCACGTAGTCGCTGCTTCGTGTTTATCTTGAATTGCGACGCACTTCGAAAACAAAGTCGCTCCCACATTATACAGGCTGTTTAATTTTTCAAATATAACTATAATCATGCACAAACGAGGAAAATATTCATAAATAAGCCAACAAAACAAAATACGTCTTGCAGGGATCGGCATGATCTTCGAAGACGCCGATCGCCACAACGAGAACAGCCTGCGCCAGCAGTTGGAGACGCTCTTCGAGCGTGACTGGAATTCACCCTACGCTCATCCCTTGAACGCCTCCTGCGCGATGCTCAGAGCACCAAAGAGCTTCAGCGCGAGATCACAGCTCGTGCCGCCGTTGCACTCGCATCACGTGCCCGCGTAGTATCCCGGCTTATAATTATTGATAGGGTGTATTTCCCGACAGAGCTTCCAGTTTTTATTTCGAGCGGCTTCGAAGCGGATGATTTCGGTGGATCAGATAGCTGTGCGTATATCTTCTCGAATTTGTGCATTTTATCTCTTCTCGTACATCGATTTGGATGCCGTTATCGTTGTTGACTACATCGATCGTTTTAGCCCTTTTTCATTATAATATAATTCTGCGTCAAATGTGTCCAGTCGACTATTTTTTCTATCTAGGTATAAGCGTGTACAGGCACGTTTTCATCCGATCTCATCCGCTTTTTGTACATAGAGATTGTTATTCGGATAGAACTATCGGCGATTTCTAGAGATAAGTCTATACAATATGGCGTAACGATTACACGTGAGGTGTACGGGATGGTTCGAGTGTGTCGATGAAATTGTAATAAACCTACTTTGCGTCGGCCTATTTTATTGAAAAGAGAGGAACATTGCAGTATTCCGTACGTTTTACCTTGAGGACGACTTTCTCAATGGCTTTATACATGGCGCTCGCCGAATTTTATAGTGCGGGTGGATTCCAAGACTAAGCACCGCTGATACATTAAAATTGGTCGCCCTTTATTTTATATTATTTTAACCCTAAAGATCGTTTATCAAACCAATTTGGCTATTATCTTTTGGACTTTTCAAACTCTTCGAATACCTCATTCAAATCAATTCAAAATGTTCGATCAACGTTTACACCAACAAAAAAAATTGACCATTCACATACATATCAAACGAAAAACTTACTCGTCCTTCTGGCACCGAAATCCAGAGTCCAAATCTCTTTCGTACACGCGAAAACGACATCAGTCAGGTGCGCGCGCTTTCGAATCCCCATCGAAAACGGACGAATCTCTGTTAAGTATGAAATACGACTTTCGAGAATGACCAAGCGAAAAGAAAAATAACGCTCGCGAGTTCATACATACGTGTACGTAGTCGCGCGGCGCATCTCTCGAGGCCTTCTTAGCACCTCAGTCAATGTTAATTAACGCGAAGCCTTCGGCCATGTTTATGTCGTCGTTTATATATGTGTGTGTGTGTGTGTGTGTGTGTGTGTGTGAGGAGCTGCACGATACTATACCAACCAACTTTTGTCGCATTTGAATATGTGCATCGGCTATGGGATACCCACATACGATCGGGTGGATTTAAGGAAATTCTTCGATGTATTGCGGGAGAACGAACGCGCGCACGCTTGTGCCTTCCCCCGAAGTGACCTTTCGGTATACACTATATTGTACTCGTACCTCTTATTATACATAGATTTCCATATCGTTGAGATGAATAAAGATATAGTTGGCCGAAAGTTTTTTGCAAGATGAGATATTCGGTTGCCGATTTCATTTTTATTTTCTGCGAAAGGTTCAAGAGTATGATCGAAAGCAGCAATAATCAATAGCAATAATACGTCTGTGAACAAGAGTCATTTTATCCATTTCGATGTGAACGTCTCTGTTGTTATATACAAAGTGTACTTAATTGTTCTTAAATAATAATAATTAACGATCTCGAAGGAGATAACAAGAAAATTTCGGGTGTACATCCTTTGCGGTTACACGATCGATTGCATCGATCAAAAACGAACGAAAAACATTGAATCACTACGAGATATACTTTTACTATATTCCTGCAAGGAAACGTCGATAACTCTCGTGTTTTAATCCGTAAGTATACATAAATTGAATAACGCCTTCTTCTCTCGCGCGAGATACGCGAAATTTCGAGGAGATTTTCAAGCGGCTCTTTTTACGTTACTTATTCAACGTCTCTCTGTATTTTATTCAAGAATTTTTTAACCTTTCGACCATTATTATTAAGCAGCTCTCGCGAAAGGCGTCCGCGCAAACTTTTATTTAAATAATTCGAGAAAAAAAGGTATCCGTTTATTATGTACATACGAGATGCTGCGTATACATTATATATTTTGTGAAATAATTTGAAATCGTTGGAAAAACAAGCCGATGCGACGCTCGATCTTATAACATATTACGTATAGTGATACTGCCATGTATTCTTTAGTTACAAGAAATAATCGTGTAAAGCCATTCTTATATGCGTATCATTGTAACGTATAATTCTATACTTATACCTTTTAAGAATCAATTTAGTTGTTTAATCGTAACGTGTAAGAGTCTTAACAAAAATGTCCGCCGATTGAAAAAGAAGTCTTCTTGATATAATCAATTAGCTACTACTATAGCGAATCGCCTCTACGTGCGTGATGTAAACTATGATTATTATATCAACTCAATAAAATTTGTATTAAATACTTCCTCATCCCTGTGTACTTCTTTCGACTGACGCGTTATTTTACGCAACAAAAACAAAAATACCGTCGCACACAAGACGGCCTCTATAGATAAACCGTCATATTCGCAGAGCGTCTATACAGGACACAGAGCAGCGGCGCATTGTTGACGGCGCTTCGTAACACCGAAGGTAAGCAAATTGTCGACTCCGAGACCGATAATTCAAAAGAAATGCCAATAATTATTACTAAAACCGATAAGACCAATCGATGACCGCACACAACCTTCCAGCTCGTTCTCTCCCCCTCCTTGTAGTGGTCATTGCCACTTGACTGCGCGATGGGAAGAAACGAACTTCGCAGTGCACTTATTATACGTGTGTGCGCGAAAGAAAAAGCCGCTCGTCATCCCGCGCATTTACGCGGAACCGCATCGTCACACCGACGAACGCGACTTTGTACACATAAGCGCGTTACGAACTTTCGAGTGATGTATTAGGCGCCAAAGTTTGGATAACGACTGGTCGTTAAGATCCCAGTGTCATTAACTCGTCTGGATTTTTCGACGGGATTTTCATCGCGCGTCATGCGGTGATTAGAGATTCGAAGCTACTGTCGTTTCACCTTCTCTCGCGCTGGACGAATTTTCCGGAAGGACCGAGACAATGTCGTATATACGGAATTATGTGCTGGATATTATTGGTTAACCCATTTTTTTCTTTTATTTTTCGAAATAGGAGAAGGTCAACGAAAATTTACAGGCAATCATCGAACCAGTATCGTTATCTATTTTATTTTTAAAGAAGTTCGATAATCAAAATAGTCCCAGACAAACTAGACTGACCAGTAGTTTGCAATAACGATGCGAAATAAACAACGGCAGTTTTCGATTGTCTTCTCGAAAAAAGTCACGTTTTTGTATACTTAACGCGTTACCCTCGCGATCGACGTTGACGACTGCTCGTTTTTTACGCATCGCGAGCAATGGATAAGGTAGTAATTTTTTTTTTCAACACTATGCGAATCGCAATTTTCCAGTTAAACACAAACGAGCGTCTTTTCTCACACAGTCGACTGCGTAAATTATAGAATTAACGCTCCGATTTACATTTTTCGTAAAATCACGTCATAATTGACGTCGCACGAGAAGCAGTATGTCATCCTACTCCAAAATTACATGTAGAAAAGTCCATTCGTACAGAAATTAACTGTGAGTTTCAAATTTAGAAAAACCTAATGGTTCATTAGAGTGTTTTTCCTCAATTTTTCCGTCGAAAGTTCCGGCTCGTGCGTTTTATAGGTGCACACGTACAGATAGCGCTGGATCCATTTCTTTTGTAATCGTGTTGTTATCATAAAAAATCTTCCTATATAAACGCACGAGCTACATAGAAATTCGGAAATCGGACGATTTTAATTTACATGACGAACGCTTTCGAATTTTTTCCGCAATTTGCCCAAGAATGGAAACAAAAGCAGATTTTGTTCTCCGCAATAATGTAAGAAAGGCGCACAGCGCGACAACGACGGCGGTAAGTTGCTTGACATAAATTTACATAAGAAAAATATTTGCTCGCGCAAGATTTTGGTCGTCTCGCAGGAATGACGGGATGAACGGTTGCGCTTTTTTTCATTTTCGTGATCGGAAAAGTAAACGAAATTACGGGCAATCGCGTGTGTGCAAATTTATTAATCGAATATTCAATTACTGCTCCGTGCTGGTTCCGGTATAAACTAATTTAAAAAGTGTCTTCGATTCGATATAAATAAAAAAAAAATGAACTCGGTCGTGCAATTCTATCACAACCAGGACAAAAACGCAGCTGCAAAACATGATCTATCTCTAACGCAATTAACAAACGCAGAATAAAAACAAAGAAATTCAACGTTTCCTCCCTCCTGAATAAAAATAACAGATAGGCACACCAAAAATTTCCCAAAAAATCGCTCCACAACCATATCCCGCTATAATCACCGGCGAACGCGATATCCCGCGCACTCAATAACAAAAGACGCGCACGTATCTCAGCAGTGTCATCCCTCCCTCTCCGTTTCCCAACCTCTCCCAAAAGCCTGCATCGAAGAAGAAAAACGAGAAAATTTCCCACCTTTTCCCCCCGTATATAATCGTTTCTTATCACAACCGGGCCGCTTCAAAAGAAAAGCAGCTCGTCCAGGCATCTCCGGAGTCATTCGCCTCTCGTCCATCGGCCGTGTCCAACTGTACACCGTACACACATACACCTGCAGACACACACACGTACAATAGGCTATATACACTGCCTAATACCGAGCAAAGCGGCAACTGCCCCACCATCATTCAGTGCGCGACGAAAAAGACCGCTCGACGGGGGACCCCGGGACTCTCTCAGCTGTGCGCCGCTAAGCCAAAAGGAGTCCAGTACGAGGCGAAGGAGTCTGTTCGAAAAAGCGCGCGCGAGCGGACCTCTCCAGCCGCGCTTTCCCTCTATACATACCTAAGTACGCACGGGACTTGGTTTTGTTGGTACTTCTTTTTTTTTATTCGGGGACTACTGGTGTGCCTCGAGGAGACAGTGGAGCGAAGGAACAGAGGTGCTGCGAGAGCGAGCCGAACAGAGAGAATATAAGAGAGCCGGAGAAAGTGTTGGTGTACGCGCGCGACGAGTCTCTAGGAACAAGGTTAGTGAAATTGAAGCACGCGCCGATTCGGCCTTACATTTTATACTTCTGACGAATTACATCGACGAGGTGCGCGCGACGTGTAAAAAGATCGGCGATGGCTTGGAGTCGAGTGTGCTCGCAAGTAAATCAAAATTGGAAAAGGCTCGAGTGTGTAAAAAGAAAAGTAGTATCGCGAGCGGCCAAAATATTGACAAATTTCGATCCCCGCATCCTCTCCATGTGTTGTTGTTTCACTCGAAGCCGACGGATTAGCTCGTCCGATTGAATGAAGCTTATCGTCTCCATGATAATACACAGGTGTAAACCGATTGTAACTCTCGTTCTGCCGAGAACGAAAAGTGTTAGCGGGTTACTCCTATATATACTCGTCGCTAACTCGACACCGATTTTCATTAAATCGTCAGGCGTTCTCGGCTTACGCGACTATACCTATACATCTATAAGCTCAATAACGTCGCGTACGAGGCGCTAAGTACGCGTACATTTTTTTTTTACATAAGTCCAGTATATTCCAGAAGCAACTTAACTAACGATTATTTAACCCGCTGCGGGCTTATCGAAGTCCTTGCAAGCTACTGCCGCGATATGATAATTACAGTCGCTGCTTTGAAATGTAATTATTGCGCTAAAAAGTGATCCGTAAATGTCTTCGCACGGCTTTTCCCCAAACGCCGCCGACATACGAAAAGCCCTTGCGAAACGCGGCTCTGGTCCGAGAGTACACACGCAGCGCACAGCCTTGAGAAATTTTTGAAAGAAAAGCCCGCCTAATGACCGGCGCCAATCGAGAAAAAAGAGAAAAAAATACGCGTCGCTTAAAGAGACAGCGAGAGAGTATTTTGTCGAATCGACAAAAGCGGCCGAGCAGAGAGCTCGGGTTCGTAAATACGTGTGTACGCGCGCGCTTACACACTGAAGAAAAGGAGGCGCACGAGGCTCTCGCATCATATTGCTCAATGCTCGCTCAAACACCAGCTGCATTATTGATCAGCGTAGTCTCTTTTTCGAGATGTGCATGAATCGACAATGATCGCGAAAGTGTCCGTACACACAAGCACACGTACAGACGAGTGTGTGGAGGAGCCTCGAGTCAAACGACACCTTGGGGCTATTATATTATACTACGCGTATATTAATTTCAGCTCGATCTCGATTGACCACGCGATGTTTGGATAGTTGGACGGAGCAAATGTTTGAGGAAAAAGGGAGGTTCAGGGTTGATCGAATGAATCGGCCGATTCGGAGGGTATTATGGAGATGTAACGACGGTATTGTTGCTTTGTTTTGATGCAGCTCGAGAAAAGCTCTGAAGCGTGCGATGCGATAGTTATTATTAGATTGCTCACGGTTCTTAATTGTGACGGAGAGAGGCATAGCCGATCGTTCCCGTAATCGCGCTGACGACACTGACGTAACGAAAGTTTTTCTTTTGTCGAATCAATGAAGCGATCGTTGATTGCTTGCGCGTACTTAGCATTTTTAGAAAAAAAAATTAATGAAACGAAATTCAGAAGCGCTTGAAAAATATACTGCTCGTAACTCAGTATGACAATCACCATTGGAGAGGAATATAATACCTTCGTTAGTTATGGCAACCTTAACCCAAACGTCGATCCGTCGAATCAATTTGTCAAGAGTGCAATGAAGTGGCTTCCAATAGATTGGAAAAAGAAAATTTTAAATAATTATTGCGAATTCCATGAGGTTAATGGTATGCGCACAAGAATCTATGACGCCACGGTGACATCAGACTTGAAACTGTTTGCCGAGAGTAGAAAAAAAAGCGCGAAACGCAATTACACGTCCGCATTTAATAAACATTGCAGTAAAATCTCGCGATTCGCATAATACGACTTCCAGCAAAAATGTCTGCAAAAAGCTCCGAATAAAGATGTCGCAGAGGCTGCGAGACAATGTTTCCGCGCGTTTTTACCAGCGAACACTTTTACGACCGTATCGTCTCGCTTAGCATAAGCGTTAAAAAATCGAAAATTTCGCGTGGATATCCTTCGCAACGCAAAGTCAGGGTTACATCCTCACTATATAACCCCATGGACACACCGGCGACTGAGAAAACCTTCGACTTATTCCTCATTTTTTTTTCTTTAAGAAACTCGCCAGGCATTTGCGCAACAGCATCGGCCAGAGCAAACAGACACACATATCTCAAGAGGGCTCGCGCATATGACACATCGGCAAATACGACGGGATGGGCTCTTTTCATCTACAGCTCTTGCGCAAAAGCCCCTTCCAAACACACGTGTATGCGCTTTGCTGCAGCTGAACTAGTTTACACACGTATGCGTGGTCAGATGAGCTCTAGATTGAAGGCTCGAGAGTTTGCTCCGAGACATTTTCTCGTGTATCAAAGATCGACTTGCGGTGAAGAAGAGAAAAAAAGAACAGCCGCTCGCGGGTGTGCACGTCCGCGATGCACAAAGAGCTGCGCGCGGCTTCTGCGAATCACGATCAGCTTGGTATATCTTTGCTTTTTGATACGTGTCGCGCGCGGAGGATGAACATTAGCGGAATACTCAATGAAAAGAGGGAATCCCCGGTGTGGTGCAGGAGAAGATGCTTCATTGACAATTGGTACATGCGAGTTTAATGTCATTATAAATACAGGCTGACAGAATCGTTCGTGCGATAGTCATCGAGGTATAGTGCAGTACACAGATTTAAGACGTATTTTAAAATCTTGCCGATCGTTCACTCCGTAGAAGCTAACGTTTTCTGTAACCCACAAAGCCGCTTCTGACCATCAAAAATTCATACGCACCAATTCGAAATTTCTCTCTCTACTGCTCCGAGAGGAATAACGGCTAAGACACACTTTAAAAGCCAAATGTACCTGCGAGCGTAAACCCCGAAAAGAGTATACAGTAGAGAGCGTGTAACCTCGATTCCTCTAATACACCGCATCGAAAAAACGGGACGCGCTCTTGGATAAATCACTGCAGCATCTCTCTAGTCTTACACCGTTACCGCAAAGAGAGAAAGCAATCATCATCTCGCGCGATGGTCAATGGCCCGAAATATGTGGGTTACGACGTGTGTATGTACCGCTTCTTTTTTTCGTGCTTTCTTCGAGAAGCGACCGGTTTCTTCATTCACGATGTAGTAGCATGTACCGTTTGTATATTCAAAGCCTATGATTCTCTAAAGATGATCGAATGGGGTTTGGGATGATTTCAGGAGGTCTTTGAACCTCGTTAGAGAGAGAAAAGCTTTATTATATACTTTATTATAGTTATATTATAGCTTTATTACATATTATATACCGCTTATACTGACATTTCATTATATATATATATATGGTCAATGGCCCGAAATATGTGGGTTATGATGCGTTTGGATACCCCTGGTTCTTTAGGTCGTTTCTTAGGGAAGGGG
>JAZHPH010000032.1:1058049-1074911 GCA_037356405.1 Nasonia oneida | reverse complement strand
TATATATATATGCATACTGTAAAAGTAGATCTGCTTATGTGCTCTATATCTCAGCGTAATACGCACCGAGAACACGTTACGCGAGACATGATCCTTCCTGCTCTCTGCCGTACACCTGTTGCATAAAACTCGACGGCTACCGGTCCACCTATAAACATCGCCGATTAAAAAAAGAAAGAATCGATTATTACGTGGATTTTATAATAACTCGACTTGTGTATACAGCGTTGCGTAACACGGCTGCGGTTTCATCTCATCCGAAGCTTCGGAGGCACATATTTTCACGTTCTCGCGCGCGCGCGCGCGGCGCGATGAGATTCTGCACGGCGGAATATAGACGTGATGAGAAAAAAAAGCAAAAGCGAAGCAATCTCGAGCTTTTTCGCAGCCGCTTTGCATAACAGGTGTTGACTGTAATAATGCAGTTTTGTCTTCCGTATTCTTGGCGGGGGAAAATGCCGGTTTCTGATATGCTAATACGCGGCGATTATGCAAATTTATATCTACGTTTTACCGGCTACTGGGTCGTAAAGTGAGTTATAAAGTTGCATCCATACTGATAACGTTTAATTTATAAAGTCAATACATAGCATTATTGTATTTTTACTTTTGTTACAAGTATCTGGATAGGGAAAAATGCGTTTGTACACACAGTTTGTCGCAAATTTTCCCGAGAATTTCACGCGAGTTCGCGCGCAGCCAAGCCTCTTATTAGCAAACATTATCTAATTTTCCGACGCGGCTTTTTGTCGCGAATGTAAATGATTGCACTCGCGGTTAGCGAGGGAGAGCGAGAGAGAACGAAACATATAAAAACTGAAAGTGTCGGAAATAAATAATTCACTAGCGACGGTTTATTGCTAATTTTCCAGTGACTTCCGAGAAGCAATTTATACAGTCTCTCTCCCTCGGCTATTCTCAGGCGAATTTTCGCAACTCTGCGCCGATAAATATACAGCGGAGTACTTGCTATTAAAGTGTAACAAAGGAGTTTCTCCGTCCGCAGTGGATGTCGAAATTTTTACGCGCAGAAGAGCTTGGCAGCGATTTTCGTTCTAACAATTATAAACGATTCAACGCGCAAACGATTTTATAGGCGCCTGTGGAAAAGCTAGTCAAACAGAGTTATACGCGACCGCGAGGCAAATTAAGGATTCGACCGCAGATTTTCTCGAGAAACGTCGATGCTTTCCAGCATCTTCTTCTTCTTCTTCTTCTTCATCCGACGCCGTGAATAACGAAACGCCTCTCGCTCGTTCCGCGCAAATATTAAAAATTCCCCCGCGTTCGTTCGTTTCTCTGCGGTATTTTTTCTCTCCTCGTGCGTAACTCAGCGTTGGGAGAAACTTTGCTCGTAAGTCTCACGAGTTTTCTCCTCTTTTTGGCCGAGGAAACGACGTCAATCATTTGAACGTTTTTTTTAATCGAACGTTATACCTTGTTTTAAATGTTCGGTTCTAATAGGCGACTGTAGTTTATGATGTAAAGTATTATAAGGTTGCTATTTATGAATTATATCACGTGCGATGCAAGTGTAGAAGGAAAATTTTTTAGTTGGGTAATTTTCCTCTAATTTTTCCCAAAAACGCGGCGACACATCATTTCCACAGTGAGTGTCACCCTACGAATTGTCCGTTTGTTTTTCGGGGAATGATCCGGCTGAAGTTCACGATCAACTTTCACTCGTTGCGTTGTCTCACGTCTGGTATGCGTGACCTGTTCATTATACCGAGTAATGCGCGCGCGGTCAAAGAAATTTCGAAAAAAGACCTACTATACAGAGTGTAATAAACAGCGCAAAGTTGCTACACTTTTCCGTCATAATGGCTTTCGGCGCCGACTCGAGTCCGAAAATTAAGAAAATTCTGGAATTAACCGGGTGAATTTACTCGGGCTTGTGAAATCATTTAATTTAATGAAAAATAAATTGGTCTGCGATGCCTCCGGAAAGATAGGCCGATTGTTGCGCTAAGCTGCCTTTGTAAAGAATTAGATTCACGCTGATGACACTTTCTGTTGTTTTTTCACTATACGCGCATTGCGAGCGACGCTAATTTCAAGAATTCCGTGTATGAACTTCTCCGATTGAAATTTAAACAACTCATCATCATTATCATCGCGATCGATGCAAAAACGAGATACTCAACACGTATTAAACCAACAATTATCGCATTTTCACAAATCGCCGGCAATCATATTCCACCGCAAAAAAAAAGTTTAAGCAGGCTACCGTCACGTAATTTCACACAACTCTTTCTATGCACTTATTTTTATCCATACCTGCACAGGAATCCTCTCGAAGAGTTTTTTTTCGGTGTGGGTGCACCACGCCATTTCGACAGCGACGAGCTATTGGTAATTAATTCGGAGCCGCGCAAACGACTTCGAAACTTGGCGCGCACTTGCTTAATGCGCGATAGACAAAAGGAATTTTTTCCAAGACTGATGCCTGCGCAGTGGCTTGCGTGTGTTGCGCGCGTTTTTGTGTTTCCACTTCTTCGAAGGGGGTTCTTCCGATGTTTTAATTTTTTTGCATTATCTCATAGCTATTGCGTAATGAATTATTTAAAGTAAAAAGCGTCTGGAGAATAATATAGTAATATTAATTTTAATGCTTACTCCATAATTTCTCACGTATCTCTTGAATGTCAGAGGATGCAAATTTTTCCGAGAAAAACATAGCTAAATGTTAATGCCAGTCGTTTCGTTCAAAGTACAAGAGTCACTCCGTCATAAGAAGAAAAAAAACGTCAATTTGCAACGCTGGATTTTCCCAAAAAAGACGCACAACAAACTCGTCATGCTCGCCTTTCAAATCTTAGCTAATTCGAATTACGTAATAACACACCTCCAAAGTTCAAGTACACACATTCATCATCTCCATCTTGCTTTCAGCGAGAAAAATGGTGGAAGTCCTGATGGAGTCCGGCGGCCAGGAGGTCGTAGTAGCCGAGAGCGGCGGTTCCCGTGCCGGCACACCAACCGAATGCGCCCCTAAGCTGTCCGGAACCCAGATAAGCGAGGGTCACACTGATCTCACGACGCTGCAGCAGTTTTACACCGGCCAGAGTATCTTTGTCACCGGAGGCACGGGATTCATGGGAAAACTGCTGATCGAGAAGCTGCTCCGCAGCTGTCCTGGTATCGCGTTCGTTTACCTCCTCGTCAGGCCCAAGAAGGGCAAAGACGTGCATCAGCGTACCGAGGAGCTTTTTGACGACCCGGTGAGTTGTGGCGGATAAGAGAAGTTTATGCTGATGATGTTTGGACTTATTTTTTTATTAAAGTCGTTGATCACTTTGTAATGTAAAAATTCATCAAACTGACGGTACGCACGGCTTTCCGCTGAATCACTCTGAAACCTTGTAATTCCTTACTCTGTGCGTGTTCACTAGATGAGCTAACGGTATACTTTATAGCAAAAATGTTCTTTGACAGCTGTTCTCGAAGCTGAGGGAGGAGCAGCCCAAGTTCCGTCATCAGATCGTCGCGATTTCCGGCGACTGTTCTCTGCCCGGTCTGGGCATCTCTGCGGCTGACAGGGCCACCCTCGTTCGAGAGGTTTCGATCGTCTTCCACGTTGCGGCTACGGTTAGATTCGACGAGAAGCTCAAACTCGCCGTCGCCATCAACGTACAGAGCCCGAGAGACATCCTCAGCTTGTGCAAGGAAATGCCGCAGCTTAAGGTGTGTAGTATAGAAGATCGGTAAAAGATCGTTAATTTTGGCCGAATTCTGGGTATTGATTTTGATTGATTTTTCAGTCCTGCATACACGTGTCGACCGCTTATGCTAACTGCGTCCAAAACACGATCGAAGAGAAGTTCTACGATGCTCCGATCGATGGAAACAAACTTATCTCCCTCGTTGAGACGATGGACGACAAGCTCGTCGACGACATCACGAGACCGTATGTATAGCGCATTGTTAAGTAACTTATTACTAGATACGAGAAACGCTGCAGTATCTAAGTATTCTTTCTACATTTTTAGACTTCTCGGAAGATGGCCAAACACCTACACCTTCACGAAAGCCGTCGCCGAAGACATCGTTCGCAAGGAAGGTGTTGACATGCCAGTTGGAATCTTCAGACCCGCTATCGGTGAGTAGATGGATAGACTCATGTTTTATGGAAACCATAAAACTGACGAACGCATAAATTATAACTCATGCGTTAATTGAATGGCGTACGAGATATTAACGGCGAATGGAATAGACCAATAAAGAGCCTTTTTTACGCTTGCATACATAGTCATATTTTACGACTTCAATTTACACTGCGTCGTATGTCGGTTCGAATGAATGTAATCTGTTGTAAGAAGTTTCGAACTCACTGCCATTACATTGTTGATGTTAATATCGTAATTCGGTGCTCTCGCGTCGGTATCTCAAAAAAAAACCTTTCGAAGAAAACATCGCGTGCTTAAACGTAAACTTGCGCAAATGCTTGTGTTATTATATTTATGAAAAATACTGTATTCAACGAATTCTTTTGCAGTGATCTCGACATACCAGGAGCCGCTCAGGGGCTGGATCGACAATATGTACGGTCCCATCGGAGTGGCAGCTGGAGCCGGAACTGGACTTTTGCGCTCGATACACTGCGATGGATCAATGCGGGCCAATGTTGTGCCTGGCGATATGACCGTTAACGCGCTCATTGCCAGCGCCTGGGACGTCGCTACCATCAAGAAGTGAGTATATACGTGTTTAGCCTTATCTCTGGTTGACTCGATGTTAGAATGGAAAGTGACTTTTTTGGAGGGAATTCTATGGTTGTGCTTTGTGGGGATTAAAGATCGTTGTTTGGTTCACCTGGAGAAAAGGTGATTTTTTTCATCTACGTTGTCTTACCGGTCTCGGCACTTTCCATTGAAAAGTTTGTTCAAGTTCTTGATTATGAGAAATTTAAAAGATTTAAAGACATTTCTTAACTTCAACCATTTTGGCATACATAAGTCTAGCAAATAAAATTGTGGTTTATCCATAACTTCACTAAAGATTTTTCTTCTTCTTTCACAGGAACAATAAAAATAGCAACGAAATACCAGTCTACAACTATGTCTACTCTCAGGAAAACGCAATCACGTGGGACGATCTTAAGGATATGTCGGCCAAGTACGGGCTGGACCTACCGACAACGCGAGCTGTATGGTATTACAGTTTTCGGAATACCAAGAGCAAGCCCGTTCACCTGTTCTTCATCTATTTCTTGCACCTGTTGCCAGCCCTGATAGTCGATACCGCAACACTCTGCGTTGGAAAAACGCCTAGGTTAGCAAAGTTGAATGAATTTCACATCGACGATCAACGTTCAATCTAATACTTAATTTTTTATACTTTTACAGGATGCTTAAGGTCTACAAGAAGATCCACAAATTCATGGAGGTCTTGAACTACTTCACCACGAAAGAATGGTTGTTCACGAGCGATCACGTCAATGGTCTGATCGCAAAGCTGGACAGCAAAGACCGAAACCTGTTCTTCTGCGACATGAGGGAAGTCGTCTGGGACACTTACTTTCAGAACTACATGCGAGGAATCAGGCTGTATTTAATCAAGGATCCACTGGACACTCTGCCTCAGGCGCGAGTTAAGTGGCAAAGGTTAGTTACTGACGATGCTCTACGTTGTCGATACCGATCGTGGATCTCTACCTTACCAACAGTAGCTTAGTGCGATCGGCAAGCAATTATCCTTTACCGACGCCTCGACTTCAAATTTAATTTTTATTTTCAAGAATGTACTGGATCCACCAAGCAACAAAGGTCCTCCTGGCTTACGGCGCGCTGAGGTTCAGCTGGTTCGTCGTCTCAACGGTCTACTCGATGGTCTCGTAGGAACCGTCAAATCCAAAGCCTGGTCAGGTCATTGCGACGTCAATCGTGGACTTCCACGACATGACGACGTCGGCTCGTCTCCACCGACGCCACGTGAAAACAGCATCACAAGCGCATATTTTTATATGATCTTACGTTGGCTTATCCATCGTCAGCATCATCACTATTGGCATCCAACAGCGAGACTCTGGTGATGATCAAAGAATGAAATATATATATATATATATATATATATATATATATATATATATATATATATATTTTTCACGCGGTGGATAGACGTAGATCAATACGAGTGAGAGAGTGCGAGACAAAAAAAGTGTGTGTGTGTGAGAGAGAGAGAGAGAGAGAGAGAGAGAGAGAGAGAGAGAGAAATAGGATCGACTTGTGTGGAGAGGTCGCAGATACATTTTTTTTTGTTGAACGTGTCGATCTGGGAATATACTTTATACTTACAAAAAAGAAACTTCTCTACATTGTTACCTATTGTTCTGTTCTTGAAAACGCAAAAGGTTCACCAAATTCTAGGGGTATATATGTTGTAAACGCGTTATGCGACGTAGAGTTTAGTATTTTTGTATATGGATTATTTATATTAAACCAAACCTTTTTTTTTTAAAAACCATCTAAGTAATTGTCTTGTTTATTATTCCTCCGTTATTACCTGTCGTGCATCCGTTCACTTTGCTTATCCTACTTTTAAAAACAAGTTTTTTGCCGTCGCTTATAGCTGATCTCGATTAAAGCTATGATTTAAACAATTACGAATTTTCTAGCACATCAACTGAGCTTTATGTCGACGAAAGATTTCATAGCAGACTATGTATAGAATGATATAAAACCGCGAAAGTGTCACACAAAAGCGTAGGATACTGCATGCGGTTCAGAACTTCTTCCACCATAGACAACGCTAAATTGAATCCGAATAGCAAGCATAAAAAAATCAGGGATCCCCAGGTATCTAATTCTTTTTATCTAAAATATTACATTCGTGAAGTGTTTATAGCCAGGAAAACCAGCCAGACTTCGAAACGCTAAATTTTGAAAATTATTAGCATTTCCCATGTTCAGCATCTCTCGCGTCAAATGTCAAGGCGAAGTTCAAACTTTCCAACGATCGTTCGTCTATTTCTGCAAAGCATATATAGGTTAACGATTTACATGACTTGCAAAATTCACGTCATACTTAGTTAGTTGCAATTATAATCTTATCGTTATCACTTTCAATCACCAGCATTTTTTCGAGGCACCAATTGATTCGCGTGCAAACATAACCAGACATACTCTCATCAGGATCGCGTTGCCGCCGTTGATTTTAATGAAAGGCGACGTGGAAACAGAATAGTCGCAGCGCCGCGTCATTAATCATACACACGAGCTCGCGTAACATAATTTCCGAAGATCTCTGTCGGAAGCAGTTCGACCGATCCTTGCATAATCGTTCTTTCAAGAGTTAGATTATGTACGGGTCCATTTTTCGAAAGTTTTCACTTTTCCTTCTACACCGCGCCGAAGAGCTGACTATACCTCGTGGAGAACACTTACACCGGGCTATTTATCGACGAACGCATGGCATCAGTCGCAAATGCTGCAGTCACGATCGGAGGTGCAAATGGCGTGATTTAGCTCGCCAGACACGCAGCCAACCGATCAATAGAGATCCATAGAATGCGTATGTGTGCGGTATACGTTCGTCAAGGCCGCCGCGCTCGCTGACGCGTCGCGTGCTGCACAGATCTAATTCTTTAGTATCCGGTCGCATTATAGGAACGCGACGGAAATATTTCTTTTGCAATGTCAAGCTGCGTTTAATTTGGATGTGTTCTGGAACCGACGTTGCTAAAACGTATGCGCGAGAGGAAATATTTCGAAAATTGATTTTTTTTCTTGGTTGGAAAATAAACTTTCAAAATATGCCAAAAACAGATAGTTAATAAGTTTCGTTATTAATTAAATTTTTCAGCGACGATAAAAGTTTGCAAAATTGAAATTTTATTAATATTTCAAAATTATGCACGATAATTTTAAAATATAAAATTAAAGAGCACACATGTTTGCAGGACCTCTGCCACATACCGTAGCATTACCGGAACACTATGCATCAGCTTTCCTAAATATTTTTCAGTGAAAAAAACCTTTACATGCCTCGTTGAAATTCGTCGTCACCTGCTACACGGTGAGCCTCGCGGCTTAATGATCGGCTTTCCACCATCGCGGTTAACGCTTCATAGCGATTTCTCCTAGTTTCAGCGTTTCTTCACAGAGGCCGCAATTGCCTATTGGGAGTTTACGCAACACCATTATAGTTTAAAAGCGAAAGTAATTCACGAGGAGCAGTGCGTGCAGCCTGATGAGACCCAGCGCTGTAATGATCGGAAACCTGCTACATCCATCTTTATTGCTTGCGGCTTAAGTTTGATTATCGCTTGCGAATGGAGAATCAAGATTTGAAGGATTTCAATTATTTTTTTCCTGATAGAGGCTTATCTTTGGATTTGCTGTTTTAATATTAGATTTGACAGCTATTCGGTGGTTCAATTACATATACCGTTTGTACGTCGCGTAAATCAAAAATATCGAAAATCCGTACGTTTGTGACCTTTTGCATATTGAGATAACATAGTGACTCAGTATTATACCGGACTGTCTACATCCATTTAAGTGTTTGCATTTGCTGACGTAAACCTGATCGTCACAGGTTATTACGCAGTAAACATTAATCACCATCACTGTACAGCATCATGCGAATTTGCAAACACGTCATAAGAGTCGCTTACGCTCTTATTTTTTTATAATATTCTTATTATATTCCTTCTAACTACAGAAAACACGGCCGGATCTGGTAAACCTTGACTTTGTTGTCAGTAGGCCACGCACACATTTCTTAAAATTCAAGATCTGATCATTCGTATGCAGTACAAATTTTAAGCTATGAGGGAACTTGTGGCTTGGACTGTATGCATTTGCCAGGGGAATGAATTGCCATCGACCCGCGACCACGTTAATTGTAAGGTGAAATGAAGGAAATCAATTACAAGTCCAAAATGTTCATTAATTTGTATTCCATCACACGTCGCGGTAACTTATAATTTTTAATTTACTTAGCTGTACGAGTATATCTGCATAAGTTATTCTTTTTTAATATATTATTAATCCTTTGTGTATTTTCAATTAGCATATGCTTTGTAAAATTCGAATATCCATGCAATAATTACCATTGCTATAATAACAAAAATTTCAATTGCGATTAACATTCTGACGACATGTTGTTTTACCGATGCAAGCGTACCGAGTATAGATTGAAGCATCACAAGCATTGTATACCCCACGGCTTACCTCATACGGTCCAAACCGTAAAAACGCTACGAGTTTCATCATAAATTACCACGCATCATTCCAAACCACGAAGAAACGCTAATTTTAAACACAAGTCATTGTCCCCATCGCGTGTCCAAGAGCCGTAAAACGCCTTTTAGCAATCAAGATTTACTATCCGAATTATAATGCCTATACTATAGGAAGCCTCAAGTCTCGAGATCACATCACACGACCATTGGCTCCTCCTCATGAAATGCCATCGTTCCACGATACCGACTTTTTGCATCGATCCGCCTCCGCGCGATTAAGAGATTGTCAATAACACAAGGCTGCTTCTGTGTGCACTTCGTCGAGAGTATTTTTCGAACGCGGTTGGATTACAAAAACAAGGATCGGCGTGCGCGAATGCGACTAGAACGTCGATAATTGATCGGCACTACGGAGAAGTGTTTTGTTCTCATTGCGAGTTTCTTCTTGTTGTTCGAAGACCGGCTGAGTCAGGATGTACAGCGTAGATCAAGGCATTAATTTATCCGTTAGCGCATGTTTCTCTGTCTCGAGAAAAAAAACAGTTTTCTCACTACTGTAACAGCAGATATTCCGTAAGAGGGTATTGCCAGAGTGCAAAGTGTCGTTAATTCGTCAAAAATTCCAACCATTTTGTGTAAATTGATTTAATAGTTATCCGAATCGGTGCGGAGTATTTAGTTTTCTATTTGCGATCGTTGCTTTGTGAGATTCTGAAATCCAAGCATGAGATACCTCTTTCTGTGAAAATAAGATGGAGCTGATAATATATCGTAATGATTTCAAATCGTTTTGCGCAGTTCTGCAATAACAAAGTTCTAAAATTACCATGATTGTTGGATTCTTTTTTTCGTTTTTTGCTTATAAAGTTTAATATATTTTTGTATTCGTGATAATTAGATGAAAAATCTATTGTACACTTTTAAAATTTTCTTTAATCATAATAACATCATTGGGATTTTCAAAAATTCGATATTTTGAATGATGATCGAATCTTTTTTATATTTAGAAAAACGGACTAGCTTTCGAGTCGAACGAGCTTTGTGGCCATATACGAATCCTCGCAGTCATGCTTTTTTTTTTATTTATTTAAGCAATTTTAACATCTTATACAGAGTTATTTTGCAGTACAATAAATGAACAAAGTTGTGATATTATATATACTTATAAAATTATGTTAAATTAAGATTTCGCAAGCTTTAACGAACGAGTACAATATTTTACAAATTTTCGCAGATGGGTTTGACAATAATGAAGCGTACGTATTTGGTAGGAATATGTTCTGTTTGCGCAGTTCGTCTATAAATACTTGACGTTCCTTATTAAATAAGTGACATTGCCACAGTATATGGTTGACGTCTTGATTTTCGAAGCCGCATTGACATTGAGAGTTTTCTTTTAGACCTATACGAGAAAGTGAGGATGCTAGAGTGTGGTGACCTGATCTGCATCTATTTATGATTAAAATTAATTCTCGTGACAGATTTTTGTTTGCAAACCAAGGTGTGCTGCGGTAATTGAAAAAGTTGTTGAAATAAATTATGCCCTTTTTTTGTCCTTCGTTTTTTATTATATCAAATGTGTTTTTCACTGACTCTGTTTTGATTGATTCTTTCAAGTCTGTGTAGGGTATTTTTATACAATTATTATCTACGCATTTAGTAGCTGCGTCCTTGGCAAGAGTATCCGCACGCTCGTTTCCACCTATTCCAATATGTGCAGGAATCCAGTAGAGCTTAATTTCCTTTTTATAAGACGACTTAGATGTGAATTCGTAAATTTTATTCTTTATTTCGAGTATATAAGGATTTGTTTTTATTGATAAATTGGGATTTTTTAGGGATAGTAGTGCACTTAATGAGTCTGTGAAAACGAGCGCGTTGCGTTCAGTATGTTGTAAAGCGATGTCTATTGCACTTCTTATCGCTATGCATTTGGCAGTAAATATTGAAGCAAGTTTATTAATGCTATATGTAACAGATTGATTTAAGTTGTCGCAAATGCAAGCGCTTCCTACCGATATTGAGTTATCGGATTTACTGCCATCTGTATAGAAAATGTTAGCATTCTCGTTGGCTATGATATCATTAATGTTTAGGTTGGGATTTTTACTTGTTTGTAACTGTTTGCCTAGTTCCACATTTATATTAATATTGTTGATTAAAACATTGTATTGGTATTTATATATATTGTAATTGTCTTGAGAGTATATCTTGTCTGTAGAGCTGTAAACATTTTCTATACAATTTCGTAGTAGGCTAGTTCTAATTTTACGCTTTTTGTTTTTATTTTTGAGAAGTTTATTGAAATAGTTTATCGTGTTGTGTACGAGTGTCTTTTCATTTGTGTATATTTTGTAAAGATAATTCTTACATAAGAATTTCATACGTTCTTGTATGAATTGCATTTTTGATTCTGCTATTAAGATGTTTGTAGGAGTACTTATCATATAGCCAAGAGCTAATCTAATTGCGGCATACTGAATCTTTTCGAGTTTTTCTATTTCTTGTTTGAGTCGGGAAATAAACAAAACAGCCGTAGTCTATAATTGATCTTACAAAACTTTTGTATAATATGATTAGGGTGTTGGGGTTTGAACCCCACCACGTTCCCCTTAGAAATTTTACGATGTTTAAAGCTTTAAAACATTTTTTGTGGATTAGATCAATTTGGTCTTTGAAAGAAAGCTTATGATAAAAAATAATTCCTAGGAATCTAGCGGATTTGCTAGACTTGACTGTTATGTTGTTTACTTTTATCTCTGTTTGTCCCGGTTGAATATTGCGTTTGTTGAAGTGGATAAATACGGTTTTATGTGGTGAGAGTTCTAGTCCAAGTTTATATAAATTACTATGTATCGAGGCAATTGCTTTTTCTAATAGACTTTTGGACGATTTTGTAGAAGGTCTTTTGCAGTATACCGCAATGTCGTCCGCAAACTGAGAAACAGTAACGCTTTTAGGTATGTTTTCGCAAATTTTCGCTACATAGATGTTGTACAAAAGAGGGCTTAATACGCCGCCCTGAGGCACGCCTTTATATACAAACCTAATTTATTCGCCAAGTGTTTCAGTATAAGTTATTCTTTCATAGGTAAGGAACTTGATAAACTTGATCATTCTAGTAGGACACCCAATTGGTGCCAATTGTTGTAATAGAATTTCAATACTCACATTATCAAACGCGCCATTGACATCCAAGAACGCTGCTAGGAGATCCCTTTTTTGACTAAAAGCTTCCTCTACGTTCAAGGTTAGATTGATCAAGTTATCGATAGTCGATTGTCCTTTTCGGAATCCAGACTGACTTCTTGGAAGAATATTATTAAATTCAGCCCACCATTGTAACTTATTTTTCAACATTGTTTCAAATAATTTGCATGAGCAAGGAGATAAACTAATCGGTCTTACACTTTTACCATCAGATTTTTGGATGAAGTGGACGTAGGTTTTTTTCCACTCTGTCGGATAAGCATTAGTACTATATATTTCATTAAATATATCTAATAAAATTAATTTGTAATTTATTGGCAGTCTTTGGAGAGTATCATAATCAAGTCCATCAATGCCACAAGCTGAGCGAGTGTTTTTATAATCAAGGGCTACATTGAATTCGGTGAAGTCGAACGGAGAATCTAAAAATTCGTTTTCGTTATAAGTAGGTAGCCAGTCTGGATCCGTTGGGCACCAGGGAGGACTGATTTTGTCTAATGCTGTGTAGATTTTCTCTTGGTCTTGGTGGTTCTGGGGGTTATGACGTGGTTTTACTTTTACCCAGGCATTTTTTAATATTCTGGATGTGTCCCAGACATATTTCTGATCGGTGTGAAAATCAATGTTTCCTGCAAATCTAATATAGTTTTCTTTCTTTTTCTTTTTAAAAGTTTTTTTAGCTAATGTGCATAATTTTTTATATTCAACAAAATCGCTATCGTTTTTAGAAAATTCCCACTTTTTGTATGCGGCTTTTCTAAGTCTTTTAATTTTATCGCACTCCGAGTCCCACCAAGGAGCTGGATTTCTGTGAATTTTATTGTTTACGAATTTCTTTTTGGGTGTGTTGGATTTGATTGCATTTGACAATATATTGGTAAATGCAGTGTATTTTTCGCTAGCAGTTAGATTATCGTAATCAGCGGTTAGAAATTGTGAGTAATTTTCATTCAAATTTTCGATGACTTTTTCCCAATTAGTTCTTACCGATTTGAAATTAAAGGATTTTTTATGATATATGCTTTTCTCTATGGATACATCGATGAATATCGGAAAGTGGTCAGAGCCCCAGGTTTGATCATTGACTCTGACATCAATTTTGTTTGAAATATTTGCGGAGGAAAATATTAGATCTAAATTAAAAAAGGTGCATTTATTAGGCTGGACGTGTGTGTAGGTATTTTGATTATGTAAAAACATATTTGATTTGGCAATGCTTTCACATAACCTATTGCCGTTAGTATCGTTTTCTAGAGAGTTCCAATTTTTATGATGAGCATTAAAGGCACTTGTAAGAATTGTGCTATTTTTTCTGTCGATTTTATTAAAAATTTCATCTTTCCTGGGCAAGCGCGAAACCTGGGACTCTGTAACAAGCTAACAGATCAATGTTTGGTTTTATGTTAGTTAACTTTATACCTGCCATTTCTATAGATTTTTCGGAACATTCAAGATCGTTGATCTCGGTGTATGTTAAGTTGTTGCGAATTAGCATCAAAATTCCGCCTCCTTTCGAGTAGGTGCGGTCCTTTCTGAAAGTATTGAATCCAGGTTGATGAAAATTGATTTCATTCGTGAGCCATGATTCCACACACACGAGAATATCGACTTCGGCTTCACTTAGTACTTTTGAGATCTCTTCCTTTCGTTTTACAATACTTCTAGAATTCCAAAATATGATTTTGAGGTCTTTTTTGTACACTTCGTTCATTATATTATGTTCGCTTTTTATAAATAGTTTAATTATTTAGGTGTTTGAGCAATAGAGTTGAATTCTTCTGGGTATGAATCAATTTTTTTAATTATTCTGGTAAATCTTCTTTTCATGTTACTCGATGATAAGTTGGGATGTAACGTTTTGAGCATTTTAGCTATATCCTGGATGTTATTAGAGAATTCTTGGGCGGTTTCAACAACAAGTGGATTAGCGACAGTTTTTTCTAGAAATTCCTTCAGTGTTGTATAATTTAGAGGAAATTTATTTTCAGGATTTTCAATGTCAGTTTTGATTAAGTTTAATTCTTTTTCAATGTCACTTAATTGTTCGGAATCTTTTTTAGGCTTTTTGGTATTATTACGTTGACTCTTAACGTCGAGTTTCGTTTTTAAGTGTTTCTGTGTACTTTTTTCGTCACTAAAAGAGTCTAAACTAGACTGGGAACTAGAAAGAAAATCCGTCTTTCCCAAAAGTGAGCTAGACGTAGTCGATAGAGAGAGAGGTCGCTTGTTAGGTTTGCTTGTTTGGTTTTCAAAGTTATTTAGGTTAGCTGGTGTTAGGAAGAATGTGTCTAACTGATTTGAGTTATCTGGAACTGTAGCTATATTAGCTGACCTCTCGACATCCTTTGTTGAATCGATGGTCTGTGATGAATTTATAGTATTGGCGTTATTTTCTAAGGCGATTGGCTCTGGTCTATTTACTTGTTGCGGTGGTACAGTGATTTCGTTGTAGTTAGTAGCAGGACACTGTTTCGCGACATGTCCTTCACATTTACAAACAAAGCATCTTATTGCGTCGGTAGTCGGGTATACGTAGTAAATTGTTTCATCAAAATTGATTTTAATGATTTCTGGTAGTTTTTTTACGTCTTCTGGGTTTATGAACATTTGTCTTCTATCACTGAGAATATGAGAGTATCCGTCTTTACTAATTGCTGCTCTTAAGCTGGTAATTGGCGAGTTGCGTTTTATTTTCATATTATCGATAGCCTCTTCAAGAGCGAAATGGGGGATTGAAGGACAGACGTTAGAAATTATGATTCTTTGTTGTTTAGTGATGAGAGGTCGGATTGTGACTTTTACTCCATTAACTTCGGCATATTTATAATTATCTGTAAGCTTTTTAAGGAGTTCTTGGCTCGATAGGTATAGCCGAACTCTATTATTTGAGATTTTTGATGCGTTTAAAATGTTGATAGGCTTGACTATTTCTCCAATTGCACATGCGTAATCTGTCAGAGTGAAGCCGTCCACGCAATCCATAATTAAACCTTGTTCTTTCTTGGGGAACTGATTCATTTGAGCAATCTTTGAGTAACTAACTGGACTTGATTTGTTTCCACTTGCATTAGGTATGGGAGATGAACTTTGTAACTGATGGTCTTCTTTTTCAGAAGCCATTTTGTAATCACAATCGTGATTTGCACTCGCGAAGGAGCGAAAATTTTACGGGCAGAGGCCCTTTACACACCGAGTAGCGTTTATTACGATACACTGTATTTAGTAAACACGAGCTCGGATAGACACGTCTGCTCTCTTCGAAGGTTCGAAGAGGACTCCCAGAGTCATGCTCAAATGTTATCCTCAAATGTCATGTTCCGCCAAAACGTTGAAAAAAAAATTTTAATTAGAAAATTGTATGCATCATGGGTATTGATAATTATTTTCTACTTAATTTTAACAAGATCAATCATATGATTTAACAATACTTTTAAAAGCAAAAGCAAAAGTAAAATATAAAAGCAAATTGTTTAATTTCAAGGTATTTAAAGAGCTATTCAATGTGAGTAATTCTAAATATACTTATCTAATGGCCACAATTGTTTGCCGACATCGGAGCAGTATTTCACCTTCACTTTTGTACATATGGTTATGAAAATGCAAATGACTTTCACGGTAGGTTCCCAATGTTATTTAATAGTGGCTTTGGAAGAATAGGGCCTTGGCTGTTTAATTTCCTCGTTTTTTTCTTACAGGCGATACTGTATGAAACAGCACTATAATCAAATACATCACGTGGATGCTGTATTAGAGCTGTTCAATGATCTCTGCAATATGGACATTTTTACACGCTAATTCGGCAAATCTCTTCGGAAGACGCCCAGAAGTTGAGATTTCCTATAAATCTGTAAGATCGTAAAATTCATAAATTGTTTGGAGTTTGTAACAAAGGAAAACTTTCCATTGAGATTTAGAAAAATTTTAAGCATATTTAAATTTTGAATCCAATAATCGATAAGTTTACATTATGATAGCAATTATATTGTGAATCTTCAATTTTTACATATTTTAATCCAAAAGCGTTGAATTATGGACGTCATATTACGCACCGAAAACTCTCAATATTACAAGTTACATTTAATCCTGGTTGAGCAATACCTAATTTAGCGATGAAAATAGTTTTGGATATAATCCATTTAGCGCGTCTATAGTTACTGATGAGTAGTTCAACTGTTTTTAATATTAACTTTGCAAAATAAATTGTGATAAATAAATACATTACGCTAGTATACTAACAACACTTTAAATAGCTTAATTCTTGCAAAGCACTGCTTATATAAATTGCAAAAGTATTTTACTATAATATATTTACGATTGATTCATTCAACGGTTTCTATACAAAAACAGTTAAATGAATTCAGATATTCCTCACGATTTTGCTAAACCATTGTAAGAAACGGCATTTTCTAGAGGCTTTGTTTCATTAATTATTTTGCAGAAATCAGTGTATGAACATTATTTCGGA
>JAZHPH010000032.1:997496-1057649 GCA_037356405.1 Nasonia oneida | reverse complement strand
TATATATTAACGTGTGAGAAAAAGGATGATACTACATTAATACATTTAATACTTGGAATGTAAAATTTAAGATAACTAAAATTATACTACTAAAATCTAAGATATTTGCTACTAAAATATACTGTTCAGTTAAATATTAATAAATATAAAATTCAAGCCTAAACTCTTCATAAAAAGATAAAGGACTTGATACAAACTCATTTCAATATCGACTTTATAGAATATCCTTTATCTTTATTTTTCATTCTTGGCTCATCCGCCGGACTGATGCCGCACAGTTTTCACATCCTCTGAATCAACCAGATCTCCACAATCTTCCTGCACATGCACACATCTACGCATATAAAATATCGCGCATCTAGAAACGAAAGCGTCTGTATGCAGTCGTTCGTCGATGTTCTCTCGACCAGAGAAAACAAAGTCAAATCGCCAGTTCTCGGTGCGCTTGTGGAAAAAAGAGCGCGAGCGTCTAAACGAAAACAAATCGCTTCGCGAGACTAAAGTGTGTGTATATACAGACGAAATCGGGGGGGCTTTCACTTTCGGTGCGCGACGAGGTGAGCAGCAGGAGCTGAGCGCTGTGACAGAGTCGGTTCAGGAGCGTCCGAGGAAGGAGTGAAGAGAAAACCCGTCTCTCTCTCTCTCTCTCTCTGTCTGCTATAGTGAAAAGTTGGCACGCGTTCACAGATTCGGAAAAATCGGTAAGTCTCGCGCGAGTTTCCTTGCATCAGAGCTGCGTAACTTGTGCGTTTTGACGTGAAGACCTTTTGTAATTGGTATTTTTCTTCAAAAATCGATATCGGCTATTTTTTACAACAACTCGTCGCAGGGTTGTTTGGCACGCTTATGCGATGTACGTTGAGAGAGAGAATCGTTTTGACGAGATGGAGTTGTGCACTGCATAGTTAGTTTGTTTTCTCATACGTGTACCTTAATTATATCCGTAAGCGAGTCTGGTTATTTAAAGAATTTAATTGTACTTTTATACACAAGATAGAATCGTTTTGTTTTTCATTTTGTAAGCATAAATATAGTAGAAATAATATGTGTTATTAGTATTTCGATCGATAACCGAGAGATACTCGATTTCGGTGTTACTTTAACTCGAGTGTTTTATCGGATTTCTTTTTTGTTTTGAATAACCAGAGGATTATCGGTGTAGGGTATCTGTCACTTCATCGTCTAGCGCTCGAGTGCTGTGTGTAAGATAATTGGTTAACATGGCTTTTTGTTTTAAGATAAATTTAATTGGTTGTTGTGTAAATGGAGTGTGATCCAACTTACCGATTGCACTGGTTAAATAATAGGATGGTCAGGGATAAAAAAAGTGGAAGAAGTTGAGTATTGTAGTGTTTTTGTTTAAATAATTACGTTTTAACATTGCTTGTATAAAATCACAATTGGAGCTTTTACAAGCTTGAAGGTATTTCTATGTTGCAGTTCATTGTGATAAAGACTTAATGAGAGGTAACAAATTTTAATGATTAAAGTAAATGTTTAACTTTTAATATTTATTTTAAACTTATTGCAGCTCAAAATTGACGAGAATTTTTAAAAGTGAATGAACTATTATGAATATAATATAAGTGTGTTATTATTACATAGTTATGGAAGCTTTTACGGAGAAGTGTATGCGCACATTTATGCTAATACAAAAATTTACATTTTATCTAATCTATCCAAATTTACTTGTTTGCTTGTAATTTATGTGTTTCGTTACGGATGTTGTACTTCCCAAAAGTGATATTTATTTTCCATCAAGTTTCCTGCCAATCAAGTCAAACCATTTCTATAAACATATATATATATATATATATATATATATATATATATAATTAACAAATATTTCGGTCGTAACTGTAATTACAATCATGACTTGAAACTTCGATAATTGGTATTTATAAATGCTAAATTCTGTCACCTTGTTCGTAAAACTAATTTGAACAATACATGGATTCCATGCATTCCGTGAACGAATAAGACACGTATAGAAACTTATTTACTCTATGCTGTGACAATAATATTTTGAGTCACCGTTTGTTAATCGATCAGGAAGTAAATGTCAGTCTCGGCGATTCTTCCAATAAGCAAACTGGTAAATAAGGAAACGCTAATATTACACATTTTGCGCAACGTTTAACCGATCGTACACCCGCGGATTGCATAAATACATAATATGTAGGTCTGCACTGTTTTATTGTAACGGAATCATTATGTCACCCATGTTTCTAATTCTTCCTTATTAACGTAATACCAATTTATCGATAATCAAGCTAATGATTTTTTTCTCGTTTCTACTTTAATACGTCGGCTCCTTTTGAATCATTTTACACTTCGTGCAATAAGGAAATTTATGTATATACTCACAGGAAAAATCAACAACCTTAACTTATACCGTATATTCGAATTTATTAGCGAATTCGAATCGACTACATATATGGACTTTTTTTCGTGAAGGGCTTCCTCGAGAGGAATTTTTTACTTAAGCAGATAACACGATTTCCATTAAGAATACCTGAATGCGTAATTAATCTCTAGATCGATGAAATTTCTACCACGAAGTTCGAATACATAATTAAGGCGGATAATAGATAATGCATCGCGTGTGTCGTTATTTAATTCGCCGAAGAGATCGAAGGACGTTGCTCAGGTTTGATCTTGCTAAATATTTTTTTCTAAAAGATGAGAAAATGAATTTTATTGCGATCGTCCATTTGTATGTATTTTTATTTTCGCATTGCATAACATTTTTGATAACGTTTCTATCCATGAGAACAGGATGAGAGCAGGATTGTTATAGCAATAAAAAGCATCTTAACAGCCCGAAAACAATTTTTTATTTATAGAAACTATAATACCAAGAAAAAAAATTCAATTGTGCAACGGCACTTTTTTCTAATCTTCTTGGACTGAAAAAGATCAATTGAGAGATTGTTGGGCTTACGTAAGAAAAGTAGTAGTACAAAGAAGCAATGTGTAAAAAAAATTATATTAAATATTTTATACCTAAGTCTGTAGCTCTCACAAATTAGCTTTCATATAATGCTTCTGGAGATACATCGACCGCCGATTATGATGACATAATTCTCCCGAATGAACTTACACCTGTGGCAAAATAAACAAATTTACTCAAGGAAACACGTTCCATTGACTTCCTCGGCGATTTATTTCCTTCCGAGTAAGTGAGGTAATATCCGATATCGAAAATACATAAATAAATACACAGACATATAGCGGTTACAAAAAATATTAAACTGAAGAAAATATGTCACCAAAACTACAACGAATTATAGTTCTCGAGTTAAGATCAGCTTGCATCGCGCATTTAGAAGTTTGTTTTCTTACGTGTTTCGATTTTTAATTCGAGAATTACCAAGTTTCCAGGACGAAATTTGAAAACTTGACCTTGGCCTAATTAAATCTGACACTATTGTAAAAGAATCGCCTTTAAAAATATAGCTCTAATGTAAATTCAGCAATGCACAAGTACATTATTGCGCGAACATTGTGCAACGAAGAAAGACTATCTAGGTTGAGTATACGAAATCCGGAAAAGTAGTGTGTGTTGCCAAGTTTAAGGCGCTGGCTTGTATAATTCGAAAAAAATAAATGCTATATATAGCTACAATGCTTTATTTTTTACTTTCAGATCAAAATGACAGCAACAACGGATTTAGATCTTGATTCCAACACCCCTTTGAAAAAATTCTACGCCGGGCAGAATGTCCTTATTACCGGTAAAATTAATTATTAATTTATAGTTAAATAAGTATTACGTCGTTATATATTGATAAAAATAATCTATTTTTAGGTGGAACCGGTTTTTTGGGCAAGCTTCTGATCGAAAAGCTTTTGAGAAGCTGCCCAGAAGTATCCTCAATTTATATCATCATTAGACCGAAAAAAGGACAGGATGCTTATCACAGATTAGACACTCTGTTTGATGATGTGGTATGTTTTTCATTTACTTATACATGCTGTTGACTTGTTTTGACGAGATGGAGTTGTGCACTGCATCTTAGTTTGTTTTCTCATACGTGTACCTTAATTATATCCGTAAGCGAGTCTGGTTATTTAAAGAATTTAATTGTACTTTTATACACAAGATAGAATCGTTTTGTTTTTCATTTTGTAAGCATAAATATAGTAGAAATAATATGTGTTATTAGTATTTCGATCTAGACTACATCAAAGTAGTTTTTCATTAGCGAGCAGTATGTGTCCTTAGCAGAAATCTAATCTGAAACGCATCTTTTTTCAGATTTTCTCCCGCATGAAGAAAGAGGTTCCAAAATACCGTCATAAAGTAACAGCGATACCCGGAGACTGTTCGCTGCCCGGTTTGGGATTGACAGCTTTGGACAAGGAGGTCATCATGCGCGAAATTTCTATGGTTTTCAATGTTGCTGCGACCGTGAGATTTGATGAGAAAATCAAGCAAGCCGTCGCCATAAATGTCAACAGCACCAAGGAAATAATGGAGCTCGCTAGGCGTATTCACAATTTAAAAGTTAGTTTTGAAATTTGATTTCATACCGCGTGAGAATGTCCGTGAAATTTGACACGAAGGAAAGTGAAACGTAGCACTTTTGTTCAGATTTTCTATTTTGAAAAAATTGCAGTCAAGATTTTCTCTTCTTGCACTCGATAATTACTCAATTTTCTTCTCTTGATGAATTACTGCAATCATAGGTTCGTATTGAAAAAAAAATGTTCTTCCTCAAATGTGAGTCATATTTCGAAAGTAGTAATAAGAGTCTAGGCTAAATGAAAATTCGGTTTTGAAATCATTTTGAAGCACTTAGAAGCAATAGCACACTAAGCCTTTCGATGATGAAATACATTTTTGGAGAAAGCATGAATTTACAAATCGTTATGTCTATATAGCTATAATATGCTAGTTATTGGTTGAGTATATAAAACAAGTTCAACACATTTAACTTGCAAAAAATTCGAAAACGAAACAAAAATCTACGTAACTCGCAGCTTCCTATTTCTAGTTTAAACTACATTTAATATTATATGGCTCTTGGAAACTCACCCATAACAATGTAAATTTTACGACCTTCAATGATAGCGCGTAAAGCTAACACTTTCTACTTTTATTTTCGGTTTTCCCGTCATACTCTAACAGGCGCAATTTTAGAGTTACAAGTAATCACAGTAACTACACTCACTTTCTACTTTCATTTTCTTTTACATTTTCTAAATGTGCGGCGAGATACAGCAAGTAGCTGTAAAGTTTGACATACCAAGCTCCTTGTTACGAGAGAAATGGTTAACAATAGGGAAATATTTAATACAGTTCGAATATATTTACTACTTTATATTACCAAAATAAAGATTTTAAAAAATGAACCATGTAAACTAACAATATATCCGTATCGTCGAGTTCAAAACATACATTTTATCCATCACAATTTCCTACTATTATTTTTTAAATAAAAACTAATTTGCAAATTTCATTTCAGGTCATTATCCACGTATCAACAGCCTACAGCAACTGCATTCGAGGCGACATCGACGAGAAGTTTTACGAGCCACCAATTACCGGTAATCAAAATTACACCAGTCGATTATACAAATCGATTTCATAAATAAGCAAACTATCTAAACCGCCTAATAATCCTATGATATAATGCAGGGGACAATGCCATCAAACTGGTCCAGAGTTTAGACGACAAGAAACTCGATGCCATTACGCAAACTCTTCTCGGAGATTTTCCAAATACCTACGCATTCACTAAGTGTATCGCAGAACAGGTAGTGCAGCAGTACGGCAAAGATCTCCCAACCGGAATTTTCAGACCGGCCATAGGTGAGCCACCGTCTTTCTTTTTTTTCTATTCCAGCTTCATGACTTTTTTCCATCGTCGGACTTTCAAAACTCAATTGCTTTTACCGGACAAACTTTCATCGCAATCGGTTCACGCTATCGTTACTTCATTTGGGTTTCAAAACAGCGCGCGGCACTGGATCAAAAGTCCAGCATGGGTATTAAACGCGCTATATCTGCGGAGATAAAGCGGTTGTTACACTCGCCGTGAATATAGTAGGCTGTTTGTAAATGTTGAATTTTGCCTGACCGTGAAACACCTTGAATATAACGTTTATTTATAGACTATCGATCCACAGTGTGTTGCAGAATGTAGTTTGCATTTCGCACGAATCGCCAATCAAAGGTGTTTAATGCATGCAGGCGCGTTATCGTACAAATACCTGAATGAAGAAATGTGATAATCATTTTAAAATTAGACATTTTTCTAGATGACCTTGACCGAAACCGTCTAGACGCTCTGTCGATGAATCATCCTAATAACGTAGCACATTTAATGGGTTACATATCAAACATTCTAATATAGATGTACCTATAAAATTTCCATTTTTAAAGAAATATGCAAATGGAATTATTTTATCGCTCGGGAAAAAATCTAGATGATACTGACAGTGTGACGTTATTCCCATTATCCAAATTTGTTTTATCAATCGCGCATTATGATAGTGACAACCTACATATATATAGTGCGTTACAGTTGCGTTGTATGAATTAAAGATTTCAAAATACACAAACAAAAAATGTACTACTCGTCATTTTTTTCCGCAAACCGTCATCAAATTCGCGATACACAGTTGAACAAATCCTTATGAAACTTCTTATCATTTCAGTGGTCTCAACACATAGAGAACCAGTTACCGGATGGATCGACAATGTTTATGGGCCGACAGGTGCTTTAGTCGGAGGTGGAGCTGGTCTGATTAGAACCTTCCATCTGGACAGAGCTTGCACTGCTGAATTGGTACCTGCCGATCTCACAGTTAACGCGCTCATAGCCACGGCTTGGGACGTCGCCAACAACAAGTTCGTACATTTTAATAAAAAAAAATTATTGCTGGATCAATGAAAACAACTGATTTACCCCTCGCTTTTTTTACAGAAACGAAGAAGCGGAGCCGCCAATTTACAACTATACCTCAACCTGGAACAATCACTTGACTTGGGGAGAGTATCTGGATCTGGCCTTTAAATATGGCAAGAAGACTCCAAGTATCCGAAGCATCTGGTGTTACACCGTGACCACCACGACGAGTCTTTCACTCTACTACGTCCTGTCGCTCCTTCTGCACATCTTGCCGGCTCTGCTGATGGATACAGCGCTTTTGTTAACGGGAAAAGAAATGAGGTAGAGTATTACAAGATACTTCTTTTAATTTTTGAAACGACGAATAGAGATATGTTCTACTTTACATTATATTGTTTGCAGGATGTTGAAGATCTACAAAAAAATTCACAAATTCACCAAAGTCGTAACGTACTTCAGCACGCAGAAGTGGGACTTTGGAAATCGCAATATGACCAGCCTTTGGCATAAGCTTAACTCCGCGGATCAGGATGTTTTCCATTTTTCGATGTATAACTTCGACTGGGATGACTACATGGAGAAATGCGTCCATGGACTGAGGACCTACGTGTTCAAGGACGATCCGGAGAACATTCCCATGGCGCGAAAACGAATGGCAAAGTAAGATTCGATCATTAATCGTACATTCGAAAATCGACAGGTGTATACTGAAATCATTGTCTTGCATTCCAGAATGGTTCTGCTGCACAAAGTTTTGAAGTACACGATTTTAGCGGTCGTCCTGTGGGCTCTGTACATTTTTGTTGTCATATCAATGGGTTCGGACATTGGATTCTCTACCGTCAGCGAGAACATGATGACCATTCGATAGTACCGCATCTTCGCATCAAGTAATTGTCGGGAGAAATCATGGCGCTTAGGGCCAGTTTAAACTATGCTGGACGAACGAGTTGTTTTCGTCTACGTTGTCGTTGTTATTATTCGGTCTAGTTGAACTAGATGCGCACCTATACTGAAAAGCGTTTACACGTACACGGGGAGCTTTAAGCGATTTCCTTCGAAATTTGATTTCATTGCGTTCACAACAACTTCTGCGACGCTGTTATGTACTTTCGATTTTATATTAGAGACCTTAGGAAATTCTCTTCATATGCCATTCTTCGTTTCATACATGAATTTAGCATCGTTCATAGATGATTCATGTATCATAATTTACATTTTTTTATATGTAAACCTATAATTAGCATAATGTTAGGTCGATAGATGCGCTAAGCAATTCACTGCTTTACCATAATATGTTTGTCTCGAGGGGACAAACCAATTATGCACACATTTTATTGAGCATGTACCTGTAAATACTTTTTATTATATTATAATTATATGTAAAGCTCGAGGAGTATGAAAATATTTTTATTGTAAATAAAAGCAACAAAAATTTAACCGATCGCTAACACACTATATTCTGAAAGGGCCGACTGTTTCTTGGATCATGCTCCAGGAGCAGCTTGATTATGACCGGTGCGCTGGGCCACAAGAAGAAGTTACTTGCGCAAGCTGATGGTTAACCGAGGCTCATGACGGGCCTCGTTCATCATTTCCTGCATCTTCTTTACTTTGCTTGACTTTACGCATTGACACAGCGCGTCTGTATCACCGCTGTAGCAATGCGGAAGCATCTTCGAAGCTTGTGGAAAGTGATTCGGTATGATGCTGCTGGCAAGAAAGCCACATGATGATCCTGGAGTCTACATGCAGATACACTGAAAAAAAAACACAGTCGTTTCTGATGTAAGCTCCGGTAGTTTTAACCGTTCTGCCACCGCAACAATTGTTCAGTAAGAACAACAGTGTGCCACTGGTAGTTTTGGCGAGTCGTGACTCGTAAAATTGGTCGCTTACGCGGGACACCAGCAAAAACGACCGAACCGATTCTTTAAACCTGCTGAAATCTACGGTAATCTTGGCTAGTCTTCGTACAATGACGGATTACTGGTGCGAGTTCAGTTAATGGCGGTTTTTTTTCAGTGTATGAGTGGTTTATACGTTTTCGTGCATTGGGCGATCATCACGCTTGATTCAATTCAATCAATTGTTGATTTTGTTAATAAAGGAAAAAAAAATTTTTTTAGAACAATTTATTTAGAAATCGAATTTTTATGTTTTCTTATTGGAAGTGATTACTATTACGAGGCTTTCTTAAGAAAGAAGGGAAATAAGAAATAATTAGGTGAAAATAAATTAATTAACGAACATAATAACATACAGTAGTCCGCGTTCTTAGCATACCAACGCTACAAATATTTATCTAATAAAACGTTTTTTCTGTATTTAATCTTATATATAAAAAATAATAAATATTCCGAAGAAACATTTGTTTTTTCTATTTATCTTATTGAATTCACACGTCTGGTTATCAGTTACCGATTAGTGGCTTTCTCGTGTACTCATACATGTACGAAATTATGAAGTGTGATTATGGTACTTAAGCAGTTTCGAATAGGAATTTTCACAGATTTTTTATGGCATTTATTATTTCGCAGGGGTCGAACTTTAAGTTCTAAGCTTATCAGTTAAGGTTAACTATCTTCAATAACTGGAAAAATCACAGAGCTCTTACTGATATAGTAGAACAGCATGTGTCCGTCACGCAAGTGCTGTTATTCAACAAAATGCAGGGAATTCCTAAAGAGTTACTTATGTTAATTAAATGTATTATCTTTTTTTTCATTAATTATATCTGAGTTATTTCTCGGTTTTTTACTAATGACTTTAAATAAAATTTTAATTTATTATTTTCTAAATGTTATTTATAATTAATGATTCGAGTTAGTTTTATAAGTACAAGAAAAAGTAATGTAAAATAATGCATAATATCGATAATATTTTCACACCTATGAACTGTTTAATTTTAGAGGTAAAGGGAGGGATAAGATTGAAGAATAAACTATTAATTTTAAAAAATCAGTTATATTTACAACAATAACACTCTCATACTACTTATGATAAAACATTTCTATTTTGAAACAGGATGAAATATATACATCGAAATAGAGCGATTATATCTATAATTACATGTCTGCTCTATCTCCTAGTATCCTAATGATATATTTATTTATTTATTTATTTATTTATTTATTTATTATTCCAGAAAATGTACAAGATATGAAGTTCATATCTGTAATCCTGCAGAGGTACACAGTAGGTACCTGTTGGCAGGCCTGGTTACAAAAAAGAAAATACAAAAAATACTTATAATTAAGACTTAAGACTATTTATATACAGTTATTTATATACGTTTATTTCAATATTCTAACAGAATTTGTTGCGCACGCGCCATTATAACAATTTTATAGCTCTAGACCTTAACATATATTTTATCCACTCTTTAATAAGTCTCTTATGCGAGTGTTTTTCTATATTCAACGCTTTTAGGTTATTTGGCAGCTCATTGAACACATTAATTGCTTTCATGAAGCTATTCTTATTACTAATTCTTTTTTTCGATTTAGGTATAATAATACTTTTGTTTCTCGTAACACTATCTGATGCTAAAAATTTGTCTTTCAGATCATTGTAATGTGCTTTCAAAGATTCTAGTGCGAAAAGTTGTCCTATATTTAATGAGTTTTCATTCACTATGAAATTATTTTTATTGACAATTCTTAAGATTTTGTTCTGAAGCTTTTATGCTATTATACCAAGCTATTATACCATAGCTTATTACGCTATGGAAGAAAGCGTAATAAATCATTCTGAGTGTCTCTGTGTGCATGTATTTAGAAATTTTATAAAAAATATTTACGTTAGTTAAATTATTCAGCGCATCTTTAGTACCAATCCCTATCATAAAACCAAATTGTTGCTTTGATATAATATTGCACTGTTCAATAAAATCATGTATTCTATTGTATATAATTCGCTCAAAAATTTTTGCAACATTTGATATAAGAGAGATAGGTCGATAGTTCGTTATTTTATTTTTTTCTCCTGATTTATATACCGGCACTACTTCGGCCCTTTTTAGGGCATCTGGCCATATCACATTTTCAATACACTTGTTGAAAGTATGGGTCAGAGGATCTGGTATATAGTTACATAGTAGTTTCAAAGTCTTGGTATTTATCTTATCAACTCCCCCATTTTTCACTACTTGTTGGCTTCATGAAAATCGAAAGAGGATTCATGGCCGGGAGCTTAAGTTCAGCATTTACTGGTTTAACAATACTTGCACTCAAATTCCTACCTATTTCACAAAAAAAATGATTCATGCTTTGTGCAATTTGGAATTTGTCCGTAATTTTTTTATCACTAATCTTTATATGATTTATGGCATCATTTGATTTTTTAACTTTCCCAATTTTTGTATTTATTATTTCCCAAAGTTTTTTTGGGTTATTGGAATTTTTCTGTACAAGATTTAATTCGTATTTTATTTTAGCATCAGTAATAACCTTATCCAAAACTTTAACATAGGTCTTATACTCTGCTTTTAGTTGTTCATTTCGCACATCTTGTTGCCATAAATTATATAAAAATTCTTTTGTTTCACATGACCTGATTATTCCATCAGTGATCCAGTTTTTCCTACCAGTGTGCTTTTTAGCATTTCTCTTTGTTTTCGCTAGTTTAACGCATAGTTTAATCTCATCTAACAGTTTCTTAACGGCTAAATTTGGATCAGTTATCGACAATATTTCATTCCAGTTCTTAGAGTTCGCAGCATTTATTAATTTGTTGCATTTTAAGAATACATATGGCTCTTTAGTTACTGATTTCATCTTATTTACAGCAATATATATCGGATAATGATCTGTTATATCTAGTTTAAGCTTGTATGTGCATGAGTTTATGTTATGTGATTTAATGAAAATATTGTCAATACATGATCCCTTAGCTCTACCGATAGATGGTTTTGTAATACCCACAAAACCAGGAACGTATTCTTTATCGAGAAAATTACACAGGAAATCTTGGCTATAATGATCACAGTTAAGTAGGTCGATATTAAAATCACCTATCACTAAGTGATTTTTTACATTTTTCTTATAAACTAAATACTTATTAAGGTCTAGTATAAACTCCGATTTCGGGATCCCGTATGATCTATACAACGCTGATATTTCAAGACCGCTTTTATCATTTAAAATTATCCTAGTATTTACTATCCTAATTCTTCCAGCTTCTACAACCTCGGTACTTTGGACTAGATTGTTATTGACAAAAACGATGACTCCATCATTTTTGTTTATCCTACTTTCGTTATAATACGTTTTATATTCGTAGTCAGGACCATTCAGTTGATACATTTTATAATTAATTTGTTCAAATGCTTCAGAACATATCATGATCGCTGGTTTGATAGTTAGACGTTCTATTAAGATTTTGAGTTTATCAAAATTTGCTTTCATACTTCTAATGTTAATATGCATGATAAAGTCTTTTTTAATGCTTATAGATATATTAAGATTTTCAATATTTCCGCATGTCTTTTCTTTTTGCATCGAATCATTTTTAAACCTATCTAAATAATCGAAATTATCCATTTTTACCTATTTTAATCCTGTTTTTTTTTCACTCTTGTTGCCCGGTGTCGATGCAGAGGAATGCGGCTTCAGTTGGTTTGGTGGAATTTGTTGATCCCGCTTTTTGAGAGGTCTTCGGTTGAGTTCAGTTTCTTGTCTTGTTTTGTTACGTAGTGTCCCATTCTCGAGTTGTTCATTAGCTACGACGTTATTATCATTTATAGGTAAATTACGCCTATTTGCTAATTCCAAATTGTAGTAGATCAGTTCCTTTGCCGGTAAAGTAGCTTTTATCGGATAATCGATAGAGTCAATATATCTATCAATTTTCTTTTTTAAAATACTGCAAAGCTTCGGGTAATAGGTGTGATGCTTTGTGTCTAATTTTGAGTTGAATTTTGCATTACTAAAGTAACAGTTTATGCACCTGGCATAATCTTTATCACAATCACAAGTATTGTGCTTTCCGGAGCATTTCAAACACAGAATCTCATTTTGACATTTCTTGGCATTGTGTCCAAATCTACCGCACTTGAAACAAGGACAGATGTTGACCAAGTCATAGGCTTTACATTGTTGATGTCCAACAAAGATTTTGTTATTACTATCTCGTACATGCTTGTACATTTCAGCTGGGACTTCCATTATGACTGTACTTAAGCTGGTATGATTATTCTTGTACATGTGTATAGCTTGGCCTCGTTTTTCAAAATGACTAAAGTTCCTTTCATTGATGTCCTTCTCGATATCCGAGATTGCCATATTTGTGTGATTATCAATGCCAACTATCTTGATCTTCAGATTTTTTAGTTCATTCTTCATGATATTACATTGGTCCACTAACTTTTCTTTTAGCACTGTCTCTGTTAATTCCACACTATTATCATTAAGGCAGCTTATAATAACTTCTTCGTTTTTATTGACATAGATGTTTTTAGTTTGGATATTTTTTTCAGCTGTGAGGCATTCAATAACAGTCTTCATGACATCAATACTGCTATCACTGTTTTTCCTTACTGAAATTTTTGGAACTTTTTTATGGGTTGGTCTTGGGTACTTTAAACCATCTGAGTACGCAAGGAAATTGCTATCCATTTTGCTACTGCTGTTTTGCAACTTTTCTTTCAAGAGATCATTTTTCTCTGTCAGTTCACTCACTAACCTTTTCAACAACATGTTCTCGGTTTTCAGCAGTTCAAGATCACTTTGTTTAATGGATTCATTTTCTAGTTGGTCTTGAGTCCTGTTACTAGCCTCAGCCAGAAGGTCACTCCTCACCTCTTCTGATTTTTTAAATTTAATCTGAGCTATCAAAATTGCTGCTGACTCACTCAGAGGTTCCTCTTCAATTTTTCAGGTTATATTTCGCTCGCTGTGTTCCGAGCAAACCATAAGGTTATTTCCGATAAACTTATAGTTTTCATTCTTTGAAAATCAACAATTTTGAAAAATTATGTACATATGTTCGATTTTTACGTCATAGTTTTTTATGCTATCTAATGTGAAAGACGGCGATCAGCGTCTTAGTATGTGTCGTTCACAGTCTATTCGCTGTGAGCGCCTCGTTGAAGAGGAGGGCTGGCGCTGGTGTCACTTTTCACACGTAATCTTATGGGATGTACTCTCGAAATTGCTAATGGCGGCCGCTCGAACTATTTTTCGCCCATAAGATTTAACATGGGATGTACTCCCGAAATGAGGGCGCCAAGGTATGTGCTCACAGCGAATATTTAAAAAATGGCCGAGTATAAGCTATACAGTGTGTTTCGGACGTAACCGAGGGCTACTAGGGATAATAAATTAGGGTGGATAAGTTAATTAGATTGTTAAAAGTAAGCGATTTGAAAGTATGAATTTTGGGACGTATGTGTGGGCGTATGCATTTATGTGTGTTCTTTATATTTTATTTTGTACGTGTGTTCGATGCCATTTTCCTTCTTCAAGTTCACACGGTTTTCTTGGAAGCATAGGGCGAATGCCAGGGATTATGTACTTTTGAATCCGTGCTAGTGTTCAATTGTGCTGGCAGCACATATTTGATTTTAGTATGTAGTGTGATGTGCCGTACAAAATTACGGAGATTTTGTACGAGGGGGAGAATTGTTCCGGACGTAACCGAGGGCTACTAGGGATAATAGCTAGTGCGGCGTATTTATTCTTTATTAATAATATATTCTACCTATTAGTAGTTTTAGCGAACGTTTCTCCGTCATTTGGCTCTCATATGCGCGAATCGACAAGGCGATTCGTCGCTTTAGGCCAATACGGTTAGGAGTGATTTTATAATCATTCCTAGACTGCCACGACCCCCTCTAGGAGTTTTACTCCGCGGATTTTGAGGGTCACTTTCAATGCGGAGAGGCTAAAGGGCCGATCTGTGACTGCCAGGTCAGAGAGTCGAGTGGCGGGAGGCGTTCGCGTGGGCACATGACTGCGTGTGTATAGCTATAGATATAGAGGAGCGCGCGCACTGCTTCGAGTCCCTTCGGTAGTCCTCGGGAAAGCGTCTTTGTTTTAGCGGGCCCGAGTTTTTGGCGGCGTTTAATGAGTAGAGCGTTAGTTCTCGGCGACAACTTGTGAGAGAAGGTCACACAAGGACCTGATCGCTAGGAGATTTCAATAAAGTCATAATATCTGATCAACAATGATTTCACAGTTTATTTTTGAACCTTAATGTTGTCTTGTCCCATACACAGTGACCATCAGCATGCTAAGAACGACATCGAGATCAGGATCGAGTGATGAATATAGTAGAACCTATTGTATTTAACTTTGCTACTTTCCAAAGTCTTCATATCATCCTTCAACAGGTAAATTCTGATACCTTTCATGTAGTTATCCAGGTACGAATGCCAGTCAAAGTTCTGCATCGTGAAGGGGAACAATTGTTTATCTTGTGAATCAAGTCGGGTCCACAGATTTTGCACGTTCGTATTCTTGAAGCTCCACTCGTTCACACAGAAAGGGTTTAGTACGTTGGACAGCTTATTCACTTTCTCGTAAACCTTTTGTAACCTGCAAACAGCAATAAATACATTATTTTTTAATTTTTTTTCTATTTACAAAACTATACTATTATTTTATTTTTGGTATTGTTGTTGTAAACATATTTTTACCTTGGCTTTTGTCCTACACTGAGAGATACCAAGTCCACGAGGTAAGCTGGTATCCAGTGAAGAAACAGAGCGTATAACGTGTAGATGAACTTGAATTTGTTGAGTCGCAAAACCGCGTACCAGCAAGCTACCTCTGATGGATACTGGTTGATCCATGATGCAGCTCCATAACCAAAACGACCCAATGAAATAGGTGCTTTTTCAGTCGATGTGAAATTGTAGATGAGCATGTCTTCATTTCTCTTATCGGTCTGTGAAGATATGTCCCAAGCGCAAGCGATCATAGCGTTGACGGTAAAATCTACCGGTACAACGTTCGTAATGACTTCGGGATCACAATGGAAAGTTCTCATGACACCACTAACAACTCCAGCCATAACACTCATCGGACCGTTGTAATTATCAATCCACCCTGGCGTTGGCTCATTGGCAGTTGATATTACTGAAATTCATATTAAATGGACGGGAAGGACGCCAACGGACGAGCCAACGACCTACCTTCCGCGGGAGAGCAGAGAAAAGAGATCGGTTGCGGGAAACCAGCCTGCTGCGAGGCACGCGAGGTTTTCTAGCGCCGCGGAGGAGAGATTCACCAGCGGCGACGACCCGGTAAGTAGTTTTTGAGTAAAAGAAACGCGAGTGAGGAGTAGGCGAGAACGCGGCATCGAGAACGTCGTGTGAGAGAAATAGAGAGAAAGATACGCAGTGCGGGGCGTACGCCGCGGGAAGAGAAGGAAAACGCGACCGAGAAGGCCTACGCCAGTCAGTCGAACGGGGAGTCTGTGGCGTCGAAACCCAGAGCCGTACGGCGCTGAGGAATTGGCCTGCGTCTCTCGTGAGCGAGGAACGAAGGAAGAGCGAGAGAGAGAGAGAGAGAGAGAGAGTGAGAGAGAGAGACCGGCAACGGGGCAACCAGTACGTTGTGCGAGGTTGGCCACGCCGGACGCCTCAAACAAAGAAACGCCGCGGCGTAGCGAGAACCGAGCGGGAGCAGCGGCACGCGCGCTTGAGCTCGCCAACAAAGGAGGGAGAGGAGTGGGGGAAGAGAGCGGGTCTCTGCTGGTGCGGTCCGACTAGGCCGAGCGCTGGGTCGACTGGCCGCGAGACGCGAGGAGTGTCGCGCAGTTTGGGTGCGAGGGCACCGGGACGGCGCGAGGGAGAGTATCGCTTACGCCCTACGTGGCTGAATCGCGTGGGAGGCAGAAGCCACCGCGTTGTAGGGAGGGATTGGGTGAAATATAACGAATTTATGAAAGAGACTAAAGATATTATTTATTTCCTGTCCTTTCTCCCCACGTGCTCCCAAACGTACGGCGTCTGCGGCGAATCCGCCGCTTAAATAATAAAAATTCGGGCGCATTGAAGCGCCAGGAGTTGCGCACCTGTGCTGGAAGGTACAGCGTCGCATTTGTTCTAAGTTTGAGCAATCAATAATTCATGAAAATTATCCAAGCACTGTGATTTTTAAATAATTTGATTATTTTTTAATGACATTATTCTTTTACTCACCAATTCCGGGTCTGAAGATTCTCATAGGCAGACTCTTATTTTTCGACCTTACAAGATCCTCTGCTATTGCTTTAGTGAAGGTATACGTGTTTGGACAGGAGTCGATAAGTTTATAAAATTTGTGAAATTGTCAATTAATTTCCAATAATGAATATAACTTCTATATTAGCAATATGCATTTTTAGCATTTAAAATGAAACTTACTGTGGTGTAATGGCGTTTATAGTGTCTTCCGGTAAAGTACTTACGACATTGAGAATATCGTGGTATTTTAATGAATAATCATAAAATCGGCATATGCTATAGATACATGAACCAAGGACTGAAAAATAAATACAAAAGTTAGTTATTATTTTATTCAAAAACTGTTTGAGATTATTAATTCTAGCCAAAGTTGTAGTATTTGCAAAGAAATTTTACCTTTAGATTTGTGATGTCTTTGCATAATTCGAGCATGCTAGCCGTACTTTGGATATTGGTAGCAGTAGCTTGTTTCAATTTTTTGTCAAAGCCTACTGTGGCCGCCACGTGGAAAACAATTGAAACCTAAAATGATGTTCAACATTTTTAAAACTAATTCTACAAATTTTCCTATTGAATATTTTATTAAATTTTTTTTAATTAAAGTTGTAGTACCTTTTCCTTTAATAAAGCTACATCAGCATCGCACAGTCCTGGTCGCGGTAGGCTGACATCGCCTTGAACGCCAACAATTCTTTTGCTCAACGTTGGCATATCGATTCTTATGCTTGCGAAAACCTAAAAAAAAGTTAGTTTTTAACGAATTTATAAGCCCTTTATTAATACAAACATTATATTCGGAATAAAAAATTGAATATTTTCTTACCGAGTCGTTGAGTAAATCTTGTATCCTTTGTAAATGCGCGAAATATTTGGGCAGCATCGCAAAAGCTTTTCAATCAAAATTTTCCGAGAAAACCAGTTCCACCTAAAATACACATTAAAAGATAATTGTAGTCTTCAATAAATAAATTTGTTCTTAACTTCACTTTGCAAGCTTTGAGTAATTTAATAAAAAGAAATTTCTAGATCGATACACAAAGAAAAAATATTACTAAATAGCTTTACCTGTTATGAATAGTGTTTGGCCATCATAAAATTGCTGAAGTGTTGCGTTTTCAGCAATTTCTTCTCCATAAACTTTGACTTGTTTGAGTGTATCATTGTTGTTAAACTCTTGTAGGATGTCCTCATCTTTCGGAATTTACGATCCCTGAAAATATTTGGTCTGTGAGAAAGGTCCTTCTACTGAAATATAATTGTAAATCAATAAAAAAAAACTTAACACTCACTTTTTTCGAAAAATCTAAGTCGAGAATCATTTTGATTTTTTTTAAATAACTTTTCGGTAGAATTAAACTGTGGAATTCCAAAATAACTAAATCTAACTTTAAAATTAAAAAATACCGCCTCAAAATTCGATCTACTTCCAAAAATTATTCAATTCTCAGTAAACTTGATACTTGTGAAAACTTCATAAGTAATAAGACGTAAGATGAGCTATTATATATTAACGCTCTGCTCACAGTTTGTGCAAATACTGAGTCTATATCACCTTGCAACCTCTTATATATGCGAAAAGAGTGTGCCACTCAAAACACCGGCTGTAGTTCACTGCCCCGACATGCGGCGCTAGAATTTGTTTTGATGGTACATTGCTTCTAATGCTGTGAAATATTTGGTAAGTATCTCCCGCACACTCTCAACACAGGCTAAAGTTATCCATCCATGAATCGGTGGCGCGTAAATCTAGGTCAGCGTTAGATCTGATATAGTATTCGAAAGGACCGAAACACTACACTTGTTTTGGTACAGAGACCGATGAACCTTTACTAGTATTGCCGTCGAAAGATCACGTTTTTCTTTAATGATAGCCTACGAAATTGGAGATGGAGGTGCAGAAACGTGCGTAACAATCGTGAACTACACACGTCATAAGTCTGACGTTGTGTTTGTGATGAGCATGATCTAGGAGGATGCTTAGGCTGGACCACTCTAACTCGAGAATGATACTTTCAGATAAAAAGAAAACGCAATAAAAAATATTTTTCTGATTTCTTTAGATTTTCGTGCGTCAGAACAAAAAAAAAGACAAGCTTTATTTTATGACCGTAACTATGGCTGTTTATAAGGTTTCGGCACCGTTTGAATTTCTTTTTAATAATTAAATAGAAATTGGTTTGCTTATATCTATTGTTCATTTTATTAAAAACACTTATTTTAATAGATTACAAGATTTAAATCGATATACTCTTCGTTCTTCATGAATGACTAAACATAGTATCGCCGTATCAATCTAAGGAAGTATAATTATTTTAAGATAATATATGATATATAGGTATCATATATAAATAATAATTACATGCAGTCTCCTCCATTATATAAGAAAGTATTTCTCTATTACTTACATTGATTCTGTTAGTATTTTAATCAAAATCTGATCATAACATGAAAATAATAGTTATAAAAATATATAATACATAAAGCTATCATTCAAGAAAAAATTAATATTTCGTCGAAAAAAGTTCGTCTAAAAGGAAAATATTCTTGAATTGATATTTCATCTGGAGCCTATCTTGCGAATTTTCAGCAACGCGTTACATAGCTTTTTCATAAGTAAGTCTGAATAAAAATTATTGATATTCAAACCAACTAAACTGTATAACCGTTCCATAGAGTGAATTATCCAGGAACCAAAATATTTACACGATACATTGCCAATCTTTTTATAAATTAATTATCCCATATTGATTGTTTGCAAATGCAGACGTTTTTTAACTATTCTTCGGGAACTTTATAAATATTATATTTTTCAGAGGGAAGATAGACCTTATTAAGGACTATGATACTGCTTTTTACGTCATGTGTGTACATAATGAGTATAGTCAGAAGTACGTCATGCATCTGTTTATGTATTATGTTTGACATGAATTTGGTGATTATAGATGAGATGCGATTTTTTTTAATAGCAAAATTAATAATCCTTACCATACCTAATAAATGAACCCTTTGTTTTAGTTGAAAATACGATGCTATAATTGAAAAATAGTGTCAATTGAAGATAAAGCTTATTTTTTTAGGTGAAGAATTCAAGTTCGCGGCCTCTTAATCCACAAGCAAATACATCTAAATGTATCTTTACGAATAAGACAATCACATATCATAATTCAGTATAGGTGTTATAAGTATCAAGATGAGTAAATATTTTTGTTATCCTGCTATTTTTAAATTACCATAGACTACATTTTAAGTGAATCCTCTTTTTTATCGATTTTCTCGTTTACTTTTTGTTTATATCATAACAGACTTTGAACGCTATATACATTGATTAAATGTAATCTAAAAATATCTGTAGAGAATACAAGCAGACGTGAAACGTGCATTACTCTATAGTATTTCTTTTGCTTGATTATATCTAATTTGATGAAAGAGACATTGGAAAAGTACCACTATTTAATCAAATAACTTGGATTGATATCTTAAATTTGTTCTTTTTCAATATTTTTATTGAATTTATTTGATAAATGCTTTTAGACTTTACAAGTATACATATAAACGTTTAGTTACAAGGCATAGGATTATGGTCGCACGAAATGGAGACAAAATGAGAATTCTATAAAAATAGTTTTTTGTTTCCTTTTTTGGAGAAAAATCTTTGTAATAGTATAATACTTTGAGTATTTAGACCAAATGTGAAATTTGTAGTATACGAGTTGAAGTCGAGTTAGCACAATCTAGTGTGTTCGTAAGCAAAAGCTAAATACTTACTTACTGCAGCTCCATGAGATGAATTGATAACATTTTTTTCATTTTAATCGTTCACTTCAATAAATCATGCAGAATAAATAATTAAGCTATTAAAACTATATAGCTGCAACAACTCATATTATAAGAAAATGTCGGAGCTTAAAATGCTGTTTTTTGCTCTTAAGACATAAAATATAATTTTTTATTTAAACAACACATGAAGTCATACAAATTATTTCCAATAATTAAAGCATACGTACTACAATAGTAGTTAAGAAGTTTATTTCATCAAAGTTATGTCTATTTTGTTATTTATCTGTATTAGAATTATTCGATGCTAGAAGGGTTATGAAGTTTTTATCTTCTATACAGTAAATAAATTCGTTTTTACTGACAACTACATATATTTTACACAGTTATAAAATTTTCAATGACTTACGGGAGGTCGCCAGCAGAGTTGTTTTCGTAAAATATTAAACTATTGATTAATTGCGGGTATTTTATAATACCACTATCACCTAGTAAGAATAAAATGAATTCGATTATACACACAGATGTTTCATATAAACGTTTATTAAAATTTATTAAAATTATAATTCACAATCGCAACTAGACATAATATAGGTCTTATACAATAATTGAATAATGATTGTTTAATACCTAACGATTTATAACTAAAACAAAAGCACCACGGATATCTTGTCAATTAGATTATTATTAACTCGAGTATCAGTAACAGATATCAAAACGATCTAAAAATAACTTCTATTTACATTGTCGAGTCTTTTCATATTCAATTGCACGACGTTATTTTAAAATTGAGGTAGCTTTTCTTGTGCTCAAACAAGATACGTTTACTTTATTCTTTCTTTCAAAATTTAAATAATTTGCAACTTTTAACAATGACATCATTATTGTCGAACGAGAGAACTCGAAAACAGTTATTAACGAAGTATTAAAAGTTTAATAGTTTAAACTTGCATAGAGAATCACCTTAGATTCGAAATTTAAAAAAAAACATATTTACAACTAGGTAGTTTCGGCGTCAAAATAGTATTTTCAACGGTAATTTTGAAACAGTCATTTTCGTCCAATGAACGCTTTGTACTTTATCTCATAAATATCGTGGTAATTGTATTCCAAAGGAACCAAAAACCAACAGACGCCACTAATCCCTTAACAAATTGGTGCATCCAGTAAAACCTAAAACAGAGCATCAAATTCACATCGATTACTCAAAACAATTACCTCATTTCAATATTAAAACGAATACAAAACTTCAAAATACCTTCGCCATTTCGTTCTACTCTCTTCCAAGGTTTTCAAATCGTCCTTGAACAGGTAGACCCTGACGCCCTTAATGTAGTTGCTGAAGTAGGCTTGCCAGTCAAAGTTCTGCATGCTAAAGTAGAACATTTGCTTATCCCGCGGATCCAGCCTGTGCCACATGTCTTGCACGTTGTTGTTCGTGAAATTCCATTCCCGCGTGCTGAAGTAGGAGAGAACACTCGAGAATTTGTGGATCTTCTCGTACATCTTTAGCAACCTATGCCAAACCCAAGTTTTATCGAGTATTAACACATCTGTTGTCCGAGTAAATATCGCGAGAATTATAATTACACGAATAACAGTAATAATAAACGTACTTTGGTTTTCGTCCAATGCAGATTGTGAGAGTGTCGATGATGAAGGCGGGTATCAGGTGAAGGAAAAAGACGTATATCGAGTGCACTATTTTGTGCTTATTCATGTTGAAGGACATGTACCAAAGCGCAGTGCTCATCGGGTACTCATTCGCGAACTTTGTGTTCGTGGTGCGGAAGTCCTCCCACGTGCATGGCGCCTCCACAGTCGACACGAAATTGTAAATCAGCATCTCGTCGTCCCGTCTGTAATCGCAGAAGGACAGCGTTAGCGGATCAGGATTGCTCGATTTCACGTGCATTATCGAACGGAGAATAATAGACTAATTATGGACTTAATGAATTGATTAATTTTTGGGCAAGTTCGAGCATCGAATTTAGACAGTCAGGAGGTATGATCTGAAAATTTACCTCGCAGTTTGCATGGCCACGTCCCAAGCACTGGCAATAAGAGCGTTGACCGTGAGGTCCACTGGCACGATATTGGCTTTGTTTTTTGGATCGCAATGCAAAGTGCGCAGGACTCCTGTCGCAACTCCGGCTACGACTCCCGTTGGTCCGTAGAAGTTGTCGATCCATCCAGGAATTGGCTCGTTCGCCGTCGAAATTACTGCAAACATTGGTGTGTGTATTATTATAATTTAATGGAGTGTATTTTTAAAAAATAGAACGCAATTTGCTATTTATAATTTGGTAAACGTATACAAGTGTTATCAAGCATTTATAATTTATGTGATTCGCATAAGGTATTTGTTAGCTCTGAAGTCTATTTTCCCGGTTTGAGTAAACTAGACGGGCGCGTGTAATGTCCGACGCAAAATCGATCAAAACGCAATATCTGCGTGAGTATCTGTTCTATTCTATTTGTTTAATAAAGATAATTTTGATAGTGCGCAGTTAAGTAAGTCCGTAGTAACAAAAACACAATAACTGATAAAACGGCTGTGTTTTTGTCGAAAAGTTTTATCTTAACAAAAATACGGCGTGGGAGCATCGACATGTAGGTATTTACGATAGCCGTCAGATAAGGCGCGACACAAGTGTGTGGATTAAAAAATTTCCGATAGTAATTAATGGGCTGATGCCTCGCTTCGTTGGCGAGCACGTGCTGATTATAGCTAGATAAGAGATAAACATACGCTATGTAAGCTACACGGTCTCGACCTGCATTTCTCTTTCGACGTCGTGCGACTGGTTCAAAGTTCAGTTTTTAATTTTTATCGCGCAAGAAGATAAAAGCAGGTAGGCTAACGTAATTTTTTTTTAAATGAGACTTGAGAGAGTAGATAGATTTTTAATAAGCTTTTTAAAAACTCATTATTTTCAGTCGAGAGATTTAAAAGCGTTACATGAGTACGCGTGTCGTGCGAGCTGGGAGTGATTAATTTTCATCTCGCAAAAAGAAAGAAAAAACAAGACGACCGCCCCAAATTCGCTTGTAACACTTATAGGCCATTACCGTCGTATCCCCACAAAAATTGTGCAACTCGCGCACTTTGAATTCCGAGTTAGCAATGAATAAATTATGGCTTACCGATACCCGGCCTGAAAATACCCATGGGCAGGCTTTTGTTTCTGCTCCTGACGAGATCCTCCGCAAGTGCTTTTGTGAAGGCGTAAGTATTAGGCCAAGGTGATATTACCCTGCGAAAACAACACGCGTTAATACAACCTTTTGATCGTCGGCGGTTAAGCAACAGTTGTTTGAGTTTGACACTCATGTATGCAGCTCAATCGTCGCGCGTATAAGGATAATACACTCACCGAGGTGCGATTTCGTTTAAGGTCTCCTCTGGCAGACAGTTGACGAGGCTCAGCAGCTCCTCGTTTTTTATCGGATAGTCGTAGAACTTCTCGGTGATCTCCCTTGATATACAGTTTGCGTATGCCGTGGAAACGTGGACGAAGGACTGTATGGATAGAAAATTGCGTCTATGGTTATAAGGAACTTATGACTTTTTCTTATAGCTGTAAACATGTTTATTTGGCGCGAGATCAAGGACTTTTGAACGCGGACACATAGAAAGCGTTTCGAAATGCTTGTATCTTGTTTGGAGCAAAGTGAAATCTGACGACGGGGATTCCGTGACGCGCAGGGCTTTGGTTGTTGCGAAAGTTTCATGTTTATTCATTTGTGCTTATCGTACCATCATATGCTGTGGATTGATTATCGGAAAAAAATTAAAGCGTAATTGAATGATAAAGCATTTCTTTAACAAAAAAAGGCGGCAGTATTTAGCAGAGCGTGTTCGAGTTGATATCTAATCGGATTCAAATTGCGCGTGTTATGTTTATGAAATAAGTATTTGCTCGATACTACCAATACCAAAGCTCAGAGGTATTAATTTTATTAAAATAGTACAACAGATAAGCCACACGAATTGGATAACAATCCACGTTATTTTTAGAATAATAGCTTCAAACGCAATTACTTTTCTAATTTCAAACGCGAAATTTGAATCAAGATCGTCTTACCTTCAACTTCTGCATGTCCTTGCACAAGTCAATTATGTCAGCTGTGCTCTGAACATTGATGGCTGAGGCGAGTTTTAGTTTTTCGTCAAAACGGACAGTCGCTGCTACGTGAAAGACTATCGAAACCTGCGAAGCGAAATTCAATTTTTTAATTGCGCTCGCTGCAAGAACATTATTAATCGCTAAAAGATAATTCGTCATTAAGAATTAGTTCTCGTAACTCAAGCTTACAGTTATGTTCCAATCATTTGAATGTAACTAATTTTGGATCCCGAATCTTTGCATTAATGTATTACATGTTAATACGTGATTTCTACTACAATGAAGTCTTTAATACCCGCGGCACGTTTGTTTCACCGAATGCATGCGTCACGGCTGTATTTGAGGGGTTAATGTTTTCGTTTTAATGTGTTAAAACTGTAAATGGATATGATCAAGACTGCGTTTTTTTTTGCTTCACCTCTAAATTTCAAAGTTAATTCATACAAATGTCCGGAATATGCACAAAATTATTATCAAAACCTATAACACCGCGCGAGTGCAGGAGTTCGAGTATAATTACACGCAATACAACGTAAAGATCAAATACGTCTCATTCTTTCGCAGATGAAAATGCATGTTATAATAACGCTATAATAATATATAATACGATTGCGCCAGACTTACATCGCGCATCAGCAAATCTCTGTCGGACGTAGAAAGTCCCAGGCCTTGAATACTGCAATCGCCAGCGACGGCCACGACTTTGTGATGAAATTTCGGCATTTGCTCTTTCAGTCGCTGGTATATCTAGAAAAGAAATTTCGATCAGTCTTATAATCGATACACGTCGTTAGGTTACGTGTTTTACGACAATCGCGAGTATCGATATGTCGTCGTGGTTCATAAATTCGACCCGACGCGGATTCCGGTATTTTATATATTAATTCCGAAAGCGATTTCGCTCTTGCAATATTGCGTATAACGCGAGACCATGAACTATTTATTTATATTAGTATGACTTTCATACTAATATTAAACTTTCACTTTATACGTCCTGTGTAGATTATGTTACACAATTTCGAACGGGTAGGTGTTGTCGATGATGCATTGAATTATAATTTCAAAAGTTAAGTAAAATATTTTGGATTAGAATTTTTCGTGGTAAAAAGAAGCTAGTATGCTGCAATAAAATGCTCATCGGAGTCCCTGTTTCCTTGTACTCTATAACTAAGAAACTAACAGTAGTAAGTTTGCGTACTTCGCGGCAAACAAAAAATTCTACGACATCTATTCTCACGTCGATCGGCCAAACAAACAAAAATCGACCTTAGAACAGACGTAAGTGTTCGCCGACAAAAGTATAATTAGCAGGTTCACGACTTCGTACTTGAGTTCGAAAAATCACGCTTTGATATTTTTACAACTGCCGGCGCAGGAATCGCTCGACGGAGGCGTTTTACGTGACATCACTCCACTCCATGCGTAAAAGCCATATGTGTATCCAGCCGATATTTACCTACTAGAGTTGTACACGAGAGTTCATGAATTATGCCGACAATCGGCGCGATTCGACGAGAATTATAATTTCGCTCTAAGTGCGTTTTCGCGGTAAGCCTCAATATGCAGATGCACTACGTGTCTTCAAATTTATTTTTCGAATAATATTTATATTTTGGTCAAACGTTATTGCGTCGATCGTTTACCAAACAAAGGAAAACTACGTCATTGAAAATTTGCAATCAGCCACAGTCAACGTAAAACAGCGAACCCGGCTAATCTCTCTAAAACAAAAATGCCAAAACAAACCGAGAAATCGCTGCAAACCTCTCGTATCAGTCGAGCTTTCCTAGATTAAACTAGTGCACGCGCGCTTATGCTCGTTAAAAAGCGTCCGTCTAATTGCCTTCGTAGCTGCATTATCTTAATGGTGGAATTGCGAATTGTGTGACTCGACTGTGACTTACAGTGAGTTACAGTGACTTTGACATTTATATCGCGCGATACATTCGCAAAGTCTCCGAACATGTGTTTCCTCAAAGCTTACCGGATCTTTGAACATTTCCTCCATTCTGCTCTCGATGCTTTTCTCCTTCTTCGGGCGCACAAGCAGATAGATCCGTTCCAGATCGACGCAGCTTCGCAGAAGCTTCTCGATCAGGATTTTGCCGAGGAAGCCAGTTCCTCCTGCGAAAGACAAAAATTCGGTTATCTCATCGACGTTTTATAGATTTTAAATTGTTTTTGAATGAAAAACTCAATTGGATTATCATTGCGTTAATCGTGCGGGAAGTCGGATCCTATGATTATTTCTGCTCAATAACAATTTTGAAAATGACTCGAGTCGTTAACTTTCGAGGGAAAAAAGTCTAATCCATCTAATTGCATAAACTGATCTCACCTGTGATGAAGATGCATTGATGCGAGTAAAACTCCTGCAGCGGAGTTTTTTTCGTGATTATCCGTCCGTCAGCATCGATGCTCTCTGTGATCTCGTTGTTGTTGGTTTCAGTGGCGATCGGCTGCTTCGAGTACACTCGTTCCCCCTGCGAGGCAAAAGGAAAAATTCAAGTTTTTGTTAGTCGCGTTTACGCGTTTAGAAAGGCTAACAATTAAATATTGCAACTATCGAGTGAGCCGTGAAGAAACCAGGACAAAGTGTATGTATTATTGACTCTGCGTATCGCGAGACACCTTATTTCTAAATGGCTCGTATAATCTCGCTGGAAAATCGGCGCGTTTATCAATTCCGAGTATTTAGCGCCTGAAAAGAAAAAAATGGAAAGTGCAAACAATACTGATCCAGATCGCGCATATTGCTGTTGAGTAACGCTTAAGTGCAGCTTATTTGCCTAACGCTATAGGTTTAACGATCTTTACGAGAACGACTAGGAGAACAAGGACAACAGTAGTACTTTTAAATTCCATTTTCCATTTTAGAAAGTAAAACCGTCTCCCATTCAACGAAACCAGCCACCCAATCATCTCGCGGTCAATAAGCTTATATCCATCGCTATTCGCGAAGTAATACTTCCTCGTATGAGCGGCACATATACTCGCACGCGATGCGGAGGTTACGTATTATAATGTGCAGTTGCCGCTGCTGCTGCATCTCTCCACGAAAGTTCGTCGAACTCCAGACGGACATAATGTAATTCTCGCGCGCGGCTTGCATGGCCGAGAAACCAGTTTAATCGGCGGCGAGTGAGATACGTTCGGCTGGATCTTGATCTTGGTGTCAAGGACGACAGGATTGTTTGAAACCCTTTGCAGATGAGGAAGCTGTTTTCGCTGAATTTAATGCGGAAGGATGAGGCGTGCAGTTGTTGGCGATAGAGAGTCTTTTACAGTTAGCGGAGATAAGGATGATCATCGAGAAACAGGTTTTTTATGAAATGTTCGAGGGATTCGAGTTTTTAGTCTGATTAATGTGCATTAGAGATCGGGAAAAGCCTGACCCATATAGAAGTCAGAACGATGGTATGCATCGTCATTAATTATAACGCTGTGGATTACAGAGCGGAAAAAGGCTCGAAAAATTCTCTATAAATCAAGAAACAACCTAAAAACGAAACCATCCACACAGCGCGACTCACCGCTGATAATTAGGTCATTTACTCTCCGAGAATATACTCGGAGAGCTATAGAGAGGCTCCGAGATTTACAGTTAGCCATCGCAGAGCAACCGACTCGTGCCGTTGCGAATCATATAGCTACTACTATAGATATAATATACGTGCAGCGGCACGAATGTAACGGACGCATCCGTTACCGCCGCTGTCACGCTATTTAATTTCCGAGCTGTTGTGTGTATGCTTATAATCCTTTCTCTCTCGCGTAGTTCACACCTGATCGGCCACAACGTGTTTTTTTCTCACACCTTCGGTTTCGTAGTACAACGCGCGCATCTCTTACGGAAAATGGGATTTCGTGAGATACGTTGGTGCTTTTTTGCTTGATTTGTGGTACTGTTACGGGATTTTGAAAGGAGTTTCGTTTTTTGTAGGTATAGACAGGTGAAATGCTATCGAGAAGGAGTTGTTTAATAATGCAGGTTTTTGAGAGATCTAACGGTGCAAGGAAAGGTAGACAAAAGAACGTTCGACACTGAAATTTCGAGTCTATCGAATAAGTAGGAATCGAGCGATAAGCTCAAGGTCGGTGTTTAAGCTCCTAAATAGCACAGCTAACGGAACCATATTCATACGGAACACTTTTGAATTTTCACCCACGACGTACGCACAAACCAGACTGTGGTGTAGACAGTCACATTTTACAGGTCGAAATTTCAAGTCGATTATATTTCTATAACATCGCAAGTCCCGTGTGAACCCTCTGCTTTTAATCCCAATAAAGATAGTAAAATCCTGCATCCGCCAGTAGATAATCACAGGCTCTAGTCAGACTTACCCGTCATAATCACTCGAAAAAATGTTCTGCCAGACGGCACTAATCCAAACAACCATATTCGCGCTATCGCAAAGGACAATCACCCGCGACATCTCGAAACATCGTCGACTCTCGCTTTCATGATCAGCGCGAAAAAACAAGCGAGCCATAACTCACTGGTCTAAAGAGGCGAAAAAATTGCCCAACTCGTTGAGTAACAACCGGATCGAGATCGGCTTATCTCCAAATAGCATTTCTTTCTCCTCGTATATTATCTAACGAAACGAAGAGCATCCTCGGGCATCTTATTCCGTCAACAAGGATATAACACATTCACACGGCTCGAAGCGAGGAAAAATTTTGCAACGAAAGAATTTATCCAACTCGACACTCGCTTCGCACAGACGTCGTCGCTTATTACATGCCTGGCCTTTTATGTAACTTCGTCTGTACTCTTTCACCGAGTGTAAGCATATAGCCGGGCGCGGTTCCATAACTCTCGCTCGCGCACACACTACATCCGCGACTTCTTCGCTCTTGCCACATCGCGCAGCTTCCCTTTTTTCTCTCTCACGATGTCGCGTCCTTCGACTTTTGTTAAAGGGACCGCGAGAGTTGTTTGCTTGCGTTGCTGAACTTTTCGGCTCGTCGTCCTTCGGTTTTGCATATGCTAATTGTTGGCTACTCCTTCGCGACGGTGTACAAGGTGCGCATTTGCAACACAATGCGTAACGAGACGAGACGAACGTTTTATGGATCTTTCAATGGGCGGTACGCGCGTTTGAAGCTTTTTTCTACGCGCGTTTAGCGAGGATTGTACTGTATTCATTAAACGGCGCGACGGTCGAACGTCTTTATCGGACCGAAGTTCGAGACGTATATATTTTGTAAGAGCGCGAAGAGAGAGAGAGAGAGAGAGAAATTCGATATTTTACCGATTCCGCAGACGTAAAGTAACAGTCATCTCATAATATAGCATAATGTAATAAATTTTTCTTTCGAGGCGCGCAAGCGCGAGCACAGAATTCGCAACTATTTTCGCTTTATGTAATAAGCCGTGCGCGCGCGCGCCCGAGAACGAGTTCGCCTAGATTTCTCCGGTTCTCTCTCTCTCTCTCTCTCTCTCTCTCTCTCTCTCTCTCTCTGTGTATTTGCGTGTGTGTGTCCCACGACAAATTATCGCGAATCTCCTTGAAAATAAAAAGAAATCCAGCTCCGATACGCGCAAGCGCCGAATCGACGAGTGCGACTGTTCTAATTTGTGTACTGTTGTGTATACATCCGATGTTTGTATTTTGATTCGGTGCAGGGGCGATCGACGCACGGCGGCTGTTTTGGATCGAAGCGAGTCTTGTTAGACTCGAAGCCCGGCGAGAATCAATGGAAATTCTTGCGAAAGGGAAAACAAATAACAGTCGGTGCATCATGCGCTTCGCGCGCATTCCAAGATTCGAATTCGACGATCAACAATCGACGTCTAATTAACGAAACTTTCTTTTAAAAAACAAACGCCCGTGCGCAACACTTTCTATAGGCCTGTGTGTTGCGCGGCTGGATGATCGGTTATTCGCAGTTGCATAATCGATTATTATTGATCGGCCGGATAAAACGATGTTTCGACACTGAAATCGGCAGTCTTAGAGTCGTCCTGTATAGCGACGTAAACGGGTGCTAGTTTATTAGTAAACTATCGTTTGGGATTTACCGATCACTAGTCGATCGAATGTTGACATTTCACCTTTCAAGTTCTAATCCACTGGTACACGAACAATCGTACTAAAATTAAACTAAACACACAGCAGGATCCAAATCTCGTTTACCAAAAAAAATTTAATAATAAAACCAACTCACATTTCTGGCTCCCAGCTCGATCTCCAGCAGCATCTCGAAGCACCACCACCGGTAGTCGTCTCTAGAAAATCAGTCCCGAGAGCCTCCTCCCGATCTCCGACAAAAAATCGTTCTCCAAAGGGGAGAAAGGCCGACGAGCGAAAGAATAGCGATAATTTTCTGCCGGAAAAATGCGAGTATCACAGAACCATCGCGTTCGCTTCGAACCGAAAGAATCTTTAACCGATATGTAAGTCAAATATATATATATATATATATATATATATATATGTGTGTGTGTGTGTATATATATATGTATATGAATTAAAGGCGCGCGCGAAAGGTGTCAGTGTTGCGGCGCTGCTAACGTTCCGACGAGGACTGAGCCTAAGCTCGGGCTGTTCGCCGGTTCTATGCTACTGACTGCTGCGCCAAGCGACTGCTCGCGCCGCTTATACTTCACACGCGAGAGATGTCCCGTGACGTAGTGTAGTCGCTCGTTCCCTCGCGTTGACTTTTCTCGGCTTATAATCTTCTTCCTCACCTCTCCTCTGTGCAACTAATTACGCGCGTCAGACGAACGAGTGGATGATGCGCGACTGCGATGCATCGTCGTCGCGATATGGAAAAATCGTCTCCCGCGCGTTGTTGGCCGAGTGTACAAACACAGGCGCATGCCGAGGTTCATTTTGGCCAGCATAAGCACTTTTCGCTGGTTTGCGCAATCACCGCCGACACGTTCACGCAATGTTTTGTTTGCGAGCGCGACGATGGTGGGAGAGATCTTCTTCTTATTATGATTGTGCCGAATTATGGTCTCGGTGCGCTTATGGTGTCCCTCGTGTATTTTTTTGCTCGACTCACGAGCACGATCGAGTAAGTGTGATGAATTGTCCTCGCGATGCGCGAAGACGAGCCTCAAATTAGTGATAAAAATGCATAAGCGGAGTTATCTATTCAGACGCGCGGTTCTGCACTTCCTCGTTATTTTCGCTGCGGTAATAACGAGTTGAAAAACTCAATCGCTACTCTTTTTTCGTGAGCTTCGAAATTACAGCATTCGCGATCGAGGCGATTTCATGGAAGCTACAATTTGGTCAACGAACCGTTCATTTGAAATAACCGCGAGGATATAAAGCGCACGTATGTGTACTCTAGTTTTATATAAAAGTGCGCGCGCGCTCACGAAGGCTGCAATCATTTTTTTTCTTTTCGGGTTACCCACGGTCGTCACTTTTTTTCGTGAGCCTGCGAGACACGGCGCATTGTTTGATCTCAAATATTGACTCTGTCGCGCGCGAGCTGCACGATTTTTCATTCGAAAAGGATTTTGCGCAGGTTGACTTTCTCGGAAGCTGCGTTGGCGTATGAGCTGCATTTTATATGTATTTAATCCCTAAACTGCATGAGTAGCGCGAAAAACGTGACAAGAGACGATTTTTTAATTGGGATGACGGATCGGTTGGGTATTATAGTGTTTCAGAGTGGAGGTATACACTGGTGTTGATATTGACACGTTTCGAGTAGCGCATGACGTTCGCTCGCCGTGATTAATTCCGTGTGATATGTGTGTCGAGGAAAATTATTTTTCGAAATATTTGTAATCTACAACGAAGACGAGACATTCCTCGATCGTTAAACAAATTTTCTACTTTTTTTATCGATACGCGGTCAAATATGTATACATTGTTCGGTGTTTGTTGATAAATACAGTTAATATAAAAATCCATAATCAAAATAAACCAGATAAGACACTGCAGAATCGTATCACGAAAAATTCTTCCGAAAGACACTCGATACCTGTACACAACGACAAAACCATTCTAATGAGCCGAGCAATTAACAATTTTCCAGAAGCCTACACCTGCATTTTCCGCTGGGCTCTAAACAGCCGAGCACTTATTGCAAATTTCGACAAGCGCGCTAAAACGTGAGCCCGCGATGATTCAAGCCTCTCTCGCGGCCAATTGATATTCAATACATAAAGGAACTTGCACGTGCAGAACCTTGACGTATTTCCACAACAGCCGCTCGCGCGCGCGAGGCCCACTCGAATATCAATAACTACGGAGAAATTCCGAAATTCTTTGCCTCTAGATACACGTGTGCAGCGGCGATGTTTGAAGAAGAAAATTACTCCCAATCTCGCGAGAGCGATTATGTACGCGAGTAAAAATGTTCCGGTAATTATCGGAGAGAGAGACACTTTGAACGCGTGACGAAATGCACAAATTTCCCGAAGCATTAGTCGCGTACGCACAGGTATATTATATACTCGCCCGTAGAGTACCTGCGCGTCCGAGAATTGGCTTTACGTACATACGTACAGCCAATAATGACGTTTTTGTAAATAGAACGATGCTGGAAAGTTAGAGTGGAAATTTTGGGCGAACCTGCCATGCTGTTGTATCAATTTCGGTAATGTGTTTCATCGTTATAGTCGACGCGCTTACAAGTATACGCTGCACAGAGGAAAAAACCTTTTGTGTGAACTTCGAATTTTTCGGCGATTCTTGAAACAGTTGACGAGTACACGTCGCTTGATTTTAGAGCTTTCGCGGTATACACATGCAACCGGTTTTCTAACTTCGAGGAACGAGTCGTTAAATCAGCGATCGGCTACAGCGGTTTACCATAGTGATCGATCGGACCTGTTAAAAAGCCGCTGCGATTTTCTTTTTTCAATCGTAAGTACTGAAATCTAGTTCTGTGCAAATAACGATAAAAGGAATTTTACCAGCAAGTCCGGCACGTGTGTATCATAATGTTCGAAATTCGAAATGTTTCCACGCTAATGCAATGTGTCAGTCATCGCGAGGCACAATCGCATATTCGATCGCTCTCTCTCTCTCTCTCTCTCTCTCTCTCTCTCTCTCTCTCTCTCTCACGGAATAAACCCGCTTACATACGTTTATAAATATCCAGGCATTAGGACGAGATCGTCAAATAATCCTATAATACAGCTTTCGATATAACATAACCGTCGAAAAATCTTCCTCCCGATCTCTTTCGCAACGCACAATACGACCGGCCGATTACTTCACATCACACCCGCACGCGACATCGTCTTCGATACCCCGTAATATAAAAACATAATCGAAACGATTCCCAGCGCCTAATCCAGTACACGTAATACCGGCTCGTATGATCCCGCGCGCGTATCGAAAGTGAAAAATCGGCCGCTCGCGCGCTAGTGCAGGCTTAATTTGAATACAACTATTACGTAAGGGGAATTCAGTGTACAGCTTCGAGGGTTATACAATTGTCTAGAGCGGGATAGATCACGGCGAGAAGCCGCTGAGAGATAGAGGGAGAGAGAGAGAGAGAGAGAGAGAGAGAGAGAGAGAGAAGAAAGCAGCCTCGAGGCTTTCATGGACATTCGGAGAGCCTCTCATTTCACAACGTGAAAGTTTAAAGATCTCTCTCTCTCTCTCTCTCTCTCTCTCTCTCTCTCTCTCTCTCTCTATCTCTCTCTCTCTCTCTTATATATATAGCGCTATACACTATACTCCTCTCTGCTGTATATCTGTGTACCGGCGCGCACGCGGCGGTGACGGCGGCAGCTGTGGGTATAAGTAGTAAGGAAGTCATCAAATGTGAGCCTTATTACAATAACGCGGCAACAGCAGCTTCATCGCTCGATTCCTTTATTATCATTGTATTTTTCGACTTTCGGTTATACTGCGCGGCGATCGTGCCGAGGATATAATCCGTGTGGTGTACTGGGTCCGAGTGTGTTGAGCTATGGGTTGTGGGCATGTGAGTTACATCACGATGAGGTGTACACCTTCTCTACGCCTTCTCTATGCTCGCATAATGCTTACGGATTTTGAGATTACATTATGGATGTAACTGTGCGAAACGCGCGGCGCTTGAATGGGATTTTTAGAGCCGCCTAACGTCGCTCTTTGGTATTGTCGATGCCGATTATTTGGTAACATCAGAATCGATGCGATGTTGAATCAACATGTAACGAGCAAAGCTATTCTCAGATCCGACGAGAGAGAAGATTTTTTCCATAAAATTGTTTACTTTCCTTTCGCGATCAGCTATTTCAAATGGTGCCAAAGCAATTTTCACGGAAAGCATCGTGCGGTCGGGTTTCCAGGAATCGACGGCTTACATGCTAGTCAAATTATTAATCCTCGAGACCTTTTCCACGGAAAACGATGATTTTATTTCTGGTTGCGGTCGGGAATACCGTTAGCCAAGATGCTGTTACAGAAGCAATAACGTAATTGTCTTCGTTGCACATGTAGGTTCCTTTTCTAATTTTCAAACATCGTGGTGGAGGAAGGTTGAGATGACGCGGCCAAGGATTTCTGTCTTATCGACGGTGACTAAAGTCTCAAGGATGTCTGGCGTATAGTTGAGTAGAATCGTGTGTACATGACACTTCAAAAAGCTGGTAATCCCACCTTTCAATATTTCTTTCCGTGGGTGGAACTTGTCCCAGTCATATTTGTTAGTGTTGAGTTTTTCCCGCTTTGTTGGAAATTATTCTGTCTGTGGTTAAAAATGTTTATGGCGATCGAAAGATGGTCCCTATACTTATCCCATCTTTCAATATTAGTCCATTTGGTTTTATGTATAATGTTTAAAAAACTAAGACTGATATCTGGGAAATCTGATGCCTATTTGTTTGCTACCGCGATATCATTATTCACATAATCAGAAATGACTGTTGGTGTAGCTGTACTATGGTAAATATGTAAGGTGGAATTCAACTAATTCTTTCACCAGCTCATTAAGATTTATCGCATAAATAAACAGGTAAAATTTACAAACAAAGATAACTGAACAAGTTAAGATTACTGATGTAATTTTTTTTTATTGCTTCTTAAAGCTATTATTTTACAAAAATTTTAAGTAATAGTAGTAGCGTTATAGATTATTACTCTAGACAAGCTACCATAGTACAGAAGGCAGAGGCACCATCAGATGCGCAAAGGCAACCATTGCACTTTTTCTGGAAATGCTGGTATGGGGTGCACTTTTTGATCTCGTCAAAGTTGTCTGAAAATATTTTTGTTCTTGTATGATTGCTGATTTAAGAAGATGCAATTTTATATTTATAATAATGCAAGTTGTATGGCAGTAACTCACCAATGTGGGGTACAGTATCTACTTGGAGTGGACAAGCCATCCTGGTGCAAGCAGCAGAGTGTCCATCGGCAGCGCAGAAACATCTGTTACATTTGTCGAAGAACTGTTGGGCAGGACATTTGTCTCCCTGTTGGTATTCCTCTGTAAAAATGAGCAAATCGTTGTTTCAACAATATATTTTTTAAATTTCCTACAATCGAAGTAAAGCTGTAACAATAATACTTACGGACTATTGGTACATAAGAAATCGAGCCTTGAAGAAAAAAGAGAAATTCATTGTTATTATGCTTTATTTTAGTTTCTAAAATATCATATGGGTATAAACTTACGAGCTTCGCGACGTGGGGGGCAAACCATCAGAGTGCAAGCGGCAGAGTGACCATCGCCAAAGCAGGCGCATCTGTTGCAGTCGTTGTAGAACTGCTGGGCGGGGCATTTGTCTCCGTGTTTGTATCCATCTATGAGCGAATCATTGTTTAATAATAATATTTTTTTAATACCTATTTTTGACAATGAAGGTAAGAATGTAAAAGCAATACTTACAGACTACTGGTAATTCAGGAACTGAGCCTTAAAGAAAGAAGAACAATTTATTGTTATGATTTGCGAAACTTTGAAATATATATTATATAAGTATATTAACTTCTTACGCTTCTCTGGGCACAATCTCAGGGCCGTGCAAGCGGCGGTGACACCATCGTCGTTGCAGACGCAGCTGTTGCAGCCATCGTTGAAGACTCGAGCTGGGCATTTTTCATCGGATACGTAGTCAACTGTAAAGAAGCGAGAGTAATATATCGTTAGTAAAATTACGTCTGATATAGTATGCAGGTTATAAGGTATACATTATGATATTTACCAAAGACTGGTATGTCATCGACGCTGGTTTTACTGTTGGCATCTGTTTCAAAATAATAACAATCGTTATTAAGTTCAAATCGTAAAATAAAAAGTTATAGGTTTGTAACCATTTGGAGCTTTGGAGAACTTTCAAAATTATTTAATGGGATTAGAAATCGTTGCATTTTCGCACAAAAACTCCAGGGTATCGTCAGTATTAATACTATTCTAATAGTCCAAATTGTTATTAAAATTTTTTAAACTGTAGTCAAAACGTCACTTGATATTTAAACAAAATATATTACTTACTAAGCAGAGGCGAAGCTGAGGCAGCTACAACCAAAGCTAAGGAAACAATAGCTAATCCAAAAGGCTGCATGATTACTATGTTCGTAATGAGCATACAATTGCAAACTACGACTTCTTCAAATCTTTTCCTCCCTTTTATACCACTTCGAGTATGAAAATCTTTGCATTAATCCTTGTTTGCCTTAATTTTCGAACAATTAGTGCTTATCTTTTTGAATTGCTGATAGACCAACTGAGCGAAATGATTGAATTACTTTGAATAAATTTGTTAATTCTTTATAAAGCCGTACAATGTACGAGTTTATATAATATGCGACGAAAGCATATTGGTTTTCAAGAAATGGATAGTTATTCGATTAGTCATACCTTTTTCATTGTCGCGATTTTCTATTCAAAGATTTAATCTACGTATAAGAAGTTTATACAATCATAGCGAATCAAGCTCAAATAATAATGTATGATAATACATTCGTTCTAATTGGGTTATGCAATTAAAATCGTCGCTCCTTACGAAGACTAGCACAGTTCAAATTTTCAAACGAAAACTAGCACAACTCACGATTTGCAGCCAAGAGTAGCACGACTTGCGACTTTATATTACTTAAAATGTGAGTATTTTCGTTTTTATTGGATTGTTGGGTTGGTTAAGTTCATAAAAACCTTGGACAAAGAGAGACAAATCTCAAAGTTTTAAAAGGTATCGGAAATTTCTAAAAAAAGTGGATAGTTTAAAAAAGTGTAAAAAAATGTAAAAAATTGTTGTACTCGGAAAAACAATTTTAAATTCGGTAAAATGTTGTAAATTGTGAATATTTTAAAATGTTCATTAGGGACAGTTTCGCAAAAATCGGGAAATTTTTATAGAAATTCATTGTTTAAAGTTTGAGTTGTGCTAATCTTCGCGGGAAATTTTGAGTTGTGCTAGTCTAGCGTGCGTCAAATGAGCGTGCTACTTATGACGGGAAATTTGAACAGTGATACTCTATAGGAAGCGACGAAATAATTTGCGATAAATCATATTAATTTAACATTGTGATATCATCATAGTGTGTGTATCTATATTTAGGAATCGCTTAATCATTGTTAAATTTAATAATTTTCGTTTTTTAAGTGACTAACGTTACTTAAAAATCCTCTTTAAATATATAAAAGAAATAAGTTAACCTTTTTCTACGAAATTTAAACTAGTTTGAATATCTTCATGGTACGAATGTAAATTAGACAATAGGATAAACTAAAAAGGGAAAATATTAGCGTGATTGTAAATACCGTGATATCATTGTAAAACTAATACTTATATAATATCGTATTATAATGCTAATTCCAAATCTCAGAGGAGACATTTTTGAAACGACATTATACGTGACACTTGCGGATCAGCGTTACAATAGAGGGCCCGGCTATGACGAAAATACTAACGAAATCGAGAGTTTACCTAGCTGTTATTTGCCAGTTTGGCTGAAATTATTAATAAATACGGAAATTTTCAGTAACGAAACGTTGCATTAAAATTATGTAACGTTTCGGGTGTTAACATAGAACAAAAGTTCACACACGTATCGAACACGATTACCGTGATTTAGTACATACGGTGTACGTCACTTCATTTTCATACGGAATTTTTAACATTGAGCATTTTACCACTTGAATTAACAGACGTGTTTTTTTGCTGAGCGACATCGGAGCAGAGAAGTTTTTAATGTTTTTTTAGTCTGTATTCTAATTATTTATAATTTTCCGTTGAGCTCAAATAAAAACAGGTTTGTTAGGTCAAGTAAAACTGAAAATGAACATGATGGAAAATGACTTCAAACTTTTTTATGGATGTAGTAATTAAAAAAGAGGCTAATTGCTGTATATCTTGGTCTCGAAGATAGTTAAGTTTTTAAATTACTTGAATTTCGTTATCTAGAACAACTGATATGTTGTTTGATTTTTAACTGTTTACGTCCCTGGTAGCAACACTCAACATCAGCTGGCGAGCCGTTGGCCAAATTCGTAATTAAAAACGACACGCTATTGTTATGTTTTTACCATCGGGTATATAATATATACAAAATTTTCTCGGTAAACATGTTATATGTAGATGCTTCAACTAATTACCATAGAGTTAAACCATTCATAAGAAATTCAGATATTAATTTTTGGAAAAAATACGTTAACCAACCAAAATGGTTAATTTTCTACCAGGGGTGCATTACATGAATATAATTTTTCGCATAATGTCTTTCGTACGTCCTCTCCATCGTACATTATTTTGTATTCGTCTATCATAATTATTGAATCTTCAAATATTCCGTCTATGAATTCGAAACATATTGTATCCTGGACAATCATTCCATCGTCGCCCATAATAGTGATTTAGCCAAATTATGATATGGAAACGAGAAATAATAGTATATTACGATACGTGTGACTTAAATAGTTCTTTTTTACACGGCGCAGTTAGCCCCCGAGCGTAGCGAGGGAGCTAAGCGCCGTGTAGAACTGAACCATTTAAGTCAATAGTATCGTATATATAGCACAGACTGCTAAAATCCGCAGGTCTCGCCTATTCGTGACTAAAGTAGTCCTTATGTACACCGTGAGGTTAGCGCACGAGCGTAGCGAGTGTGATAAACACGGTGCAAAAAAAGGACTACTTTAGTCACAGATAGGCGTGACTTAACAGCGGATGTGCTAACATACTGTGCTATAATAATCCGTTAATTTAGGTTTCAGGGCCAGAAACCCGATCGGTTTAACGCACGTGGGAACAATGATTAAATGATGCATGTGCGTGATTATGAAAGTATAAAGATCTTTTCCTCAATTCCACGCAATCACGTGCGGTGGTGAACAACCTTTGCACGGCATCGCATGTTGTTCTGCAGATAATCGCGCGGACACATGGCCACTGATATTAATTACATCAGACCGAAAATTGAACTTGAGAATTGTTTATCATATTTATACTGAGACTATTAATCTCACCCTTTGATCTTGAAGTACTTTTACAAGTATCTTCGCATCGAAGTGCTATTGTTAAAGCTTTATATATTCATTTAAAAAAATACTATAACGTTTTATCTAAAGCAAAAGAAGTATGAAACTTTTCCACTCAAAAATCGATTGTAATTATGTAACGTATGAACAATGTGTATGTATAAATCACAGCAGGAATTAACATAATCAAAGGTCAATGTCTGGAACGAACAAGATAACGATGGAGGCGATATATACAAAGTTGATATAGAATATTATAGTACTTTCCCAAATTCCATCATTAATCGGCCGTTGACGTCAATGCAAAAAATATGCAAGATTATTTTATTTAGACAGGCATAAAAACTGTATACACATCAGCTTATGATGTCTCAATGCGGGTTCGAAGAAACAAAATTATCTCATATTTAAATGATTATACGGCTTATATTATATGGGTATAAGATAATGCCGCGCGATGTAGAAAAAAAGGTACGATTCTCTTCAATAAATAAATCGCCAACAAATGCATCGAAATAACACACGCACACACTAAAGCGTTTCCAATCATCTCATCAAAATCAGCCAACTTCATAACTGCAATAACCCCTCATAATCCAAAATTCCGCGATACCTCCGTTCTTCACTTTCGGCCCCGAAATTCTCAAAATGTGTCTCGCGATAGTCATGTACCTCGTTACCGGTATAATAAGTTTAATCTGGCAGATCCTCATGGCTCTCGGCATCTTCCTCCTGAACCTGTTAGGCCAGTTGATCCTGTTCGTCTGTGCCTCGATCTACACAGTATCGCATCATCATCCGGAAAGTGAAGCTAACTCCAGCGGAGCTGCAACTCGTCAATCCTTCGTTACCATGTATCCCGAAGCTTACGACTTCGAGGAGGACTACCAGACGATGGCGAGGGTCTCGCTGGAGACTATGACCAGCGCCGAGGAGTCGCCTCGAGAGAGGAAAAGCGATACCGGATTGGCGACGGGGAAGAGGAATGGGGAAAGCGTCAGAGGATCGCGGCGCAGCTCGAGAAGAAATTCACAGTGAATTATAGGTAGGTTTTGCGAGGAGATGCTTTTATTTTATGGTAGACATGCGACTGAGTTATTTTAGATGCATGTGGCGTGGATTACACGATTCTAGTATGCTTAACAGCTCAATATTGTAATTTAAATCAAATTAAGAATAAGTATAGTAACGATTTTCATATGCAAATTATTGAAATCCGTCATCGGCCTCTCATCAATAAAAAGAACGTAATCTTGATTATTCTACGTGCGCGCACGACTATTTTTTATCAAACTTCATCGAAGCACATGTATACTTATGATTTAATCACCCTGTTAAGCTGAATAGTCTATACCTACGGTTGGTATCAATCGGCGCTGTGACTTGGAAATCGTTATATCATATTATGATAATAGCTGATTATAAAGGTTTAAATAGGCATACACTTTCAAGATAATAAAGTCGGAAAAATCACCAGAATATTATATTATCAGATTACCTTTTATCTTAATTTAGCACCTTATCCTTTACTTTCTGTTGGTCATTTTCTGATTTTCACATAGTAAGTAAAAATTGATAGCCTATATTTTCTAAATAGTGTACTAATTTTCTAATTGAGATTTTTTTTAAATAAATGCTTTTTAAAATGTTTAATAAGAAAATTTATTTTTCATCATAAAGTCATTCGAAGATGTATACAGACAATAGACGGTTAAAACATAAGGTAAAAATTTACAAATACGAAAATACAGATGCAATTATAAGTAATGTCTCACATACATATTGGACGGAATCTGTTATTAACATACTTTACTGTACATGCAACAGCTAGCTTTAATAATACTTTGACATAAGCAAAGTAAATCATAATCATCGATAAACTAATTCAAGTATTTCTTAATAATTATAGCTTGAAACAAAACTTTCTATTTTGAAATAGATTCAAATATCGATTATATGTATGTCTTAAAATTACAAATATACTTCTTTAGAAGCGTCAAACACTAATGAGTTATTACATAAAATAGAAAAAAATGTCTAAAAATTCTTTGATCAATTATAAATTACATAATAAAAATTGCATCGGCAAACCAATACTGTATAAAAATCATGTCTTTTTACATTTGATAAAGTATTATGTCTTACATTACTAAGAGGTTGTAAAATTTCGATTCGTCGTACAGTATCGTGTTACACGTGCAATAGTTAACATTAAACTATCTCGCAATCACATAATTGTAAAATATTTTCGGACGGAATAGGTTTCAATTTTCTCGTATTCGAGCGTCAAATATCGAGACATTTACGGTAATTAGATTACCAATCTCAAATTATGTATATCAGATTCTAAGTTTTCATTGTAAAAAAAAGCATGTCGCTTTCATCTTAAGCGAGTTGCAAAAGCTCATTGGCGCGACGAAATTTGCTTTAGTACAGCGAATATCTATACGAATATCATATAGGTCGGCTTACCATTTGTACTAAAAAAAATAAATATAATACCTTTAGCAATGAAAGGCACGATTGTGAAAACTGTGCATTGTGAAGGCTGATTCATTGATATTAACAGTTAACTGGCATTAGTTAACCGGCATCGTTGATACAGTGCTATGTGGAGTTGTCGGTCGTGATCCTGCGATAGAATGGGTTGTGGATGCGTTTAATGATTGCATGGTTCCAATCTGGAATAGAAAGACAAAATTCATATTAGTTACAGTTAAACATTATTAATTATTTTCGGTGAAAACTCACAGACTTTTGGAAACAAATGTGTTGATGACAAATTGCATTATACTTACTCGTAGATGAGCAAGATCTTCCAGTCTAGTCAAATCACTGAGCTCAATGTACAGGGAATAGACAATTAGCCAGCCATAAATTGAGAGTACAGAGAAAGCAATCCACAGAAGGCAGATCAATATGTTGTAGGCAAAGATCATGTCGTTAACAATGCTGAAGAACAGGAAAGCGAACAATCTGAAAATGGTGAATATGGCAAAACTGTAAAGCCATGGTACCATCTTTTTTTCATATTCCTTTCTCAATGCCTTGATAAGTATGAACGATGTCACCAGTATCACCATTGCACCCAGCAATGAGAATAATGCAAAAACAATCAGAGCATTTCGAACTAAAAAATAGTTGTACAATTGATTAAGATTGAAACAAATATGCGAATCATCAAATTGAAAATTTTAAAACTTACCATGAGTATTTCCAACATAAACAAATTCATAGGATATCAGAAAATATCCATAGTGTATGGAGCCAGGTGCTGCTTGGGAAAGGCAGTAGACATCGAAGATGGCAGTAATGATTGTAAAAATTGACAGGAACTAGAGAAAAAATGTACACTTTAGTAAACTACTTGTATTTTCATAAAGTCCATGAATAACTTCTTTTAATGGCTTACTAAAGAATATACGCCGGTAACCAATGCTCCTCTTTGGATATCAAGGACAAGGGCATTTGTTAACAAGCGCTTCTGGTACCAGGGTATTTTAACACTTTTAACGGATCTAGAAGATCTGAGGTTTGCGCTACTCCGCGTCGTAACATGTGAATACACCGAAGGTGTGCCCATGCTGGGTGACTTCTTGCCGTAATTCATGTTTGCGCTAATGGATCTGAAAAGTAAATAATTCATTAGACAGTGCAATTAGAACCTTGTAAAGTTGTAAAATTGAATGTTTCGAGGACTGAATGGAATCCATTCAGCCATTCATGAGTCAGTGGCAGTTGGAAAATAATGGACTGTAAATAACCCAAAAATTTATGGTCACAGGCTAATAACTAATTTTCCACGCATCAGATAAAATTGAAAACTCTGCGAATTACCTCGCGCACTTAAAAACAACCAGATGCAAGACTCGTTCGGAAATAGGCCTTTTTCTAATTGAACATGTTAATCAAACAGCCTCGAATGTGTCATACAGGCAACACCCACTACGTGTTTGTATACACGCGAGCACAGCCAACACTGGTAAAAACAATGTACTCATTTATCACCACATAACTGCACCAAACCATTACCTCGTCTCCAAACTTCCAAGCCCAAAAAAACTCACCTAATTCACGTCAGCAGTTATAGAAAACAATCATTTATCCACCCGCGAAGACGACGCGAACTCCACGGACACACCTTTCGAGACTCGCTGATGCCAACACCTGGGATAACGCTAACGCCTATAGACCAGCCACAGGCCACGCTTGCGTGGAGAACACTTGCCACGACTCTCACCGGTGTCCGGTGGCGCTCTTCACCCGAACTTCTCGATCGCTTTTCGTCCGCTGCGAACGTCTGCGTCTTCTGCTAGACCGTGGTTATAGCGACGCAACGCTGACTTCGACAGTTCGACCACTAGCGTGTGACAACGTGTATGGGCTGCCGCTGTAAACACTGCGCTGGGCTGATGTATGGGTCGCCAGCTGTTTGTCACTTTGATTGATACAGTGGATATTAAAGGTTTAGACAAGATGACGACGCACCACCACAGCACCGGGAAGTTGATCTTCTGTGCGGCTGGAATATTCGTCTGTTATTCCTACTTTGCGATCCTGCAGGAGAAGGTTACTCGGGGTCAATATGTGGACAAGGGTACTACGGAGAAGTTTACCTACATGTTTGCATTGGTCTTCGTGCAGTGCGTTGTCAACTGTATATTCGCTAAGGTGCTGCTCATGACTGTGATGAAACAGGGCGAGGATACAACCAAGACTTCGTACTATGCCACTTGCTCGCTGACTTACTTCCTGGCCATGGTCTGCAGTAATATGGCTTTGCAGTTTGTGAATTATCCAACTCAGGTTGTCGGCAAGGCTGGCAAGCCCATTCCAGTGATGATTCTTGGTGTTCTGTTGGGAGGAAAGGTGAGTATTGTTGATTTATATGCATTTTTGTTTCACATATACTACAGAGAAGCAATCAGTTGTCTTGTACCCTTATCAGATATTCTAGCACTAATAATTTTCAATAACTATATACATTTTGACAATTCCAAGTATACTTATGCTTTTATTCTTTTTCAGAGTTATCCACTGAGAAAATACTGCTTTGTAACGTTGATCGTTAGTGGAGTAGTATTATTCATGTTTAAGGACAATGTACCTTCGAAACAAATTGAAGGTGAGGGCTTTGGACAAATTCTCCTGTTGCTTTCTCTGATCATGGATGGACTGACAAGTGCAGTACAAGACAAAATGCGGGCAGAGCACAAAACTAAATCCGGCCACATGATGTTCAGCATGAACATTTGGTCTACTTTCTTCAGCGGTGCTGTCATTCTACTAACTGGTGAATTACTGGGCTTCCTTAGCTTCTTGCAGAGACACCCATCTGCATTTTGGCACATCTCTACTCTCTCGCTATGTGGAGCTCTAGGTCAATACTTTATTTTCTTGACTGTTACTGAATTTGGCCCTCTGACCTGTTCGATAGCCACAACTACTAGAAAATGTTTCACTGTACTAGCTTCTGTTGTGTTCTTTGGCAATTCGTTACTGCCTCGACAGTGGGTGGCCTCTTTCATTGTATTTCTGGGACTGTTTTTAGATAGCTTTTACGGAAAAACTAAGGCTGTAAAGAAAGAGATAGCTAATTGAAGATTCTTTAAGGCTTAGACATTGCATAATTGTAAATTCAAATGAATTTTGTATATCTGCATTGTCACCGAGCCTCCTGTACATTATACAACTTTATTCTTTTGATAAAAGTTAATGTATGTTCCACCATGGCACAGACAATACATATTTAGACTAATGTATTAACTAGTAACAGAAAATTATTTATTTGACAGGCTAGTTAGTTTGACCTTTGAATAATTTTCAATACAGTTGAGCTAAACAAAATAAACTGGAAGATAGTATTTTCATACATTTAGTATTGAGCTGTATGTTGATTTAAATCGTTACGTAGAATTGACTAAAATTGAGTGTTCTAGCAGAATGTTAGAATATTTGTACAGTAACTGAAAATATTCTAAACCTGGTTTAATTATAATGAATGTTTTTCAAACGATTTTTAATTCATTCATTATTAATGTATTTTGTAAAAAATAGTTTATTCTCGCAATCATAGCATTTCTACTAGAATATTTTTGTGACTTTGATATAGCAACATACTTAATGTGATTGATTAAAATAAATTTTAATAGTTGAAGTAATATGACATGCATATGCGTCATATACTATATCCTATAACTCCATTACAACTTCCTGAAACTGTTTAAGTTCCGTTTAATTTTAGTAGGATGACTTTACTTTTATACATATGTAATGCAGAAACTCCAAAGTTGTAAAGTCCGCCGAGAAAATAATACATTTGCTCAACGCTAATACCTTTCTACAATGTATATTATCATTGTCAAATATTTGATGCGCAAAATAATGTAATTATAACTATAAAGAAATATTTAAGTTGTTAAGTATATCTGATGAATTTTGGGTTGTGCAATCGTAATAAAAGCTTTAATACTTCCTCTATTTTGAAGTATAAAATTTTGATCCTTATGTAATTGCATACAACACGAAGATATAGTGATGAATTTACTTGTAAATTAAATATAATAACAGTATCGACAAATGCCGAATTATCAATAAATAAAAAAATATTAATAAAGATAATAATGAAACTTTTTAATGATTAAACTCAACGTGAAAAATGCGCGTGTTTTGGCCATCCACGCTTTATGTGACAAGACTATTAATATGCCTATAACGACAATCAATATTGTATCAATCATTTGTAGACTATACGTATTTCTAAATCTCTCCACCGTGAATATAAGGATATATAAAAAAATTCTGAATGAATATATCAGCTAGCTCTATGAAAAGAAATCAATTTTAAAAATATACTTGTATATTTACTTCATAACGTGCAATCCTATCCATTTTTACATTTGTTAAAAAAAAAATTTAATGCGTTTCATACATGTTATATATACTGAGATTTTTACAAATTTACCAACGTTTATATAATTTCGATGGAATCTTATAAACCTGATTATAATTATTTCTCAAAATTGATTTCTGAATTATAATTAAGGTATCACAAGGAATTAAATTGTATTAGAACCAGAAAACACATATTTCATTTACAATGTATGTATATGTAAGTTTTATACATGGTTGGAATTTTTTCATGCGTAAAGAATACTCGAAATTGGCCGAATATTCCCAAATGACAGTACTTGATGTTTAAGGGGGTCCCATAGTTAATTCAAATCCATATATTTTGCGCCACAAAATACTTTATTCTGTGAGATATTCATATAAACTTCAAACTTTGTAAAACGATGGATAATTACATCACGGAAGTCAACTATATCGTGGTTTATCGAATTTTTTTTTAATTATTTGTTATAAACAAATTAGTTTCTTTTGTCATCTACTATACTTTGTTCTTTCTTCAAAACGAACTATCACACGGTAATTATCAACGAAAATTATTGTCATTTTCGCAAAACTAGCTCTGAAGCAACGTTAATTACCACTAGTCGAACATTTAAAAGCGAAGAAAATGAAAAATTCTGAAAAGCGCGAATACTTGACACGTGTCTTATGAGTAACAAAACTCGTTCATTCACTGGCCATCCCCAGACGAAAATAATGATATCTCCGTTCTTCGCATTTCACACGTCACAAATGTACGAAAATCTTCGATCTTGTTGCGATTTTATTGGAATTTTGATTGCCGATTATTATTATGTATTGTATATATTAATCTCTCTGGACAAGGAAAAGTGCTGCGAAAAATAATAGACAGTAGAAATCGAGCATGTTCATCTATAGATTCGAGTGCTCGATACAAGTGAAAACTAAGACGAATTAATGCGTTTATCGCAGCGATCTTGTTTAATTTGACTAGGCGTGCAGTAGTCTGTAGGACTTCTGTGGGTAGTTTGAGGAAACGCGAAAAGACGAACATTAGTTCATAAGTACTGCGGATTACGAGCACACTAGCTGGCATACTTACAGGCGCCAGGATATTATCGAAAATTGAAACTGCTATGATTGATTGCTAGTGATTATTAAAGTCGCGTGACGTATGATCACTTAGCTTTGTAAATTGAAGGAAAAATATATAGTTTGTTTTTATAACAATATTTGGTATTTTAATCCACAACATCCAAAATTCCTTATTTAATTTCAAAACTTTTAAAATAAGGCTAGTACATGTCGGAGGGGATCCAAATATTGTAATTTTTACATTTTTCTGTTTCTTAAGTACTTGGTGCATGATTAAAAAATTAATTTCATTTCATTCTAATTAATCTATAACATAAAAACCCAATCTACATTGAAAAATTATGTAATTCGTATTTTTATTAAAATACTTCACTATTTTACACTTAAGTTAATTATAGATTAGCATTGTGCTCAGAATTGTAGCTTGAAGTGTCCATTGACAGCTGATCTATCCTTTCGATCATTATATATGAAACTCTGCGAAAGTTATCGGTCAGTATATATATTTCAAATTATATGTGTAAAAACATTTTAAAAATATTATTTTCAAGTAAAATAACTGTACGATGCATTTCAATAAACAGATTATCCACGCAATAATTGGTACAGGGTTTTCTAAAAACATCACATGTATAATTTAGGTTAATGAACGGTATTCGTATAACTGGGTTAATGATAACTTATCGGCATGTTCAAAACAAAAGTTTACAGCACGAGCCGAAGGCGAGTGCTGTAACGAGAAAATGCAGTCTTTATGTACAAGTTACATACGATATTTTATACCACGAAAGCCGAAAATTCACATTAAAGTTGTGATTTTGAGGTTAGAGTGGTATAAAAGCTATAATTATCAATTTCAACGATTTACGACAACTGTTCATAGCTTCACTTCAGAGATTTATGACAGTATACACTCGTCCAAGTGCAATCTCAGATATGGGGGGATGATAATCTCGTCAGTAGCCGTTCATGCGCTGTCGCTCCTGTAGATTGATATTATAAACCGATATTAATTAATTAGGAAAGAAGCATTTATGATAGAACAAAAATGAATTTAAAATCGTTATCAAGCACAGCTTATGCGCGTACACTCGCTTTCAGGAAGGGTTAATTTTAAATTTTATTATAGATGACCTTCGTAAAAAAAAATGATAAACATGATTCCCCGACTGATACATGATCTAAAGTGTTTGACGTCATCAGTTGCAATTTTGATTTGAGATAAATGTACACGACTAATACATTGTTCGAAATAAACAATTCAATTTAATATACCTGCGTTCGCTTGATATCTGCGTATACATATCATTAATGTGAAATTCTTAGTAGTGCAATCTGTTTCTGTTCATATAATTATGATTTACACATATTAAGGGGTCCATACTGGGTTAAATCCTACAAAAAAAACAACAAAATATTCGTCCGATAAAAATTTGTTCTTTTCACGTAAATTAAAAAACAAAAAATGAATGAAAGACATTTCTAAAAAATATTAATTAAAGTTGTTAGTAACAAGTACAGTGTGAAAAATATTAATTAAATTTATTAGCTACGTATACAACGTATGGATAATAATATTTGATTAATATTTTTTAGAAATGTCTTTCATTAGGTCTGAAGGGGCATATTTAAGGTTCCTTTTTAAGCCCGGTAGAGTAAAGAAGACGGCCTAGATCTTTCACAAAGCCGTGGCAAGTGACTAAAAACACTTATTTATATAGTAAAATGTAATGAATTTTAGTCAGTGATTTTGTATGGTATATATATATATATATATCATATTTCACGGTAGAAATAGTGTATAGTGTAAATATTTTCAGTAGATATTTTTTGTTTTTTAATTTACGTGAAAAGAACAAATTTTTATCGGACGAATATTTTGTTGTTTTTTGCCGGATTTAACCCAGGCTGGACCCCTTAATATATAAGTTTATATATTAAGGAACTTATTGCTTCCTTCTTAAGGAAGCATTTTGTAATAGTAATTTCTGGAGTTTGTGTAAAAACATGTGGAAAGTGTGTTTAAATGCATTTTTAGTCGAAAAATGGTGTTTTTGGAAAATGTCCGTACGGATGTATGTGTGTGTGTGTTCGTTCGTATACGCCTGTATCTCAGCTTCTACGTAGTGGATTTTAACCCACCAAGTCTCATTTTCGTTGTTTTTACTAGTACATAGTGGGGAAAAAGTCCGTTTTTACATTTTATAAACGCATTTTCTTTTTATCAGGATTTTTTAGTTTTGAGATCTCAGTTTTTTCTAATAAAGTTTTTGGAAAAGTTGATAAAAGTAAATTGCTTAATATGTACCTGAAAGAGAATAAAATTACCCATCTTGTTACTTTGGAAAATTTATATTATCGTTCGTCGTTATTTTATTATACACCATAAAGCGAACTTTTTTGAAATTGTTTTAACTCGAAAACTAAATGTTGAATCTTTCTAAAAAAAAAACATGATTATCAAAACTTATTAGGACTATACTCCACTTTAATTTTAAGTCATTTCATGGGGCAGATCCTGAGAAAAATATCAAAAACTGAAAAAAGTTGTTTTTCTACGTGACCTGATAACTGGAGTAAAAGGGCAATAATCAATTAAAAATTTTGGATTTAGTTAGCATTATATAGCACCTTGATCCCTTTCTTTGGGCTGTTTATGAAACCAATTATTTGTAAAGATATTATAAGCTTCCAAATTTAGTACCAGTTAGTTTCAAAGATATTAAGCTACAAAATTTTTTTCTCACCCTGTATATTTTGCATGATTGTAAACTGCATCGCATATATATCAGCTTCTATTTAATGGATTATAATGTATACTTAGGCTCGATTTTCTGTTTTTATTTTACCAATTCGTTAAAAACAAGATTTTCAGTTACGCATGTGCGTTTAAATATACAGATTGGTAAATGAGGTGTCAGGTAAAAAAGGGAGAGTGGAGCTTAATTATAGCTATGCGAGAGAGAGAGAGAGAAAGAGAGAGAGAGAGAGAGAGAGAGAGAGAGAGAGAGAATTATAATTGATTATGTATATATAATTGATTCGAAATAATTTTATCTATTAAATGAAAAAGTATCAAAAGTTCATAGAATTATATATGAAGTAAAAACAATTCAGATATTAAAGCGATACATAATGTTGAAGGAAGCTACGTGCCAAAGAATCGGCAGCGGTTTTTTTAGAAGCATAACTAGGTAACAAACGTATAGCAATTCAGTAATATACGCATTTTGAGTACTTCCTTTGATCGTAAAGATCGATTATTGAAAAGAATGTCAATTTTATTTAAACATTATGAAAATTGCATTATGCTACCATTTTGCTCTCGCTCGAAGCACATTCTCATAGGGTTTGACCCAACTAATAAATGCATCTCCTTATGCAACAGAAGTAACAAAAGCTCACAGCTATATATTGTTATCAATAAATCCGTCCCAAATTAACCGTCTAATTGTCTAAAGAGTGACGAGCAAAACCCAATCCCCTCTCGATTTTCCTCTTCCAGCAACTCAATCAGCGATCTAATTTCTCCAAAAACTTCTAAAATAACCGACCGCACTTCCTATACATACATACATACACCGATCTTTTCTCAAGGAAGCCCAGACAGTATTGCATAGGCGCAACCTCAGCCTTCGCGCATTCAAACGCGGAACAGTCCTCCGCGAGCGCGCGCGCGTTACGCTCCATTAGACTGTCTTATCTCTCCGCACTACTTATACCTATACTTACCGACGTTTTCTCTCTCTCTCTCTCTCTCTCTCTCTCTCTCTCTCTCTCTCTCTCCCACTTCTCTCTCACCTGCTGAGGACATAACACGACGAATCTTTCGCTGCTCGTAGATCACACGCGTACACACTCCTGAGGACAAGTGGAGGTGGCAAAGAGAGAGAGAGAGAGAGAGAGAGAGAGAGTCAACCGCGTCGCTGTCCGCCTCAAAAGGGGTAGCTCAGTCGGGCTTCGAGACGCGACGCGTCGTGTGTGTGTGTGTGTCTCCGCGTACGTTCGTGAAGTACACGGTATAACATCCAGAGTGCAAAACACAGTAACCGTCGAGAGAAAACGGAAATTCTTCGGCCAGGGGGGAGGTAATCCCCGTATAAGCGAGCGTGGCGATGTCGTCCTGCCGCGGAAAGCTACTGCTACTACTGGTCCTTGTAGCTGCTCTCCACACCGAGGCTGTTCACGCTCGTACCTTGGAAACGCGCAATGGTCAGTACTCGCAACGCGATACAAGTATATAATTAATATCTCTTTATTTTCCGTAAATCGCTCTATTTTTACTGCGCAGCTTTTCTAATCAGTGCGCGTCGCGCGAGATTATTATCATCGCGTGTAATACACGGGAGAGGTATGCGCGATCGCCCAAGTCGAAGAATTTTCTCGGATTACTATTTTTTTCTTCTTCTTTTTCGCCTTCACGCGTAACATAGAAGCGTTTACGGGAATGACGCTGCGTATAATTATAAGTGGAAAAGTTTCGGGATTCCCGAAGTTTACGTGAGTACGTCGTGCTACTGAGCTTGTACGGCGCGGGAACGGTGAGAATAAAAAAGCGTGAAATTTTTGTGAGACGAAGCATCGTTTTGATACGCGTGTCGCGTGTTTATAAATAACTCGGATCATCATCACGAAGTTATGTTACTTTTGCGCTTTTATCGCGGAGAAAACGAGTAGAAGTGGAAATTCGGCTGTACACACACTTCTTTGAATCGTCTCTTACTTCGCGATTCCCACACTAAAGTTAATAACCTTCTTGAGTGAGTATTCCATCGCCGGTATTTGTTAATTTTTCATTGATAAAAAGGAAAAAAACACTCTCCGCAAACGCAAATACCAGCCGTGCAACCGTCGAACAAACACACAGAGAGAGAGAGAGAGAGAGAGAGAGAGAGAGAGAGATCGATTTTATAACACAAAGCATGTGAGTAAACAATCTATGTGCGATTTAATATTAATTATCGATCGTTTATAGATCTAAATCTTGCACATAGCTACAGATAAACGTCGCGTTAACGTCTACTATACCCGTAAAACCGTGAAGGCGAAAACAAATGGAGCGTGAATAAAAACACATAAATATTGTCCGCAAAAAAAAAGAAACTTTATACCGTCCACACTACTCGGAATAATTGAATTTCATTGATGTCTCATGTCTGGCTTGTTTGCTTGGTGAAAATGTTATAACCTCGTGAACAATGTTTATCCTGCTACGTTATTGCCGTGTACCGTCTTCCTAATGACGCTCTATCTCTAATTTATTTAAATCGACCGCCACCGCCACTTCGGCGAACGGTTCGATAAAAATATGAATGGCCGCGTCTAGGGACGAAAGTGAATGATGCCATATAGTGGTTTTACAATTTGAATAAGTTAATGCTGTCGCGGTGATTTAATGTATGCGTATAGCAGTTAACATTCTAATATTGTACTCAATCGCCGCGATGCAGTAAAATAACCGGATTTTCACGTCGACTCATCGGTGCGTCAAGTGTGTGTGTGTGTGTGTGCGTGAATGTTTCATTCATAATATCGAAGGCGTCCGTTTGATAAAATGCCTAGAATACCTGCTCGTTGAAACGGGAGGGATATATAAAGGTAGAGCAAACATTGGGATGCCCATGATTAAGAGCTTGTAATACATCTTTATCGGTATTATGTACGTTGACAGCCTCCATGTTTTTTTATGAATATTCGATTACATACAGAATCAAATCGCCGATTAGATCCCCCGATGAAAAATATACCTAGCAATTGAAATCAATCTCAATTTTGCAAGCTGCCAAGAGTTAGACAGCACATAAACTAAAGCCACAGTTATAAATACCAACCCCAGGTCTAAAAATAGCACACAACCTTGGACACCGCTCAAACACACAAATCCCATTATCACCGCGGCTCCTTATCATTCCACTGTACTTCCCTAAAACTCTCACACAGGCGACGCCGAAACAACAACGAAGCCACCGACTAACGCTTCGGAGTCAACCAACCCCACGGTAGACAATTGTTTGGCCCACTCGATCGAGGACTTTCCGGAGGACCTGTTCACGTTGCAGCAGCGTCAGCAAGGCGCCATCCTCTTCCACATCTTCTTCGGGCTCTACTGCTTCCTGTTAACGGCTTTCGTCTGCAACGATTATCTCCTGCCGGCTTTGGACTGTATCTGCGCGGATTTGAGGATCAGTGCCGATGTGGCTGGGGCGACCTTCCTGGCTACGGCCAGCTGTTTTCCAGAGCTCTTCGTCAATGTCGTGGGAACGTTCTTGACCGAGTCGGATCTGGGAGTTGGTGCTGTCGTCGGAGGAGCGGTTTTCAATACTTTCGCGACGCCGGCTGTCGGAGCACTTTTCGCGGCTAAGGTTCGTTTTGGAAATTTGGCTCTTTTATTCTCTCGTCGCTGCGACGTTTAACGCTCCGATTTGACCGAATAACGTGGGAAGTACATTATGACGTGCTTAATGACTCACGCATGCGATAAGAGATATTATATCTACGGTACACCTTGAGGAAATGCATTGCTCTTCTGAGTATATAATAGCGTCTACTTCAAGTGTACGGGGAAACACATGTATGTACAAATATAAAATCGATAATTAAAAGAACGAAATAAAGCTCTACACATGTTCGATCGAGGCAATACATACATATATTATCTCGCGATCAATATTTATCGATCGAATCAACTTATTCCACACACTATAGCGAGAAGTTGAGAAATCGCGGTGCTTACGCTCGGACGTCGCGCTGGATTTAATAAATTGTATTACATTTATCTCAGGGCATCCAACTGCAATGGCACATCCTGTCGCGCGACTGCGTCATCTACTCGTTCTCCGTGGGTGTCCTGGTCCTCGTCATGTGGGACGGCCTGGTCACCTGGTACGAGTCGGTCATACTTCTGTTGCTCTTCGCCAGTTACTTCACGCTGTTGTTCGTCAACGACAGCATCGTCCGAGTATTCAGGAGATTTTTTTCCAGAAACGAAGTCAAGCCAGCCGACACTCCCATCGACGTCAAAGCCGGTTAGTATTTTGTTTAAAGAAGACGCGTTAGCCTATTGTGCTTTTTTTTAATTATCGCTACGTTATTGTTTGCCGATCGGGTGTGTTTTTTCACACCGAAGTACTGCCTAAGATTGAAAAATGTCAAAGCTTGGCTTATTTATTCACTAAACGATCGTCGTCCATGCTTCGTGATGGAGGATAATCGAACGAGCGAACAATTTTTCTGTCCTATAGAAGCGGTGAAACATGAAAACTATCAGATGCCCTTCGGTACCTACAAGCCGTACTTCCACGGCGAACTTGTCACCGAGTACCGGAACAGTCTCAGCAAAATCAAGGCCCAGTCCAATAGCGAATCCGGAGTCAATCATAAACCGATTCTCGAAATCTATACCGAACCAGGTAAGCTCATTGCAAAGACGCTCATACGCTCTTATCGGTCAGATTTATGAAGCAGGAAGTGGACTTTAAGGAAAACTCTTCTCCTTTTTGCAAACCGACGTCAAAGTGTCTTCGTAAAACGTGATATTCGAAAGTGAAGTAATTTTCTGATAACGGGCTAATTTTCTCAGCAACCGTGGAACGTAATCATGTGAGTGTCCGTGACTCACGCAACTGTATAGAACAGTCGTTAATCGCGTCTGGAAATGTCATTGACATGATTAATGGGTTAGAAAGTATGATTGAATTTGGGAATACGAATAGAATAGATCAACGAGCGTTAGATCGGTAAAAATCGGTAAATGCGCCTTTCGAATATTCGAGTAGATCTTTCGCTCGACTAGCCTCATAGATAAACTGTTTACAAACAAATGCTAATTCGATGAAAATGTATTACTCCGCATAATTTAATTAGTTAGCGAGTCTTTGCGCGCGATTAAATTGCTAAGCCTTCGTCAATACGAATAATAACAGTTTTTTCCATTTCCGACCTCTCCGACACAGTCGATCGGTTCGCTTTTTTATCTCAGGCTGAACTATTATTTATACTAATCCGCAACGCCTGTACTAACAAATCGCCAACGACACCATAAGCTTCGTGTGTGGAAATGAAATGATTCAGTCGAGATCGCAGCGGTGCTGCAAAAAACAACCGGCATCCTCTGCGATCCTCACCAACAGTAATAATGAAATATCGACGTTGCGACATTTTTAGGAATAAAACCCATCAGTAGGGCAAGCGAAACAACATCAGCACCAACAACAACCTCGAAATCTTGTAATCTTTCAGACACGATATTCGTGTGGCCGAGCAAGAGCAGTACTAGCGAAAAGTTCTGGTTCCTCTTCACATGGCCGATCAAGCTGATCCTGTTCGTGACGATACCGGACAGCAGGTACAAGCGGCTGCGGAAATTCTACCCGATGACCTTCATCATGTGCGTCATGTGGATCGCGGTATCATCTTACATGGTCTCGTGGATGACGACCGTCGTAGGTGACACAGTTGGTATCCCCGATTCGGTTATGGGAATCACCTTCTTGTCAGCCGGTGGTAACCTACCCGAGATGGTCTCGATCGTTATATTATCCAGACAAGGTTTGTATCGATCTCTTATCTATTTGGCAGTAGCCATTGGTCATTATACACGTTGTGCGAGATAAGATAAGAGGACGAGTGGTCGGATGTGTGTACCTGCCGATCTCGCAAGTTCAATTCTGCTGATCGTCAGGTACAGATAGCGATCGATTGTGTTGTAAGACAGCAGGTGGAAGACAGATAGAGTTCGTTTGCTTCGTGTTTTTGCGTAATAAGATTAAAGCCGACTCGTAGATTACACTCCCAGTTGCGATTTAAATATTTTATGGAAGCGAGCTTATCGATCTTCGTGGAATATTTGAATTGAACTTTTTGAATTCTACTACAAACTTCCAAGAGATAGTTGAAGTAAAATATTATTCTCCTGTCTTTTATTTGTTAATTGTTTACTTTTTTAATATATGTGAATAGAACGAATCATATAAACACTGTGAATCATTTGATTCCGAGATATAAGGATTTTTCACGATAGTACGCGGATTAACTGCCTCTAAACTTAGACATATATAGATATTCTTATACGAACTCTGTCAGATCGTCTCATTTCGATAAAATAAGTATAAAACACCGAAACATCGACAAGCAGCTACTCTCGCTCGATCCAAGCAGACTCAAACAAATGTTCGATTGAATTACCTTTACAAATCTACTCTGCACACGTGTCTGATACGATACAACAAATTGAAAAAGCAAATATTGGCACTAGGCATTCCAACTCCTCATCGCGATTGAAGCGCAACTCGAGCGTTTCGTCATATATTACAATACTCGCGCAGATGAATGTTTTCCATGCTCAGTCGAATAATTACCCTTATAAATTACCAAGCATATAAAGAAAATTTGTTCAGCCATTATGGGCTCAAGTGATAAGAAACGTAAAAATATTTGCATTTTTTTTTAAACATAAAGGAGGTTTCATAGTATGTGGAGTCAGGCAGACTGCCTTTTGTCTAGCTCTCGAAGTAATCATTGTATTATTCATGCCCACAAGACTGATGTGCAATTACACTATCACAAAGGCACTTCCTTGTGTAATATAAAAAAGATAAGTCGTGCGTTCAATTTCTTGTTTCACGAATCGTATAAAAAAGGGAAATATCGGTTTTCAGACTTTATATTATCAAATAAACAAAAGAACTCTAACGATAACTCAAAAAATCCCCGAGACCAAACAGCAGTGACTGATCTGCAAACAATAATAAATAATAAGAAAATTAACAAGAAAACTCTCTGCAAACAGGTCACGGCGACATGGCGATGAGCAACACGATCGGAGCCAACACACTGGACATCCTGCTCTGTCTGAGCTTGCCCTGGGCCATCCGTAATTTCATGACCGGTAAGGACGTAACGATAGTCTCCAGTGCTCTGGTCTACAGCAATCTCTCCATCATCGTCTGCGTCGCTGGTTTCTATGCCGTTACCGCTCTGTACGGCTTCGTCCTCAACAAGCGAGTAGGCATCATCTGCCTCATCATGTACTGCCTGTTCCTCGTCATCTCCGTCATGATGGAACTCAACGTCTTCTTCTTCGTCAACCTGCCCATGTGTTGATACGAGTAGTTAAAACTTGTAATATACCACACGAAAAAAAAATTGTTAGTAACAGTAACAAAGCGCTTGGCAAAATACGCACCAACTATTTTTTTAGTTAACCTTACAAAGTACTTGGTAAGTATAATAAAATAATTGGTAAGTTACCTGCTTTTTTGGTAACATTCATCAAGTTATTGGTAAAGTTAACCAAAGAAATAGTTGGTGCGTATTTTGCCAAGCGGTTTGTTACTGTTACTAACCATTTTTTCCGTGCAGAGAACCGAGTGTATTTTATCGAAAGAACTTTGAAGGAAGTGGAAAAGTCGCAGCTGTAGATAGCAAAACCATTTGTCAGTGTGTGTGTGTGCGCGCGTGTATAACAATTCGTGCGTGATATTACTATTATATACGTAGAATATATATGTTCAGTTTTAGAACGCGAGGACAAACTCATCGAACCAAGTAATATTTTATTACGTCGGCGAAAAAAAGCCTGCTGCAATAATAAGTCAACGCAGAGATTAGACGTTGAAAAAGCAAACGTATACAGTGCCGGCGGTCGATTGTTTCGATAATGTCGAGCTTCAAGTGCCAAATGTGAGTGTGAGAATGCGCGTGATCGCATATTATTGTATTCGCGCGAAGATAATGTATAATAATCGCGTGTTTTGTATATTATAGCGAGAAAAGGAATCGTTGACGTGGGATTCTTTGAACGGAAGATCCGATGCCGATGATCGAGGAAACGTTAAAGGTATACGCAAACTTTGTGTTTTATTTTTGTGTACAAATATACACATATAATCCGATAAACGAGTCCGTGTGTGAGTGTCTACATAAATATATTATCATTATAATGTACAGGGATCGAGATAATCTGTAAATCTTTATTTTTTACTCAAGCATTGTAATTTATGTATAGCATTAACAATGATATGATATGGTATACGATATGATCGAGAGTGAGCGTGTGTAAATTAAGTTTGAAGTACCTTTAATCGTGCTAATAAATTAATTTTATTTAAAGCATTATTTCGTTATTTTCTTTCCCCCTCTCTCTCTCTCTCTCTCTCTCTCTCTCTCTCTCTCTCTCTCTCTCCTCGTCACTCTCGTCGCTATTGCTTATATCATATGGGTTCGACTCTCTCACTTCATTTTTTTCTCTTCGTTTTCATCGTTATAACTTGCTCGGAACCAGAAATTCAGGATTAACCTTTGGTCCCCGAAAAAGACTCGCATTGGTGTACGTGTAATGTATGTGAGTGAATTAATAAAATCGATTTTTTTCCATCGTCACCTTTACACTTAATACTTATTGTTATGCTCCAGCTCTCTGTCTGCCTTCGAAGCTTTTATTTTTATTTCAATAATAAAAATAGGCGCTTATATTCTGCTTCACCATGCGCGCCTCGTATTTTCATATAGTATATCGTGTAACAATGTAAAAACAATTTTTTCTCTCAATTTCGAATATTACGAACTACACATTATTTATAATTATTATTTTTTTTTACGTAATTTTAAAATCCCTTCATCATTTGGCAATCTCTCGGCTCATTTATTACTTTGTGCTCGACTTTTCCAGGAACGTTCGCTTTGAATTTTTTTCTTTTCATCACTCGTCGGTTTTATTTTTATTTATGGTAGCCCTATTTTATCAATTGATATATATATATATATATATATATATATTTATTGATATTCTCCAGCTCTCTGTCTGCCTTCGTAGCTTTTTTTCTTTCCCCCCCTCTCTCTCTCTCTCTCTCTCTCT
>JAZHPH010000032.1:977807-997094 GCA_037356405.1 Nasonia oneida | reverse complement strand
AAAAACTTTACGAAATAACTCGTGCCCTCTCTCTCTCTCTCTCTCTCTCTCTCTTTCTTTTATTATTAGCGAAAGTATCGTGTATATTCATCGATTATATTCGCTTCGTGTCGCTGATGCGTGTCTTGCTGTTTTACAATGAAACGGACTCGTTCGCTTGATTTATACGATTAGGAATTAGGAAGGAAGATTCAGATGTACAATATGTCAGTAAAAAAGTAACTTTATGTTGGCATAATCTGTCCTCTCGTCTTTTTCCGTTCGCTCGATTTTTATTCGTTTAATAACGTTGATTTGTTTTTTGCATTGTTTATTTTTTTCGTCGCAGTAATAGCAAAGAGTTCCCTCGCACACTCTATCTGTCTCTCGAAATGGTCGGACTTTCGTCGCATCCTTTTCGGTATGTATAATATAACGAGCAGCTATGTATAATATTAGTTTTGTCGTATATAATTCGTACGAAGTTTGATTTATCGTTATTATTTTTTTGGTAAAATCAAAGTCTGCTGCTACGGCGCTTTTTTATCCCTTCAGCTGCTACACGCTGCGTTTTGAAATGACGAGAGCTGTGTAATGTTGATTGCTGATATCGTTAAAAAAAATTATACACAATATAAGAAAGAATTTCCAAACGTTGAGTAATACATCCGAGTTTATCGAGCTACATTCTGCAATGTTTACCTAGACTTGTTCACGCGTCGAATCAACCTAGATCACAGTCCGACTTTCCAGAACGATGGTTCGAGAAGAGCATCAGCTTAACACAAAGGTTTTTACGACTCTCATTTAGAAAAGAATCACGGAAAAAGAGAACGTGTGTCAATCCAGCTCGAGTCGAGAAACTTCAAAACGCCGCACGAGCATACACATGCATTAGATTCTCCCTAACGTCAAACTTTTATTAGACAAAAGCAATTAAAACCGCTGATAAGAACGATTCATATAATTGAAGTAGCCGTTTACTTATTCCCTCTCTTTCTCATACACACACACACACACGCACAAAGTCATCCAAGACTGTATATAAACTTGCGACTGTTATATTCCTCTTCTATATTGTTATGACGCGTATGATCTCTTTCTTTGTTTACACAAATTCATCAGTAAATAAGCGAAAACTCGTGTGTGCCATCCTGCTAATTTGATTTTGTTAATTTTTTCGACCGATCGAAATTCTTCGCAAGGGGCGTCAAGACGCGCGGTCGCATGGCGAGTAACTATAGAGCCATATTATTATTGTTATATAAAAGTTTTTGCGTTTTATCGGCATCGACGTTAAAAAAATTGTCTTTATCAACAATTGAATTTTATATAAGTGTATATATAGTATTTTAATTATATGGTGTAATCCTCATCTTCGCGAACAATACATTTATTATTATTCGGTTATTTATTATGCATAATAATTTACGTTTATTTATTGTTTTTTCTTTCCTCGTCGTTAAATCCTGAATCCCTACGTGTACGCCTACGCTCTAATTGTAAACAATGGTTTTGCCTTATTGTTGTTTTCCTCTATTTTACTTTATACTTTATTACTCGTATTAATCATGAAAAAGTTATCGAAAATCGTTATATAGAAGAAAAAAAGTTGAAAAACTTATTCGCTCTCGTCGCATATTTGTCTACTTAATATTTATGATATTACAAAAACCGACGCTTCCGAGAGCTGACAGCCTCAAGTTGCCCCTTGCGAGATTAGAATTTCGATTCGCCGACGAGGTGACTTTATATTATCGGTAAAAATACAATACGCAGTTATTGTTATTATTACATTCGTTGGAAAAAGCTTCGGCGAGTTTTCCCCGTCTCACAATAAGAGGAATTTAGCACGTGTGGATGTCTTCGATGTCGGATATTCCTTCCGTCCTTGCCTTCGACTCTCTGCCTGTCATTTAATGCTCGATTTTTTTTTAAATATTTTATTTTCTATTATTCTTCATTACGATACGCGTAAAAATCTAATAAGGCTGAAAGCTTATCAGCAATCGAGATTATAAACTACTACGAACCTGCGTAGAATCGCGTCGCCTCCGTGAATTTTCTTTTATCCTCTTGTGTGTACGTATAATATCTCTCCTATATTATAGTGTCCCGGTGATCGCATACTGCGACTGAACGTCTGCGTTTTATAATCTAATTTTATGAAAAATGCGAAAACCTTTTTTTTCTTACTTTTTTTTATTTGATCGACGCCTAAGTTGTACGTGTTAAAGGAATCGTACTTAAATGACTAAATTGGACTGATATCCAGGCAAATACTTCGTATGCGTATGTGTGTATAGTCTAGGCGCTGAGCACTTTTCGTCGGACTTGAATGGCCAGTGGATCACCAAGGTTATTTCTATGTATTTTTGCCTTCTGAACACGAATTTCGAGGGCATTCCACCCACGAAATTCGTATTCAGGAGGCAAAAATACATAGAAATAACCTTGGTGATCCACAGGCCATTCAAGTCTGACGAAAAGTGCTCAGCGCCTAGACTAGTAACGGTGAATTTGGAAACGTTCGCGCGGCTCGTGTATTCGAGGATTAAAATAATAATATTCGCAGTGATTCTTGAAAATCAAAGCCGAGCCATAAAATCTGCAATGGAAAGATCGACAATACGTCGCGGAAGAATTATATTTGATTTTCTCAGCTGGGAGATATTTGCCTAGATAAAGTCTATATAGCGATTTGCGAGCGATAATAAAAGCGCGCGATTGCAAATCCGCCGGGGAAAAAGGTCGCGATTATAATTCGTAGATCATTATTAAAATGTCATTTTATAATTCTCCGGCGATATTTCCACGACCTAGATAGATAACTGTTTGTTTGTTTGTTTGTTTTTTCTTGTGACTTCCCTTATTTAGTAAATTAAAAAAATGCATTGGCGATTAACATTACACCTCGAAGACGATCTTTTCTTTTGGAGCGCAGTAATTGTAATAATAATAATTCTTTTGTCCGCGTTGGGTGTCGCGGATATTAATCTGCAATTGCTTCTTAAAACTTACGTTCGACGACTTACCTCTGTATTATTGTAATAGGATCGGATATCGCAAGCAGTATATTATATTATTTATATAATGAATCAGTCGCGATTTTGTTACTTATACGTTATATTCGCTATATAAAAGTTAATTATATTATTAGAGAAAAAATTCCTCTCATTTTTTAACAATTTTTTTTGGATTTGTAGGTCAGTTTTGCTTTTTATTTAAAAAGATTATTAACCGACTTGATGTTATGCACACTTTCCTATTATATGTTTATTCTTTTGCAATTCAACTATCGCTTTTCGCTATCGTTATTATTAAGTTTTTTTTCAATTTATTATATAATCTTTGTAGTTTTCGAGTGAAGAACTAAGTATAGCTAAGATAACGCGCGAAGAGCCATTTTTGTTTCATCTTTTTTATAATTTTTTTTTGTGCACTAATTATAACGTCTCTTTTAATAATAACGTCCTCTTTTCGATAGAACATTTTTTTGCTATGATGGCGATGTATTTAATAAAATTACTTTTCTCAAATTAGAGTATTCTTCGTTGAAAAATAAAATGTATATAGTATATTGTTTGAAAGCAATAAGTTATACGCCTCTCGTGATTCCCGAAAAATAAAGTCTTTCATTTAGATTCCCATGTAAAGATTTAGGTAATATTTGTATGAAAAAATTCATCAGAAAATTGTGAGCTTTTAATTCGATCGAACGAAGAAACGCAAGTCACCCTGGATTATCTTTGATCAACTCTGTTCCTCTCATTTATACTTGTATTCTTGTAAATATATATTTACTCGAGCTCTAGAGTTTTTTTCTTTACTTATTTCTCAAGTCAAAGGTACGTGCGCGATTAAATTTTCTTGTCAATATTTTTACGAGTTAAAAAGTTATCCTATCTTCTTCCTGCTTCTGTCTTCTTTTTAAATCTACATTAGATTTTTTGATATGAGCAACGTGTGATTAGATTAATTATAGATTCAAAGAGAAAAATATATTATGAAAGACAGCTTTACTAGTTTTGTTCTACGCGTTTTAAAGTAAACTATGTTTATGCATTACGATTTTTTTTGTGATACACTCTCGTCTCTTTCTCGTCTCAAAAAAGAAAAAAATTTCATCGCTTTTCTAGCTTGTTATTAGATTATTGGTTTCAAAATTTTATTTGCTCGAGAATCATCGCGTAACATCTCCGCTACCGACTTTTCGGCTGACTATAACGAATTTTCCAGTTAATTATTTACATTTGTTTAACTCGAAATAATTTTACATAATCGTGCAATATGCATTATATAATAAATAGTTTACTAGGAAGCGGGAATATATTCCGTTATTGTTTCAAGAGTTTTATCTACGTTGAAACCAGAACTGTGGTCTAATTAGCAGTAGATAAAAGAAAGGTTGAAGAACCACCCGAATTTTTATTGTTAGGGATTTTTAAGGGTTATGAAATCTTATGTGAAATAATATACTATACCGTGGCTCCAGGCAGTTATAGGATAAATAAAGGACCCAAGTGTAGGCCTAACAATAGTTAGTTTTGGCATAGATGACATACCGCTCTATATGCACTCGGGTCTCAGAAAACAATGGAGAAGACAATGACGGAATATATACCTGGAATATATAATTTAGCGATAAGGAATGAGTGTGCAAAAGTCCGAGAATTTTAACTCAAATTTCTAGTTATCGACGAATCAAACTTTAAGAACGGATTACAAAATAAATTCTTAGACCTGCAAGAATTCGATGAATATCAATCAATAGGGATTAAGTTGAAGTATTATCGGTCCAATACTTTAAACTTTTGCGTTATAATAGGCAGCGTTGATCGCAAGCGTCGATAATCTTATTGATTTGGCGCTATATTTAAAAAATGCATTCAAATTTTGCGTATCGAGTTTCAACGAATGTTATACCTATACTTTAAAATAATGAAGCATAGTTACACATTTTAACGTTCACCGCAAATCGAGTTTTCGTTTGTTTTTTTTTTGTTTGAAGCGAGTCGTACTTTTACAAATTACATCAATAAGAGTTAGTTATACTTCGAGTATTTGCGTTTTTTTTTTCGTCGTTTGGACCAAATATATTCTCGTTGAATTTTAAAAGGTTTGTTATATTCATACGCGCTTCTGCTTAAAATCGGAGACGTTCGCTTCGTTACTTCTGGATTGTGTCCCATATTCATTGTATGTAAATTAATTAGATACAGATTTCCAGTTAAAATAACGAGAAACTTTGCTCGCATTTGATTTTTGTTTTGTTTATTTGTTTATCACCTCGGCGCAATTGGAATATTATACACTCGCCGCTCTGTGTCGTCCCATAACGATTAAAATTCGAAATCTCTATATTATTTGTATTTATATATTCGCTTTTATATTTGTTATTTAATTTTTTTTTATTTCTATATTTTCATATTTTGTCATATACATGTATTTGTATTTATTCGTTTATTTTTATTCATCAATTTATAATTGTATTATTATTCATTACTTTTTCATCATCGTTTAAAAAGCGCGTACGTCCAACCGTAGAACGCGGTTAAATTGCTGTGAAAAAAAATTTAATTTAAATTAAAAAATGGCGCGTCTCTACGAGTTTACTTATCGTCGGAAAAATGGAAAATCGCGAGCGCGACGCCGAATCAATAAATGCTGATCAGGACTTTCTCGTCGCTTGGTTAAAGTGCATGAGACACGTGTATATAATACAACGTTCTCAGCGGTTTTATATGCGATCGGCAACGACCTTTGGCTAAACCTTTTTCGTCCATTTTTGACTTGATCGTTACCTTCTTATTTTTTGTTCAGTGTTTCGTTATTGCGCAGCTTTCTCGTTGGTAACAATTTTTCTTGTCTTTTCGTGTATTCATATCCTTCGTTTGTCATCGAACAGTTTTTGTGGTCGATGAAAGCTGCAGTCGACGGGTTTTCGGATATTTGCTCTTTGATTATACAAAATTATCGTGTTACTTAGATTTTACGCGAGAAAGTTCGCTTTACGGATCTAAAATCTAGTATCGATGTGTCGTATTGGCATCAAATTTTCCATAACAATAATCTCTGTATACTATGGCGTTTTTACATAGTAATAAAACGTACTTATACGTCCTAGTATAGCTTCTTTCATATAGGTATGCTTTGAAAAAAAATGCCTTGAAAAATTTTCCGTGAAAATCACACAGAAAATTTTATTGCTCTAAGTTATTGGTTTTTACAAGAATTTATAGTTCCCTGAGAAAAATGAATCCAACATATTTCCCTTCGAATATGTGCCATTAACGTATAGCTCGCGGAAAATTCGAGTAAATTTTTTTTAAATGATTCGATGGATAATCAAAATGACGTTATAGAATATGTGCGTAAATATATATACTGTGATTTCATTTATCAACACATGTGTGGTATGTCTCAGTAGCTACGATTGTAGTGACTTATTCCTTAAGTATACTCCTCTTATTCAGTATAGACCTTAATCTGTGGCCCTAAACTTTCACACATCTCTAAGAGACGCGGTGAAAGTTCAACAGCTATATTGCGATTTTAATTCACATTATCAGCCCTCATAATATATTTCTCATAGTTATCGTTATCTTTATAGAGCTATTATTTTTAGAAATAAACAGATGATTCTGCAAAAATCGTTGAAGCTAGATATTTTTGTAAAAACTGTATAGATCGAGTATTCATTATATAAAACTCATATACGTAAAAGCTGCAGCGAGATATCATCATGGCTCGACTCTATAACAATGTGTAATGGATATTACGAAGATAGTCGTTAGCATTTGGAAATGTATCGGTATGGATGTCTACGGTTCATTATATCAAAAAAGTATAGGTACCAAGTATCAATATTCTTTACCTCGTATTTTCCGATGTGGTAAATTCAAACGTCCTGTCAACCCATATATCCATACCAAAAAGAAAGCTCATTACGACTAAAAAAAGCGCACCACATTACATCACGCTCTGCCGTCGGTTAATACAAAAAACCCGCTCTCGCTGAATATCCGAAAGTCCATCGACCGCATCTTCGACGCAGCAGCAGCAACAACTACAAACAACAAGAATTCGACATAGGGCGGAAGTGTGTACATCAGTAACGATAATCGAACTGTCTCGTCGACAGGATCGATTATCTGTGCCAGTCGACATCGAGCTTTTGTGGTGACAAGAGCCGACGGTGTATGGCAGGATGCGCAGGACGCGAGTACAATAACTGTAGCAGTAGTTGTTAACAGTAGTAGTAGTAATAGTAATAGTCGTAGTATTAGCAGTAGTAGTAATAGTAGTAGTGAAAGAGTAGTAGCTGAGGAAGAATCATTGTATCTCGCAGAAGGAGACCTTCTGTGTGGGGTCCTTGGCCTGCTCGTGTTGCTGATGCTGATCGGACTGCTGGATACCGCTCTGACCAGCTGCGGTTTCGCTTTTTGGGCTGCCGGCGAGCGAGCCCCCACGGCTGCCGTGGGGGCAAAGCGATTGTCATCTCAGCTGGAGGGTCGACACCATCGGCGGTCGGGACGGTTTGTTCAGGAGGATCCTCTCGATCTCGGTCATCGTGGCGACTGTCAGCCGAGGTATCAGCTGGAACAAGTGATTGTATATTTTATTATTTAGAAATTATTATTTAAATGAAACTCAAAAATTCCATTGTAACCGATAAACTTTGTTTTGATCCACCCATACATCAATATCAAATTAGCCAACGGTTCATTGGTTACGTAAGTTAATAGAGGAGCCAGTGGCTCGAACATGGTAACGTTGGCTCGGTATCAAGGGATCAGCGAGCTGTGCCATAATTGGGCGGCCGACTAAGGGCTTTCCCTGGTTAATCCGAAATTTAGGGTCGAAAACAGTTTTGCCAGAGGGAACATCAATTTTTCACTCAAATTCGGTCAGCCAACCGCACTCAATTTAAACTAACTTGAAATTTTGTAACAACGGCCATGTAACGCGCTCTTTTCGAATTTAACGTGCCTTTGACACTGACGATGCCATTATGCGGTATGAAGTTTTTAGAAAGTCACCGGGTATTGTTTGAATTTTTAACAGTTTGATGCATCATTTAAAAGAAAGGTGTTTAATGCCATCATATTTGATGAATCAAATAGAATCTCGAAAAAGCTCACCTGCAAGCTCTGAAGGCTCTCGTAGAGCTGTTCGATGTTGGTCGCACCGAGGAGAAGGCACTGGACACTTTCATTCTTGAGGGACCACGCGATCGCCAGCTGAGTGAATGTGCAACCGAGCCTCTCGGCCAATGCGCACATGTCGCGCACCTTGTCCGAGTACTTTCTACTCTCGGAGTCCACCGAGCTTTTTCGCCATTGCTCCTAAATATTTCGAGAAGAAAAATTTTAGAAAAATTCAGTGCTTTTTTAGTAATTGCCTAGAGTATATAGAAATGCGTCTAGTTATTCGCAACGGTATGTTCGTCTAATCGAGTTTACACTAGTATGAAGTTTGAAGGATGATTCGACTGATTCTTAATAATTTCTCTGGACTACTAAATCGATTGTCCTAGTAGTGCTAAAGACTTGATACATATTGTCAGGCTCCTCATTATTCCTACAAAAAGTTTCTATAAAACTCTAGAGCTTTACGTTGGCATGCACACTATGTTGAGTCACAATCTTAAGTAAATTTTAATTCGTCGTTCAAAATCGTTATACTGTCAAATTAAGAAAAATAAAACTAGACAGATTTCTCACGGTACGTAATCACAATCAGTCAGGTCGAACCCAAATTATCGCTAATCTTTAATCTTCCTCTCGTCAAAGTCACATCGAACATATAAAATATATATATATATATATATATATATATATATATATATATATATATAACAGGAGAGAACGAGCTTAGACAAACCTCTTTATACAAAGATTGAGACCGATCGTCCTCTGTCCAACTGAAGGACTTATTCTAGAAAGAAAATTAATACATTTTTGTTGCGTTCAAATACAACAAAATTGCTTGTTTTGTTTTTTCATCTACTGAAGCGACAGCCTAAAACACCGCTACATCATAGAGGTCTGCATTCAGCTTTGGTATATTGATTTAATGCTCATTACTTTACATATTTTGTTAAATCAAATTCAATGCAATGACTTTTTAGGGTATACAGAGCGATAGATAGAGGGAAATGGAGCATCGAGCTGCTATAGCAAGCCTTTCTTCAACTTTGCGCATGAAAGCTCTGAAGCAATGCCGTCGCTCGACTCACCCTGTAGGAAGATCTGGATCTGGAGAGGACAGACATACCGCTGTCGTCGCCTCGAGTCGAGATCATGCCGATCGACATCGTCGACCAGCACATCAGACCAACACCTGTTGAAAGAAGATGATGACATTGTAATGATGTTTCTTGATCAGGTCGGTTTCTTGAAGCATATATAGCTTACCTATTTTATTGTATAATTCTGGCATGTAGAGTTCAGGTTTGTCCCTGTAGAAAAGATGATACTCCGCTTGCTCGACTATTGGCGTAACGCAATTGAATTGCCGGCAGTTCGAGTAGGCTTCCATAATTTCGACAGGGGACCATCTTGAAGTTCCCCAGTACATAACCCACCCTTTGCTTATCACATAGTTCATCGCGCGGACGATTTCTGGGAAAAGGAATTTTTGACCAGTTAATTCGAGTGTCGGTATGAAACACTCGCTGGTACATGACGTACACAGGGTATGACGGAGATAGGCATTATATTAGTATTGGCAAAGCGATAGCGAGCAATCGGCTGATGTATAAGAAATGTGTCAGTACCTTCCATGGGACAAGTGGGATCGACTTTGTGAATCATAACAATGTCGATGTAGGACAGTTGAAGCCTAGCCAAAGACGCTTGTACCGTTTCAATAATATGCTTCCTCGAAAGTCCTCTTGCCTCGGATCTTCAACAAGTAAACAACACTTTATCATCTATTGTTCTCGAGAAACGCTCGTGTAAATAAAGTGCATTACCAGCCACTTGACCGACCGGCTTTGCTAATGAAGACTCGAAAAAAGTATATTGCGTATCAGATCGTTATGGATTTTATTATACCGTAATCACTCTTAGATATCTTTCGCGCTTTTAATACAGAGCTCATAATATTTTTCAATGAATTGACGATTTTTTAAATTTTTTTATCGCTATAAATGCCTTTTTTATTCTTTAATAGATATTGTATAAGAATAGTTCTATTGTTGACGATCTTCGACTAATACTATGGCGAAAATTTACAATAAAGCCTCACTTGGGGTTCCAGTAGATTTTCGTGGTGACGACGTAGCTCGTCCGGCTCCAGTTACGCTTCTGGAGTATACGCCCAAGCTGGACCTCAGCTTTCGGCCCACTATGCGCCTCGCTCAGATCGAAGACGTTGATGCCACTCTCGTAGGCCAGTGACACCACAGCTTCGGCGTTCTCCTCGCTGTTCGAGCCGTTCACGCCGCCGAACGTCGTCCACGTGCCTGTACACCCCGTCAGAGGATGAAACAAACAAGCAGAACATATACCGATGGGTTGTCTAATTTTCGTTGTTTATTATGTGTTGTATGCTTATCGCACACTGATATGACAGTGATATATGGAAAGACACACACAGATGCATATGCCGCTATGAAATGTTCACTGCGCTGAACTGAACAACGATCTGGCTCGTGGTTATTGTTATGTGTTTTCTTTTTGTTTCTTTTCGTTATATTCTTTTTTGTTTTATGGGATTTCATATGCAATGCAATGGTTCGCATGCTAAGTCTCTACTGCTGTACATGTGCAAATACAGTATGATGTAAAAATACATGTAAGTATTACACATCTGACTCGCGCGCTTTGTTTTCAATCAAGAGAGTTAGCATGCAAGTACTTAGTCAAGAACTTTAAAAAAAAAAATGTTTGTTAATTTATTGTTTTTTTTCTGCTGCTGTTGTTGTTTTTCCGTGTAGCAGAGTAATGACACGACTCCGCAGCAGTATAGAGAGCGGATCTCGAAAAACTTTTTAATCCGTATCCGGTTCAGTCTCTCTAACAGCTCTCGTTCGGCCGTGTATAGGCTCTTCTCTTTGCCGCTGAGTGAACTTTTCAGCTGCTCACGAGAGACAGAGAGAGAGAGACCACGAGGGAAAGAAGAGAAAAATTCGATGTTCTTTAATTAATTAAAGCTCCTTTTATCTTCTCCATTTCCCTCTGCAAGTGAATGATAATTAAAAGGAACGTCGAGTTCTCAATTCTTTGTCTTCTAGAGAGAAATTTCTGCTTCGCAGCTTCACGCGAGAGGCTCAGAAAGACAGAAAAAGATAGGTGGAAAGAGAGGCAGCGAGAGAAAGAGAGAGAGAGAGAGAGAGAGAGAGAGATCGCAAAAAGTACAAACAGCCATCGCAACATTAAATCTTGCGTCGTTCGACGAAAAAGCCGCAGTGGGAGTGAGACCGTAAGAATTGTTACATGTTTACTGCTATATCATCGCGGTGAAAAGGAAAATAATGGAGGTGATGCGGATGTATAAAGTAAAAAGCAGGGGAACGTAGTTTTATTTCTGATGATGCAATGATGATTTTGGCGTCGATGCGCGAGTTGAAATAACTTAACTTATTTCTGCGGGCTTTTTAGTTTAAACTGTTTTATTTTTATAGATGTTCGTGTCTTGTTTTATCGTTTAACTGTGTTATGCTAATTTAAAATGCCATATTGAATAATCTACTTCAGACCACTAAAAAGCATTCAATATCCATTTAATTGTACTATTCTTCACGTCAGATTTAGGATTAATTTTATTTTCTCTATTATGATAAGGATTATTTTCTTGCAGTTTAATATACAAGTTTACAACATCAACTAAATGTCTTTCGTATAAACGCAAGGGTGCAGAAAATAATAAAATAAGTGATATGCAAAATTGACCACACACGCTGTTAAAACGCAGTATGGATGAATATTTACAATAACCTCCAAACCGGTAAATGAACAAATTTGCAAATATATATATATATATATATATATATATATATATATATATATATATATATATATATATATATATATATATATATATCTGCTGTCAGTTGATCAAATTATTGAAAGCACTTGATTAATACATAAATGTATCAGATACACTGCATATTTACATGGTCTTACATACAATACGACGAGGCAATAGCTTTTTATAAACTCATACATAGAAAGACAAACGATTGCATAACTTTATGGAATGACACTTGTAATAGAATGAGCCAGTTATAACATGTGCGGCCCAAGCAGGATAGGCCAAACGAGGCAGTTTTGACATAAGTGGCACACCGCTATATATATATATATATGCCCTGGACAGGCAGAATTTGAATGAGAGAAATTGAAAAATATATGTGCGCCACCTATCGTCGCTAGTCAGCGAACTATACAGAGCCGGTAAGTTCAAGAAGTGGAGGAAGGCCAGTCTAAAACTGTTTTGCTTTGTGCCCGCATCTATTTCTGTTTGCCGTTTTTTCACCCTGTTTTTCAATTTACAACGATCCAAAGTGAAATCCAAAATCTGCTATAACCTTCGTTACATCGAAGGTTATAGCAGATTTTGCATATATAGCATTCGTTACGTTAGAAACAGAGTTATCAGCGAAAACGAAGACACATAAGCAACACACACTGGCTTTCTCTAACGGTGTTACGTTACAACTTATTAAGAAATATACATACACGTATGTCGTATTCATGTATAATATACATGATTATTATAAAAACACGACTACACTGACAATAGTGCCAACTTGTTCAATCCGCGTCCGGTGCTCGGCAGTAAGATCTTAATTCTTGTCGGTGATTGCGAGCGATGATGCTATGGAGACACACACGAACGATGTGTGATGGTAATCGATCGATCGGAAGCACAGCTTGCGGGGACAGGTCGTGTGTGAGGATCGACAACGGCCGCACTGCAAGTGCACACATTGACGCTCGCAAGAGTGTATACGCGTGCGGAGGATCATGAGCTTATAGTATGTCTCGTTTGTTTCACGGAGAGGGAAAATAATGAGGCTGCGTGTAGTTCACCCGCACGGGACTGTTCGTGTCGCAGGAATTGTAATCATTTACGGAAGTTTTTACTACAGATGGACGGAGGACTAACAGATACGAGAGCGGAAGAGAGCCGCGATTAACCCCGTTTGTATCGTAAGTAGTGCAGCCGGAGTTTTGGATCCGCGGAGTGCATTTTGAAGATGAGCTGCTTTTCTTCTGATTAAGGTACGGAAAACGTGCGATTGAATTGCGATGCGAATTCAATCTGGAACCTTGATTTATTTTTAACACACTCGTATCAGGCGCCCGACCAAACTGACTTTTTCTACTGACTTTTTCTAAAACTCCAAAACATCTCTTACATTTTAAATAATCTATATTTATTTCACACGATATGCGACCGAAAACTAAAGCAATAATTAACATCCTTTCACCGAGAACCGTCCGAAGCACGCGTCCTTGTTTATTTACACGTTCCAGCCAATGTAACGCGATCGTACAAACAAACAGCGGCCCAACGATCCGACCAAATATTCAACCCCAATGAACTCGAGCGCAAAGAATCGCGAGACGGCCGAAAAAGAAAACGAGGACAGAGCCGACTCCCGGAATCAAAAAAACCGCACGCGGAGAAAGAAAGAGAGAGAGAGAGAGAGCTTTGCAGCAAAATCGCGAAGAGGGATCAAGGTAAAAACCTTGGACGCGAGCTTGCGCTGGTGTGAGATAAGGAAAGGAAAGGATATGTAGTATATAAAGCGAGAGTGGTATTGCACGGGAAAGCCGGCGATAAGTCGTTAAAAACATGTAAAGCGTACCTAATCCAACATTGGAAACACGTAGACCGCTTTTGCCCAAGTTGCGGTAGCGTATACCTGGCGAGGGGTTGTGCTGGTTGAGTCGCTGCGACTGGGCGGCCAGACAGCTTGCGAGCAGGTGCTCCTTGGTGCCGGGTGTGCTGCCGTAGTGGCCACTCGAATCCGTGCCTGCGCCGCCATTGAACTCTTCCATGCAGTCCAAGCTCGCTATTGGCGCCCGGCACCTGAAACAGAGCCAGTCGTCCGCAAGCTCAGCTATATGGATACTCCAGCTGGGTATGTATGTGTGTATACAAAGCTCTCGCAGCCGATCAGGCTCTACTGATGCCAATGGACTCTATAGATGGTCTTGGGAAGATGTCGTGTGTAAAAGAAGCTGGAAGATGGATAGCGAGAGCTTTTGAGGTGGGGTCGCCTTTTGAATGATGAGAGGCTGGATTGATTTTTTGAAATTTTGTGTGTGAGTTCGGGGCTAGGGATCGATCTTTCAGAGTCCATTGACGAAATGCTAAAAACGCCGACGATGAATTTCAACTATGGGATTCAGTGTTTATTGATCAATGAAGCTTTCTAAGACATTCATATCGATGAATATTGTTCAAGCGCTTGCATACATAGAAGCAATGCAGAAATACATACATTAAACACGGACTATTTAAAGATATCTATATGTACGGCGCCTGCGAATAGGCAATCGCTTATACCTTTACGACAGCTGACAACTTTCTTACTCAATACCAGACAAGCGTATAATCCTAATGAAATTTTATGCAATCGTTTTTCATTATAAACCGATCGAGGAAAGCGCTTCCAACTGTTATAATAGGTGTAAATCAAGTAAAAGGCCACTTAAAAGATATGTTTGAGGCAAATAAAGGAGCTTCAATAGCCAGTAAACGCAAAGATTGCCTCTTAAATCGTAATTGTTTGCAAAGGGGTATCTCTGCAGAAGTTTATTCGAATTGTTACGCCTATTAAATTTTAGCGTTTATTCCCCCGGAGTTTACTGCGCTCCGTAAAAACATTTCGATCCGAGATTAACTTCGATTCCACCATAGTTTAACTCGCGCACTGTATAACAAAACGTACACTTATTTGCAATTTAAATTCCGAAAAAGGAGAAAACGAAAATTAGCAGGAGATCTTTCGTCAAAAATGTTCTCTCAGACTGCTCATTATTCAGTCGTGCGCTTTTTTCCCTCGCATTTGTAATGCACGGCGCGCTTTTACTTCAGACGCCGCATAGCACAATATACGTATAGCCAAGCGCAGCAACAGCAGCAGTGTACGTAGAGCATCAGCCGAGGCAGATGAAAAAGCGCATTTATGCACAGCTCAAAAGCAAAAATGTTTGAAAAACGTTTTAACGCATCCGGCTAGATGGAGTAAGAGGTTCGTTCCATTTGGAGCAAGGAATTTCCCTGAGCTTTCAGAGCAAAGCCGGGATGGGATACATTTATTTAGTTTCAAGGAACCGGCGAAGGAAGATTTAGCTTTTCTGCTAACGTTGTTTAAGCTTGATGAGACTGAGAAATGCGCCCGAAGAGAAATCCACGGTGAAATGCATTTTAAGAGCTGTTTTCCACGTACACGCTGACTATCGTTGAGAATATAATGCATATGGGAACTGAAGATAGAGCTGCTAAAAATTCACAGTATACCGGCGAATTTATGACGGTTTGACGTTTACTGCTGGAAATCCATGAATACTCCGTTAAATCTTTTTTACGTCCCCTCGAACAGTCTGGTACAGCAGCGTCGAGGGTCGAAGGATGCTCTATTTTTTTTCTCTCGAGTACCTAACAACCTCACTCGACGAAGTAATTGTATGCATATTGTATATAGATGTACCGATCTCTTCAAACGAGAGCACAGCGATTAAATCCGAGGTAATCACGTTGAAATGGCAGAAGGGATGGCAATTAGCTATTCACACATAACAGCATTCCGGCACTAAATACCAGTTGAAGCCAAAGCAAACAGAGCAGTAACATCGAAACTTACCGATAAATCGTAGGCAGCGGATAAGAATCGTCGTCGTCCATACTGCTGTGCGTAGTGAGGGTCGTGGTGGTGGCCGGCGCGGGTCCGGGTTGCGAAGCAGCGCCGGCAGCAGCGCTACCTCCACCCCCGCTGCCGCCGCCGCCTCCGTTGTTGTTAGTGTCGTTTCCCGCGGCGCCCGAGGCGTGCCCGAGATTGCACAGCATTATTCGCGACATCCTCTCTTCTCGCTCTCTTATCTCTCTCGAGTTGGCTCGCGAGGCTTTCTCTTACGTGTGTGCGTGTGTACGCGTGTGTGAGAGGGAAGGGGGGGGCGATATAATAACGACTATAGGTATCACTCGCCGACGCCTCCTCGTCTTCTTCTTTCGTGTCTCGGTGCGAAGACGCGCCGCTGCCTCCTTTGCTGAGCCTCGCTACTGATGCACCGAGTAGCGCGCGACATCGTTAGGCACTCGTTTTCCGCTTCTTCTTGCAATTTTCTCTTTTTCTTTTTTTTCTTCTTCTTCTTATTCTTCTCTTAGCTTCACTGGCGCAGTTGCCGACTTGTTTTATGGATTCGCTCGGGTTTTGGTTTTTCTTATATACGTTATTAGAGATTTTTACATTAGGCACCGTTCAGCGACTGCACTATATATATATATATATATATATATATATATATATATATATATATATACTGTTACAGCTGCTGGCAGAAAGACGGAAGTGTGTGTGCGGAGGGGGGAATCGAACAGCTGCGGTGTAGCGCCTGGTCTGCATGTGTGTCGGAGATTAAATCCTGGTTCGCTCGCTTTTTAAACTGTCGGGAAAAAGAAAGAGATTTTTTCAGTGCTCACGCCTTTGTTTTGCAGTGACGCGACAGTGTTGAATCACGACATAAGTGTTTGCAAATTACCGAGGCTTATTCGCTCGTCGTTTGATGGTGAAATGTTTGTAAGTGTGTAGAAGCGTTAAAAAGTTATTTTCCAATTAGCCGCGCGCAGCAGCTGCGTTGTTTAGTTACGTAAACGCGTCTCGCGTACGTAATGTTATATGTAATAGAGGCATTCCCGCGCGTACACTCGGATTTATAAAATATGCAGTAAATTTTAATTGTTTCATCACAAAGGCATGTACAATATCTCCCTCTACTCTACACCGGTGTATAACGAACCCAATTATCATCATCATCATCATCATCATCGTAAAGTAATAACAGCAATATGTATGTAACACGAAGCTCCGTGTCCGTCCATCTAGAGACATGCATATCCGACTATAGACTGGTATACATAAAGTATATAATATGAACGACACACTACTGTTAACACCCACATCGCATGCTCTCACAACGATCAGAGTATGTGTGTGTGTGTGTGTGTGTATAACGATATGCAGAAGTACGTACCTAGTTTGTTAAGAAAACGGAACACATGTGATCCAGCGCGACTTATATATACGTATCGCTCTCCGCCGCTATATCCTCGAGGGCCAATTTTTATGTAATCGACGTGCTGCAGCGAGCCACTCCGCAGTGAACACACACATAGACACACTGACACTGAAACTGACTCGCGGTGAGGCTCGGATCGTGATTCGTGAGAGAGCGAGGGACACTTTTCACTTACATCGCATACACGCGCGCATGACACACACACGAGTGTGACAGAGAGGGAGAGACGAGAGAGTCGTGTACGCGTGACCCCGAAAACCGCACAGCTACGACACACACACGCGCACGCACGGACACACTGCACGGACACAGAGAGCAGAGAGAAGAAGTTGTTGGGTATATTCCGTGAGTACGTAGAAAAGGAGCTGCAGTATGCTGGTACTCTCTTTCTCTCTCGGTGTGTATCATAGACAGCGACTATATCATTATGTATGTGTGTGTATGTAGTGTGTACTCTATCACTTTGCCAATAATCGCAAGATATGCAGCCCGTATCACAAATCGTGTGCAAGTACTGTACAAGTCAGGTATAGGGAGCGTAGTGGGCTGGTCGATCGATCGATCCCTCTCGAAGGGCAAGAGGCTCCTGCGTTATATCCTCCAAGACGCGCGAGCATCGCAAGGCTTATCAACAACAGCCACTGCAGTCGATGCTGTGCTCCTGATGTGGTCCGCGGCGCAACAACGAAGACGATGATCCAGCTCTCTCTCGTCTCGCGCAGTGATCGGCATATCGATTGCCCTAAGCTTGGACGACGCTGCACTTGCTGCTGCTCTGCTCGGGCCGTATCGAGGCCCGTCCTCCGCGTCCAGGACAAGCCATGTATATAAGCGTGCGAATATGATCTCTAATCTCGGATCGAGTGGGTAGGTAAGATCAAAGGAGGAAACGAAGCCGCATACCGCAGTTCGCTCGCTCGGTCGGTCGGTCGTCAGAGAAGGTACTCGGCGCAAGTACAGCCGCCGCCGCGAGTTATAGCAGTAGCAGCAGTCTCGGCGTACGAGGCTGGCTGTGCAGCAGGCGGCAGCTCGGGGGGTGGCGGACCGCACTGCGGCGCGTCAGCTCTCGAGCGAGCTCGCGCCAGCTCCTCGTCATCGGCGCACCTCCTCGTCATAGCAGCATCTGCTGCCCACTACGGCAGGCATCTATGTGCGCGTAGACACGGCGGAAGCCTCTTCTTCTTCCGCTGCTGCTGCTGCTGCTTTTACACCGCACTGATTCTTCTGCTTCCGCTGCTTCAAGGTCGGCGCGGATGCGCAGCCCGTAACCTCCCGATGTGGCCGCACCAGCCGTGCATAAACACGGACGTAGACGGACGGAGCGAGCGAGCGAGAGAGAGAGAGAGAGAGAGAGAGAGAGAGAGAGAGAAGGAGAGAAAGAGAGGGTGTACCGACGAGGGCCGCCGCGAGGAAGAAACTGCAGTGCAGCGCGCGCGCGGGATCGAAGCGGACGGAGGGAAAAGAGGAAGAGAGAGAGTGACCCGTGCGGGGGTGCACCAGCGGCAGCTAACTCGCGCCGAGTGGAGGGGAGGGAGTTGCGGCAAAGGCGCATGACGCCAGTCGCATCCGGCGCATGGATCGACTCTCTCTCTCACTACCCCCCTCCACTTGCGTGCCGCTGCTGCTTCGCGGAGCTTATGCTCTATTAGTTCGTCTGCTACCATTTTTCTGCTGCTGCTGCTGCATGGGGTTTTTCGATTTTCCACCTCGATTTTTTCGACCGGTTCGAGACCTGTGCTTTTAATAATTTATGCGTTAACAACTTTTGCAAAAAAAAGAAATATAGTAGGGTTATTGGAAATAACGCGTCAGGAAAAGTTCATTAAACGCTATACCAAAAATAGCTTATAGAAAGAGAAAAAAACAAAAAAGTTCGATTCCTTTCTGAGTGTACTCGGCCTCTATCTACTTGTCCCCTCGCTCTCCGACGCACATACCGGCGGCGCGCGGTCGAACTCATGCATATAGCGGCTGCAGGCTCATATAGGTGTGCTTAATGCGGGGATGTCGCGCTCTTATCGACGCGGAACGCCGTCTATATACATAC
>JAZHPH010000032.1:964108-977468 GCA_037356405.1 Nasonia oneida | reverse complement strand
TATATATATATATATATATATATATATATATGTGTGTGTGTGCGTTTGTATATTCGGCCGGCGATTTCGGAGCACGAAAACCGCATAACGATGCCGCGTTCATTGTGCGGATAAGTGGATGTATATAGTTCTCCGGGCTCTGCGAGCTTGATTACTTTTTATGCGCGAATGCAGCGATTTTGCTGTTATGGGTTTGGTTACCGCGACGCTGAAAGTATTCGGTTGATTTTTATTTTAAATATATAGAGTGTACAATTAAGTAGGTAACCCATAACGATTCATTAACTCGTGCCTCCGGCGGACTAAACCCTCTGCGACTGTCTCCCTCTCGGTGATATAGATATTACTGCAGTGCACTATATCGGCCTCGATTTAAGAACTATACAATTCACGGCTCGCCAACATTAGCCCTAATCGGAACCGGAACAGCTCGGAATCGTCCCGCGTCTTATTCATTCCCCGACCTGCAACACCAGCTCTTCTTATAATTTTCCTCCCGCGCCGAGATAGTTTTGTTCGACGGGCGATTCATCTTCCATCGTTTCGTTGTGTAATAAGAATAAGGAGTATAAGTGCGAGTTCCCTCTACTTTCGAAAGCAAACGGCCGCTGGAAAACGAACTTTTTTTATTATTTCATAAAAGCTTTACGCGCGGTTCCGGCTAAATTCGCCTTCGCATGAAAGAGTGAAATTCGACGCGTAAAACTACCGTAAACCTGACCGGTGCAGAGCGCGCGCACCTTTGTATATACCGTATATACTATATATATGTACGTATATAGCTCTCGCGCGGTTCGGCGTTACGAGTAATATCGAAAATTCCGTAGAAGACAACGACGAGGACGAATCGTTCATACGCATAGGTCGTGATTCGCGATACGACTAACAGCACAGATACTCGACTTTTTCCGAAATCGGATATAAGAACTCGACATATGCACCATATCGAAGAATTTTCTTTTATCGGGAGGGAGGGGGCTGCGAGGAGGAGACAGAGGGAGAGAGTCAGAGAGTTCTCTACCGCATTGTCCTAGTTTGTCGCGGCGTTGTGCACTTTATTGAATTTATGCATGTCATTTTATAAAATGTAAATTGCACTTTAGTTTGCATTCTCCGCCCGCGGTGGAGTCGCTGCGTCCGGGCGATGATAAATTTTAAAAAGTTTACTCTGCGGTATTGTTACGGGCGCTGATTTATTCGTCTTGGTATACGTCCCTTTCTTTTTCTTGATTATTTCAGGATGGGTGATGGTATTTATTTTAAAGCTTGGTTTTTTAGCTTCGTTCTGGGGTTACCGAGGTGAACGAGTCATGCGGGTTCCAGAGATTCTTCACCTTTCCTCCAATCCAACTCAACGCGCGTTACATCTCATAAAAATCCCACACCGATTCAATCCCTCGAGAATCCAAACTTCAAAGTCGCTCCAGCTTATTAGACTTTTCATATAACGGGGTCACGGGGCTGGATTATTAAATTAAAAGATGTTTGCATTTCCACCCGAGAGTGCAGCAGCTGCCTTCGTGGTCTGTATAGGCTCGGCTTATTCAGCCTCGAGAATACTACACCCACGGGGCATCTGCTTTTGTTAATCCAACAATCATGTACGCGTCGTCTGCTCCGTCGCGGAAGAAACAATGAGTAATGTATGCAATTCAGGGGGAGTTTATTAAGGCTACAAAGCATCTCCTAATTTTTTGGAGTGTGTATAATCAAGGCGTTGCGACATAATTTCGTATACGCGCGCGGTTCAGAAAAAAAGACGCTGACGATGACGACGGCGGGGAATCTTAGGATGATGGTATTAATTCAATTAGGTACGCAGCAGCTATAGCGGGGGAGTTTAATTATTTCATTTCGTATACGGAGTGTAAGTTTATATTTAGGTTTCTCATTACGTTGCCTGAGGTCTTATACGCATTTCGTGGTTTATTTTATTTTTGAGGGGTAGTTTTACATTTTATTATTTTAACAATAACATGAAAAGTTGCAAACGTGTACTCCAAAACTTAAATAGCATCGAGTCTCAAAATAAACAACAAAATCGCAAAAATGTTGCCAATATTTCTCCCTACCGCGCTTTAAAATAAAAAGATTGTTAAGTATATAGCTGTACAACTGAGAGCGAAAGAGAAGGAGAGAGATGAAGTAAGAAACGGAAGGAGGGATAGCAGGAAGTGAAACGACGAACCAACAACCCCTCGGACTCGTCGGCAACGCCGCATTGCAGATCTCTACGCTCTGACGTTCGGTCAAATCCACTCTCCCTCTCTCTCTCTCTCTCTCTCTCTCTCTCTCTATCTCTCTCTCTCTCTCTCTCTCTCTCTCTCGTTCGTTCGCGTATATATATATATATATATATATATATAGGCATCCCGTCGCCGAGTGTAAAAAGTTTTGAGTTTTAGGAAAATTTAAAAGCTCTCTCCGCTGCTTAATTACGCGGTTTCGTGATCAGCCGGTTATGCGCGCTTCCAGGATGATGAGCAATTTCGTTACGAGTACGGATTTTTGTTCATTCGAAGAATCAAAATGAAAATTTCTAAACACCGTGCAGATCAAAAGTAGACAAAGACTCAAGCTTCAGAGACAGGTCTCAGGCAGTTATAGGATAAGCGGCCCTAAATGGACACAATAAACAGCAGGTACACTTGGCATGCACACTTAATGCGTTAGATTCGCAGATTGTGATGAGGGAAATGGGAAAGCGCCTGTATGCCTCCTATCGTCGTTGGCCTGCGACTTGGCGAGTTTAAGCGATGCGTGAGAGTCCATGTACCAAACTACACTTCGATACACGTACATGAAATTTTGATTTGATCATAGAATCATAGAACTTATATAATACGTAATAATATAATGAAATAAACTACTCGTTGTTGAATATTTAAGCAGTTTATTTTTACACAACAAAAACACCAATTCTTTGTCAAATTATCACCGAATCCCATAGAAAACACACAAAAACAACCCACTCATACCCTCGTAAACCGGAAAACCCCGACATTGTCAACAAACTCACCTGCTTGCCTACACCCTTTCACCGCAGTGCCCATGAAGCATCACTCGAAAGATTTCTCTTACCTCGCCCTTTTCGCGTGCACACACAATCGTCCCGCAGTCTCTCCATTCCCGGATGACGCGTCTCTCTCTCCATCCCCCCGACCTTTTACTTTCCCTCTACTCAACCCTACCCCCCACGCATACGGCTCGCGTTGTTATTCAGCTTTTATTTTTTATCCCGAGAGAGAGAGAGAGAGAGAGAGAGAGAGAGAGAGAGAGCGGGCGTAAGTAGAAAAGGGCCGGCTTTGTGCGGCCGAGCGTTTGCCTACGCTTCTTTCCTTTTAATTGACGAGCGGAACGCCCGCTCTTTGATGTTCGTCGTCGTCGGGAGATGCTTTTTTCTCCCTCGTGAGCGTTCCGCCGCCGTCGCATTGTTCCTCCTCTGTGACAATGGGCGTTTTTTTTTCATCTTTTACTTTTCTTTTTTTATCGCCGGATGGGTGGGACGGTGTTTGGACTGCCGAGTGAGCGGAATTTGACCGCCGAGGGTGGAGAGAATCCGAGCTTGTTTAAGGAGGATTGATTTTCAAACACGTTTGATTTTCTCTCGAGTGTAACACGCGAGAATAAATAAAAAATGTACAATGGAAGCTGTAATAAATCCGTCCATCAGCGATCGACGATTCGACAATTATGGATTTCCAATAAAAAGCCGTCACATCCATCACCGGCGAAATCAGCCCCTGTACTGAAAACAAATATCCGAAATATAGGTCAAACGCACACACACACACACACACACACAGAGTCGGGAAAAAATGTCGGGCAAGTCGAATGTTTTGGCTCAGCCGCGGCATCGGCGCTGTAATACGTCAAGATACCTAGCCCGCGATAGGTTAAGCTTTGGCAAACTGCTCGCCAACAAGCGTCGAAGCACCGCCGACGACCTACAGACCCAATAACCAATCCCTCCTTTCTCTTTCTCTCTCCCTGTGACGTATATATATATATATATATATACATATATATATATATACATATACATATATATATATATATACATACATCTATATACTGCAGCGGAGGGCAGTAGCGCTGTGTGGAAGACTCGACAAATGTCGGCTGCCAAGAAAATAAATAAGCACGCGCAGCGTTACGTGCAGGCAGCGAACCTCAGGGATACATGTATAGAGGAGCTGCTGCCACTGCTGCGGCGCAGAGCGATGAGGACGTGCACACGGCCGAGAGCTCGGAGTATTCAATTTTTTAGTGCGAATCGTGCGCGCCTATCTCTGCGCTCTCTGACAAATTCGAGAGCGCTGGTGGACGTGCGCGCGGGAGAGACTTTTTATTAAAATTGGGAGTATAAGGCTTGATACATGTATAGCTTTTTATGGTTATCGCAGTGGGTGGATTTTAATTTCGAGGGGAGTTAGCGCGGAATCGAACACATCTGCTCTTTGGGCTAATGAAAAATAAGAATGAAGATAGTCTCGGAAACCGCTACAAAACCGTGCCGTACATCTGAAGCCAAAGAGGTGCAAAGTGTAAAGAGGTGCGGAAAGAAGGAAAAGGCCCTTATGTGAGTCAAATCGAAAAGATCCGCCGGCTTTTTTCAAAATGCATTTCCTCGAGTGGGCCACACGCGTGTCGCCTCCTTTTGTCGCGTAAGCGCGGAATAGAGATACAGCCGGGGGAAGAGTATCAATTTTGCGCTGCAAAGGGAAGCGCATGTGTATGCAGGTGGGAGGAAAAAAAATTTTAGTCGTTTGAGAGCTCCCGCTCCCTGGAATGGCTTTTTCGTACATGTATGTATACGGACACAATGTGTTTGCGTGTTTGAGTGGCTGGAGGAGGATATATTGAAAAAAAGAGCTGGGTGAACGGGAAAGCGAGCTGGCTCTTGACCCTCTGAAGCGGCTGTGTACGAGTGTAGTTTGCTCTGCGATGATCTGTTTCGAGGGTTCTCTTTTTTTCGGAGAAAGTTCGTTTGCCGGATTTTGTTATCGAGCTGAGCTGGTTCATCAGAAAAACGAGCTTGCCTTTAATCTACTATCCGAATCAAATTCGAACGAGATTTCGGACGTATAATTGTATATAATTAGTCGCGAGAACGATCAGAGAGTCATTCAGCTTCGAGTGTTCCTTTAGCAGAAGCTTAATTCTCGACTCTTCTCGCTCTCCTTCACGGCGAACCTTACACGAGTGCCAAGCGAAAATACTCGCGCTTGAATGAAAAAATAAATTTCCCATCCTCGTCTTCCGATCCTTAAAATGATTCGCGATTCGCCAAAGGTGCAAATGAGCTTTTCTAGCAATTTTTCTTTTTCGCTCGAGAGCCTCTCGTGTAATACATTGCGCAGGTGAAAGTGGTTTTTTCTCAAACGCCGCTCTCGAAAATGCTCGCGAAATGAGTGTGTGTGTGGTTAATTTTATATTGATTAATTTACAAAGGTTTGTTCAAGTTGGGCCTTCAGTTTTTGTACAATCACGAGGATAGTCCTAGAAAGATCTCTTCGAAAAGTGTCAATTTTAACATTTAGCGAGCAACGAAAATTCAAAAGCCGAATGAATATTCAAAAAAACATGGATCGTGCTGAGGCCGTCCCGCATGAAACATTCAAAACGCGGACTTACCTCGAAAATAAAACGACATTTCGGGGGCAAAGGCTTCGGTAGTGGCAAAAGCTGCTCTCCTTCTCCTCTGATCCTCCTTGGCATAAAATGCCCATTTCTCCCTATTGGAAATGCTGGAAACTTTCTCGCCGCCGCCGAATCTCTCGGGCATTTCTCTTCGAGCGCGAGTTCGATTGTAAGTTTTCCGTGTGTAAACTATATACGCAGACGTGTAAGACTCCGAGAGGAAAATTCAATTCGACAAGTGTCACTCGCTGTGTGCGACACACGCGGTTATTGTTCCCATTGAATGTGTGATGATGATGTATATTGAGAAATAAATTTATCGCACAGTTTTTATGTTTACTTTACATACTCTTTTGACATGTACAAAGTTACATTATTGTTTTTACTTTGTATCTTCTTCTTAGGCTTGAGATTCTTCGTAGTGTCTATAGTTAAATCGTCTAAGCAAACGTATTACTTTTGTTCTCGTTTTCGGTTTGACGCTTCGACACAATGTATGACAAGGTGTACAACCAAAGAGCTGCGAGATTCGATTTCGATAGAATTCGATGCGAAATCATCCTCTGATGCGAGATTCTGGATATATAGGATTGAGATATGGGCAGAATTTTGCCTTTGCGTTTCCCGAAATTGACAATAAGATAATAACAAGCGAGTATTGTGGAGACATTTGCACGATTTTGCGAGCTCTTTTGGTTCTCGAATTGGCTCTCGGATCGACATTACAATGTGGGCTGAAGATCTTAATGTTCTATATCGCTTTTTATGAAACAGTAAGAGAGAAAGGGGGAGAGGGACAATTAGAAGATATTATCGGTAACATGACGCGGTGAGACGTCTATGAGCATTATTAGCTAACAAATTAATAAAATTTATAAACTAATAATAAACTTAACACATATATAATAAACCGAGTTAACGGATTTAATCATCTGTAAACGGACATACCTACTCTTGCAATGTATAAAAGTATAGCGCAAGAACTGTTAATGAGATTCGTCAGATTGTCGATTATACATTATTACAAACATTATGTGAGTATATCCATTATGTTTTTCTCTTAGCAGGTAATAAATAATAATTTTTTTTTCTCATTTTCGTTGAACATTTATCAATCACTTCAAAAGTTACTCTGAACGCTTCCACAATGTTCTCGATGTAAACTTTGCATGTTAATGTATAATACAATAGTGTGATAGACTCTTAACTTTTAAAGCAATTAGTGATGTCCGTCTCTGTTAAGAGGATTACGAGTACGTTATATCGTTAGTGCCAAGTACGCCATTTTTGTTGTTACCATCACGATGTCAGTTTGATTATGCGAAGGATATTGTACACTCGGCAGACGACAATCGCACTCAAAATCGGCCTAACTCAATCCATTCTCTCGTGATCTTGAAAAATTTGTCACCCATTAAGCTCTTGCCTCAATAAACATATAATATATCGATATACAATTTCGTTTTATTTTTCTCTTGTTCTCTCACGCGTGCAAACACTAAAATGAACACACACATACAACACATACTGTCGCCCTCGCGCACACTTCGTCCTTTTTCATTTTTGCAATAAGGGAATCGATTAAATGAGTCGATATATTGTGCAATTCGAGTCAGGCCGCAGTTTTGCCAGATAGCCGAAAATTATCGTGTATTCGTATCATCGAATGGTTAACAGTAGCGAATCAAAAAGTGAGAAAAGGACAATTTTACGTATATGAAAACGGCTAGACTCTCGTGCACGAGTGATTTTTGTTGTTGTTGTTGTTGTACAAGCCTTTTGCGCTCGAAAGAAAGAGGGCGCTCCGGGGGGTTCTCAGCGTATCTGATTCTGCTCTCGTTATTATGAACGTCGTTGCAGGCGCAGAATATCAAGGACCTATCGCGGACAAGTCGGCAGGTTCACCCTGAAGAAGACATTGAGCTCGATGAGAGTGGCGAGTATGAGGAAGACGGCGTACATGCAGAGGCAGGCGCGGCCGACCTTACGGTCCAGCTGGAAACGGTTCGCGGCAAAGGCGACGTAGAGCAGGAGCAGAGTCGACAGCAGTGATATCGCGCTGTACTCGAGGCCTCCCGAGTTTATGCTGATGTAGTGCTGGCCCTTGAGCGTCGGGGCGAACGACGACTTGATCAGCCAGGGCAGACCAAGACACAGTAGGATGTCGAACGTGTTCGAGCCGATCGAGTTGCTGATGCCCATCGAGCCGTGACCTGTTCAGTGTTACACATCGTCTTATTACATGTCGTTGGGAGTATGTAATACGCGTAATATTACCTTGCTTGGCGACGATGACGCTTGACACGGCTTCTGGCACGCTTGTTCCTGCTGCGAGGAAGGTGATTCCCATGACCGAGTCCGGTATCTTCAGTGTATCTCCTGATGGACAAGACAATCGTCGTCAGTAGTATTCAGAAAATCAATGCCCGAAAGCAGCCGAGAGCGACGGATTACCGATTATCGTGATCATCCAAGCGACGACGTAGCTCAACGAGCCGATCCAAATGATGCACATGAGAAAGGTGATGGGGAACCATTTTTTGAACTTGGGCTTGTCGCAGTCCGGGATCGTGCACATGAAGACCAGGTGAATCGGCCAAGTAAGGACCCACGCGGTCTTCCTGATCCATCCGGCCGACGAGGGCCAAACCAGCAACTGGTACTCGTACTCTGTCGAAGGTCAATAAGATCAGTAAGTGTTATCGAGACTTATCGAATTCATAGTTAAGGCAATGGATTTGTGAAAACTTATCTGAAATCAGAGCAGCGAGATTCAACTGCAGTTATAGCATGAGTGGCCGAACAAAGCGATTTCGACATGAATGACGTACCGCTATTTATGCACTGAGCTTACGGATAGTAATGAAGGAAACGGAAAAATGGCTATGCGCCACCTATCGCCGCTAGCTCAAAGCTAAGTTCAAAACTGTTCCGTTCTCTGCAACTATACTATCGTTTAGCATTTTATAAGAATCAAATGCCAAGAGCGTCAACCTGGCCTGGAAATCAGCGGCAGAATCCGACATGCATTCACGCGCGGACAGATTTGCAGCAGTTCATGCGAGCGAGAGAGAGAGAGAGAGAAAGAGAGAGAGAGAGAGAGAGAGAGAGAGAGAGAGAGACTTACCAGGCTCGTGATTCTCCTCCTGCGTCTTCGTACCGCCATTCTGCAGAGGCACGTCGATAGTCGCAATTTGCTCCACTCGGTCGGCGGACGATTGCAATTTATCGGATCTTGATAAGTGAATTTCCCCGGCGTCACCTGCGGATCAATATTATTCAGCAAAGTCGACCGTGTGTGCGGCTTCTTTTATTATATCTCGTCCTTTTCTCCTATGTGTATATCCGCGAGGAAAGATCGATATCGCGGAGCGTATTATAATCTCGCGAGAGCAAACTCATGCTCCCTTTTTTTATAGGGTCAATCGCGAGTCAGGAGTCCATGGAGGATTTTAGAATAGCTCCGGAGAGCTTTTTACATCGTTTTCAGTCCAAATTTAGCAAGAGCGCTGTTGCAAGCGACGAAAAGTCCATCAAGCCCATAGCTCGAATTACTTAACTAAAAAAGGAATTCAAGCACGAATTCCTCGAACGAGCTCTCCTAGTGATAAAGTATATGCAAGTATCTCACCTGGTCGTGGGTTGAGGTCCTCCGGTGCGGCCGAGTTCTTTCTGCGGAATCTCGTGCACCGCTGGAAGGACTTGTCGTAGTACATGACGGCTATGTAGACGATGTAGAGAAGCACCAACGACAGCGCCTCGTACCACTCGACCCGCTCGTCGTGGATGATGCAGATTAAGATGGCCACGGTCACGCCGTACGCCAGGCAGTCTCTGCTCACTGGCCACCAGTCAAGCGGTACCACTTGCTATAAACAACCGGTTAACAAATTTCCAGTACCGATCAATACCGATCTTGGAAAATCGTTCGATAATTACCATTCCTGCGCCGATCCCACAGCAGGCAGGCACGGCAAGGATGTTGAATACCGCGGAGCCGACGATGGTACCGACTCCAATGTCGCCCTCGGTGATGAAGGTGCCGATCGCGTTGACGAACAGCTCCGGTGCCGATGTCGCCGCGGCCATGAAAGTCGCGCCCGCCACGTCTTTCGACATCGACAGCGCTTCAACACACATCCAAAGATTATGATACACATCCAACTCGTGCACACGTCAATGGGACGCAAATATTGTTGCTCGATCTCACTCTCTCGCGACATAACGATTTTTCCCTACCGGTACACCTAGACTCACTGACCCGATTTTTCGAGAGCGTCTCGAGGGAATCACCCGAAGTGCTGCGGATTAACTCTTTTTTTTGCGTTGTTGTGTGTCTCGCGGTTGATAAGAGGCGACATTGAATTCGATGTACACGCGAGATTTTTGAGCGTGAAATTTTCGTCTGTAGCTGTCTAATAAAACATTATCTATTTCGTTATCGATCGCCGAGCGAGATGATGCACTATACGTCGATTTATCTACTGTTTAGAGTTAATCTGTGAGCGAGCGGCATGTTCGGCTGATTCCTTTGTCATTGCACGGTTACATAGTTGGGCGTCGCGCGGTGAGTTATGGAATTTTGTGTCTATTGCGATAAGAGCGTGTGCAGGTATGTTTACAAGCTTCGGATCGTAAATCTGAATCGATTGCTCGCTCTTTTATCGCTCTTCGGAAAGTTACGGTACTGATAAAATTACAGAAATAAATGCATAGGTTTATGACTCTGGTATATCAATTAAAATATTCAAGAGTATATTGGCCTTAGGTTTTGGTAAATAATTCGGTGATAAAAAAATAACAGTACAAACTTACCGTGGCATATTTTTTCTACGGCAGGTACGAAGAATTTGTCGCATACTACTGCTAAGGCGATGAAGAGGTAAAGGGAGACGAGGACGTGGACGACAACGGCGCCGGCCTGCCGTTGCTTCTCGTCGAAGAGGTCATGTGGAAAGTCCTCGATCGCCGGCTGCGTGCAATTAGAACCTGCGACAACAAAACACACGGGCCAACATCAGCATCTGCATAGCTAATATACACGTGCCCAGAGTCAGGTGGAATCTCTCGCGACACCGCGCACTCTCTCATGCGCTTATCTCTCCCCCTCTCCGAGCCCTTATCTTCCGCTCTTTCTCTCCTGAGCTGTGTGCTCGTCGTGAGAATAAAGCGTCGACACTGTCCACGTATATGCATAGCTTTATTTATCGTTGGAAGCTGCTAGAACGGAAAAATCCGGGGAGCGTTGTGTTACACACGGTTTATACGTTGAAGGGTTTCTTCGAGAACCGGAGTACACGACGAAAATATTCCGCCTGATTAAGGGATCAAGCCTGGGTTAAATCCTGCAAAAAAATAAAAAAAGGAAAAGATATTCTTCTCACCAAAAAATTTTTGATTTAATGTAATTTGAAAAAAAAATTCTATTGAATATATATAAAATATACACCATTTTTATCGAAAAAAAAACATGTATATACAATTTTGTTCCTAGCAATGTTTAATTGATATTTTTTAGATAACAAAACTTGTTGCTAACTATATTTAATTCATATTTTTTAGAAATGTCTCTCGATTGATCCAAGGGGGCATGTTTAAGGTACATTTTAAGCCCGGATAGGGTAAAGAAGACGGTCCGGATCTTCCAAAAAGCCGTGGCAAGTGACTAAAAACACTTATTTATATAGTAAAATGTCATGAATTTTGGTAAATGATTTTACAAGGTATATACATGTTTTTTTTTCGATAAAAATGGTGTATATTTTATATATGTTCAATAGAATTTGTTTTTTCAAATTACATCAAATCAAAAATTTTTTGGTAAGAAGAATATCTTTTCGTTTTTTTGCAGGATTTAACCCAGGCTTGACCCCTTAATCTCGATTCAGCCGCGCGACCAGCAATAAATCGCACCTCGAGCAAAAGAAAAGGGATTGCATAAAGACGCCGCAAAATTAATTTCCGATAATAATTCGATCGCATCGGCAAACGATTCACGTTTTTCGCAACGCTCTCACGTGCGCTCCCGATCCTATATTGCGCCTGTATTTATTCAACACATTCGCAGGTAGGCGATATATTTCTCATTGACGTCGCGATAACGCGCCGCAATAAAACGACTCGTAATCGCGGATTAATCGCGTTATTCCTTCCGTCCTTATCGCGCGAGAAAGAAGCAAGAGAGAAAAAACGGGGAAGCGAGAGCGACTAGCTAACTAACTTGCGGAACGGCTATACAGAGAGACGGTGTAAACTGACGGGGCAGCTCGCGCCCTCGATCTTTCCTTATCTTCTTTTTGCGCGGCTGCAGGTTTCTTTCTTTTTTCTGGGCAGCCTCGTTAAGACGTCGCACGAATTTCCTTTGCTGGAATCGAGTCAAATTCGAACGGCGGGAATGACGGTTATTATTAGTAGCGGGGTGGTGGGAGATTTTCTTTCGTTGGGGTGTACATAGACTATAGTTTGTTGTACGCTAAGATTTTTAAAACAGAAATCAATACTTTTATGATGACATAATATCGAGTTATATATAGAGGAAAAGAAAAGTGAATTACGTCGCAGTTAAGCCATTGTAGATGCAAAGACGTTGATAAGTGGAATGGCGTCTCACCGCGGTGTACACCCGCGCGAGTTTATCATCGGCTACTTGACATTATATAAATCGTCACGATGTGTACGCACTTGTATACTTTCTTATTTATTTCGCATATCTATAAAACTTTGAACTCTTATACAAAACGGCATGATTTACAATCTCGTTTCCGATGAGAAAAGAACCTGTAATCATTCCTATACAGTCTTATCGCCATCGACTTTATAATTAAAGCACCAACTGTCAAAAATAATCCTCCAAAATTCAATTTCGCCTCGAAACACTCCGGACAAGCGCGCGAGCATTGTACAGAGGCGAGCGGAGAATTCCCCATTAAGAAGCCTTCGCGTGTCCATAAATACAGTAGACAAAGCAGCACAAACAGTTGCACATCAGAGAGTTGGCGAGTGAGAGAGAGAGGAGAGCTGCGCACGAGATTGCACGCGTTGGAACGTATCCGAGCAGCGCGTTCACGGATCAATTAACGTCAATCGAGCTATACACACGCGGATACATGCCCGGAACAATCGCAGCCGCATGCGCACAATTATAATCGTGTGTGTGTGTGTGTGTGGTTAGAGGTGTATAGAGCTTGCGCGGGAGTTTTGATTGTTGCAAGCGCGTCAATGGTGTTTTGCGAATTTCGCGATTTCTCGGGACTCTGAGAGAGAATATGGGCGAGGTCGAGGCGCTGTGTTGTCCGACTTCATGGAATGACGATATGCAGGTGATTGATTGTATGCCATTCTAGATCGTTTGGGAGTAGTTATGACATCCAACACGATGTTGTTTGAACTATTCATTCGAACTTGGTGTTCGTAGAATTTGAATCGGAACAAAAGTTGTTTGCAAGCTTGGAAATCTGCTCGAGTCAAAACTCGGTATGATCTGATAAGACAGAGCTTGGCAGATGAGATCTTGAACGAGATGAGTCATTACACGAGCTATCAGAGATTCATTAGAGTGACGTCGGGTGACGCACGAATGACGAACGAGAGGAGAGAGAGGATAGAGAATATAGACGCTTCCATCCGAGTGTGAACTCATTAAAACGCAATGGACCTGAATCCTACGTATAAGCTCTCTCTCTCTCTCTCTCTCTCTCTCTCTCTCTCACTCTCTCTC
>JAZHPH010000032.1:907270-963809 GCA_037356405.1 Nasonia oneida | reverse complement strand
GGGTGACGCACGAATGACGAACGAGAGGAGAGAGAGGATAGAGAATATAGACGCTTCCATCCGAGTGTGAACTCATTAAAACGCAATGGACCTGAATCCTACGTATAAGCTCTCTCTCTCTCTCTCTCTCTCTCTCTCTCCTGAAGCTCCGAGTCCAGCTAATCAGATGTCTAATGAGCTAATTGACTAATTGGTCCTGCTCCGATCCACCACTTCCACTCTGATATGCACTCTCGGTGAGTCGATCGAATTTCGAAACTTGTATACGGGTATAGGTATATAGCTTTCGATCGAGCTTTTCTCTGCTGCTCTGTGCTATATAAACTCAGCTTTTATCGGACGTTCCCCATGAGGTTTCGTCATCGATTCCACACAGCCCATAATGTAACAAACCTATGCTGGTGCGCCGAGAGCAATTAAAAGCCCTTTACACGAAAATCACGAACTTCATCGACAACAGCGATTATATCGATCACCGATGCACAAAAGCCCATCGAATGCGCGCATGGATTATCGCGCTACATCCTCTGCCCGAAAACCATCACAAAGAACGTTATACTAATCGTTATATCCGCATGGGGGACCACCGTATAGGTAAAATCATAGGAAAATATCGCGCGAACAACAGGATTCCAGAGCTATAGTCGCGATCGCGTTGATTCGCACGATTGTGTACGGATGTGCTCCACTCCCAGAAATGGGAACGTTTTCACGTTTATTCAAAAGGCCGCCAGAATCGAGGCCACTCGCCCGTATATACATATAACCATGTGCGTGTGTGTTTGTGTAAATCTCTGATGGTTTATGCGCGCATTTGGGCGAGAGGATAGCGTGTGATTAGTCATTTTTGGCTGTGCGATGGCTGCACTCGACTGCGAATATGTTGTATACGTATTATGAAGCTGAGCTCCAGATATGCGGTATTCGTGTTTATGGAGATTACGTAATGCGCGACGCTGTGCGTTTGTCATAATTTGTTTGCTGATGGACTAATGCGAACGATTATACTCTTTGTGTCAAGGTTTTATATGAAGCTGGGCCCATTAGTCAGTCGTGCTGGTTTTTATAGAGCTTTGTTACTTTTGAGAGACGTATTAACTTTCTTTGAAAAATTAATCGTTTTAATCATCGCCAATCGAAATGTGACGTATCTATTTCGGAATGCTTCATTGAATTACTGGCCTGTCAGGAAATTTCATAAACGTATAATGAAGAATATCTAATAAAGCCTCACATATCGATTTTCCGATACTCACATGTCAAAAATACGACAGTTGATTTACAGAAAAAAAAACCGTAACTTTGAACGAGAATAATATTCTCAAAACCTTCCCATCCGATCTCAGCTACAAAGCTTCTCAAATAACGATATTATACGTGTATCTTTATACAGACACACAGAGACTGCAGACTTCTCTTCAGAGGAGACGATAGAGACAGCCATTAGGCGCAATCACGCGCTATCGCCTAGGAGAAGGCGGTCGCTGGAAAAACAAGCAAACTCTCGCAAAAGTAGGAAGCGACTCGTTACGCGGGCAATTTTCTGCCGCGACAGCGACAGCGACTACGACTACGACGACGGCGAAGAATAAGATGGCGAAGCGAAGCTGCCGAGAAAAGGACAAAGCCGCTCTATAGACTCGCTATTTCATTGATTGGCCAAATTTCATTAGTCGGCATTTTTAGACGCTTCTCGCTCTGTGCGAGATGAAAGCACGAGTTGATTATAAGCTTTCAGCTTGATTAGAGCTTCGCTGGATCGGTAAACAGGCCGATTTCCGAAAGTCGCAGTATGTGAAGTGCGAGATTATCCAATGCGGTAAACATCATTTTTCTGACTCTGTGTGCAGCTGATTAGAGACTCGTGTTTACGACTTGTGGAAAACCCAAGTTGACAATCGTCGCAATTGCGGAACAGTAGGCGAAGTCATAATAGGAGCTTTCCAGAGACCTGGTATCTCTGGCAGAAGTGTTCTAGAATCGATAATACCGGATATGTGCATTAGCAAATATTTTCCGAGGCTATCTGAATAGTCTTAGTTGGATAGACGCGTAACGTTATAGCATAAATTTTTTTTTGTACGTCGACTGTTACCGACAACGAACTTTCTACGCGGTTCTCGATATTTCCTATAGCCTAGATGATACCGATCTTTATCTCTCGATAATATTGTGTTATTCGTTCATTCATGCGAATCTGTAAAAATGCTGCAGCGGAAGCGACGATGCTTTATCAGCAGCAGATGACCCAGAAGATGCCGATCAGGCGATTACACTCGAAACAGATTCCCATTTCACCATAACACACTGGTACACGTGTACGATACCTATACACGATCGTTTCGAAGTAAACAAACTATTACATCCAGCGTAAACTGGGCCTTCGCCACGTGAATGAATCTATATAGCGTCAGCGTCGGTTCATTCATACGTAAATTATTGTACTGCGCCTCTATATAGACATACGGCCGAACGAGCGAAACGCTCGGATCGAACGCTTTGTACAATGTCGTGTCCTTGGATACACATGTGAAAAATTTCCGAACTCCAGCTCTTTCTCTCCACACATACATCATTTTTCTCGCGTGCGGTGCACGAGGATCACTTATATTTGTCGCTTTGTACAAGAAGACTATTCTTAACTGGCAGAGAGCTATCTGTTATGCGAGAGGCTGCACTGCGCGCGCTTATACGTTTTTCTCTCCTTTCTATATCCATCCGGCCATTCGCCAGAGGAGTGTGTATGTGCTGCACTCGCTTCTCTCGTCTCAAATGCGAACACGAACGTCTAGCCCGTTATCAGGCCAATTTAGGAGGTATTTAACGAGAAAATCAAATGGCCAGGTCTATTACCGTCACATAAGGTGATCGACGTTGTTTTCGAATTTTTTTCTTTTTGATATACTATAGATACGATTGTGTGGTCGTTGGTCTGAAATTGGGGCATTATCGCGACGCCGTACGATGTTTTAAGTTCACGAGCTGCAAAGCTCATCATCGTCGGTCAGTAGCCACACCCAGACATGTGTGTGATAAGGGATTCGCGCTCGAAATACGAAATAAAAGCTGTGTATAAGCCGCGACGACGCAACAAGTAAATCCCATTACCGTCGGCGATCCGTTTAAGCGCCGCGACGAATTGAAAATAAATTTATAATAATGCCGCGGCTGCGCGCCAAGTGCTTTTGTCGATCCCGTTATATATTATATTATGATGAACCTATAACGATTCGGCGAACTGGAGACCGAAATTATTCTAGGTCAATAATTATCTCCGTATAAATAAAACATTTAAAGTAATAACCACGGCTTATAGTTTCAATCCTCCAAAGTGCATCTCCCGCGTCCGTTTGACTTTTCCCTGATTTCTCCTGCGCTGTCTCGGCCGAGGTCTTGGCACGTACGCGAAGCGCATAACTCGCGGCGCGCGCGAGACGTCCCAGGGTCGCCAAAATCCGGCTCGCATTATCTCGGCGCCCGATAAAAAGCCGTCCGAAAAATAATCCCAGAGTAAATAATAATCCCTCGGCTGCAGCTGATACGAACACGACGCTGGTAGAGAGAGAGAGAGAGAGAGAGAACGTGTGCGCCTGACGTTGGCCGGTCTTTCAGGCGGCGACGACACGCACACGCACACACACACACACACATACATGGGGTAAAACCGAGCTAGCAGCGGCGGCTGCCGAGTCGTTGAGTCGTGTTATATCTAGTTTATACGACGTACATTAGGCATGAATGGCATCTACTCTGCGCGCTTGAATGAGAGCAATTTAAACTTCTTTAGGCTGCTTAATCGGGTAGGAAGTCACATCAGCCGCATAGGTGATAACCTACACAAGGCGTCCCATACAAACGTCGCCAAGAGAGGGAGACTACGACGACGACGACTAAGACGAGTAAGTAAGAGCTCGATCGTCTTAGATACACAATGCGGCGCTAACGGCAAAATCACGGGCTAGCCCCACTTTAGGACACTTTCTTTCTTGAGGCGTTACTTTTTGGGGGAAGGCAGCTGACGAAAATTCAAATTTCCCGCCTACAAACGACAAAAGCTCAGCGCACTATATTCGTTTGTTTGCTTACCCTGCAGGCTCGACTCGATCGAGATTATTTCCGATTACGCAATATGTTTACTCAATTATCTCATCGATACGCGTACGTCACACAATTTTCGCTAAATCAATGCTAATCTAGCTCTCCTACGATTTTGATTCGGGTAGGCAAGTGACGCGTGATGCAAGCCATACAGTCTCTCGAGTAATTTCGTCGAGTGAGCAAAGCGTTCGGGATCATTTGAAAACATTAATCAACACCACCAAACTCATCAACCACAATTATAGCTGCGCACGGCGTCTTTCTGATTCGGAATACAGAAACCACGTAAGTAGAAAGAAATCCTCCTCTGAATCGTCGTCAGTCGCAACTCTAGAGCATATAACGAGTAAAACGGCAGGTTTCACCATAAGCGACGTGTTCGCAACTCTGCATTACAATTACACACTTTGCGCAGAGCTGAAACCACGAATTCCATGTGTATGTGTGACCCGCTTCCAACACGTCTGTGCTTTTGCTTTTTATTTAATTATAGCTAATACTTAGTTATCCCGCTACTACTTTGTTCTCTAAGTGACGTACAAGAGCGCGCGCCAGACTCAATGGGCGTCACGCGCTCGGCTCGCACATAATCGTCGGCAGCGTCGACCGTATATGTGTGTGTGTGTGTGTGTGTAACACACGCGTCGTGTACCGAGAGCGAGGAATTTTCGTGGATATATAATTGTCGCTATTAGTCGCGAGCGTGTCGATTCTTTTCTCGCGAGATTATAGAGTATATTATAGTTATAAGAACAACGCATGGATGTAATTATGTCGGCGCGTGCGAATTTTCTGTTCCTCGAAGGGGACTTGCGCTTTTTGACGTCAGTGTGTAAGAGGAATTACTCGTGCGTACGTCTTTATCGCCGCGCTATCGATCGCGAAAATCCTGACCACTATATAGCGAGAATACCAGAAACGTTTGATGCGCGAGACGAAATTTTACGATGTAAGCGTTAGTGTGTGATAAAATTTGAGAATAAATACGAGTTTAACGTCCGCCGAAGAATTCCACAAACGTGCTCTTCGAGCGCTGGTAGTAAACGTCGCTTGAATGTTTAGCGAGCTTTTGAATTTCGCTCCGACTTTAAATCGATTTTTTTTTTAATTTTCCTCTCGATTTCGTTATAATCGTCGAGATATTCTGATTCATACACGATATTATAGGCCGATAGCAATACGTGTTTTCCTCCGCATCACGATCTGCAATATAATCATTCCCCGAGTTTAATCAGTCCAGAAGTATTTGAGTATTTTGTTTGCCTTTGTCAGTTACAGAACCGATCAATCACGCGTCTCACTAAAACGCCGACCAAAAAATAAATCGACAGGTTAGAATCGATTTTTCCTCAAAAAAAGGTAGGGCTAATGTGCAATAAACCTTGATACCAGTCACCAAAGAAACACACGTCAGAAGGACAGCGATAAGAGGATAAGAAGGCGCCACGTCGGATTTTCATCCCGGGCAATTCCCCCGCACTATAAAACACTCGCACTGTATACCTGCGCGTATACCTATAGTCGGTAGTTCGACTTTATCGACTCCGATAGAAATCGGCAACGTCGCGCTCACGAGACGCGCCGTGTAGATCCCCGATAAGCGAAAAAAAATCCGCGTGTGTTTACTGATGATCTTGAGGTGGTTCTTCTGAGGTTTCATTTCGTAGCGCGCGGACATGGATGGCCTTTGGCATGATTTTTATCGGTCCGAGTTTGAGCTGATAGTGTTTTTATTGCCCGAAAAAAATTGTATCTCAAAATTTTTTATTTCGAATATTGTTCCGGTAGTCATTCCCTAATTTATCTCACGTTGATGAACGAACGCTTGAAGAAAAAACTAGGTCGCGTAATTATTTTCATTCCCCCGCGCGCGCGCAATTATGGAACTTTACAAACGTCGTTGAGAATAAAATCTTATCTCCATCACCGGCGAGAAATCGGTATAGATCGCAACTACGTCGAGCCGATAATTCGGATTGATTGGTAATATTGGATTAATATTTTTTTTTCTTCAAACGGGGAAGAGCCGGAGTTCGTTTGTTGACTCGATTAGATTTGGCGATTTTTTCTCTTTTTATGCACACTCGCGACAGAACGAGATCTACATAGAGATATCGAGTCACTTTGGTCTCTTCGGTTATTATTGAGTTTTCACTTCGATAGATTTCCGCGGACGCAGTTAAGGAAAGACGGTGTGATGCTTAGTTGAGACGTACCGTTGATGGTCCGATGGTGATCGATGTAACCTGGAAAATCAGAAAATAGATTTTCGTTTAGTATTTTAGTAGACTAGCCAAGCTTTATTTGTAACAGACTCGAATGTCAATTTTTTAAAATATCATTCGACTAATCCAGTATACAGCACTACACACTAGTGTAATTTAATAGCTAATTCGCGCGGGCGTCAATAGCGAGCAATCATCCACATAACAAAGTTAAGGAAAAGAAACCGTGCCGCCAGACTGTATACGCTGTAGAGCAAGAGAGAAGAAGAAAATATAGGACATCCTCTAGGCGTCAATTCGCGAAAATTCCGAAAGTACATGAATTCGATAACCGGCGTAATTTTTCTATACGCGAGCGTAGCGCATGCACAGTTCGCGATTCCGCAGTACTGTAGCCGTAATTGCGTTAGTGAATAAATGTCAGGAGTATAGCTATGCGCGCATGATACGGAGCTCTCCCGGGAAGAGTTTAACTGAGCTAACCTTATTCTTCTGATTGAGCGAATTAACCTTTAAAGTTTGCGTTACTCAAAACGTCTAGATTAGCGATCGCGTGAAGAGACATCGTTAGACAACGAACGACTAGAGTATAGCGCAGAGCCCACGTTTCTCTCGTTTATCGCTGATTGATCCGTCGTGCAGCTATATGACTGAGGTGAGTAAAAAAATCTCTCGGGATTTCGGTGGACGTCCGATCGATGTGCCGTGAGGACAACAGCAGCGACGATATTAACAAACAACAACATCATCGGATTAACGAACGCGACGAAAAAAAAACGCCGACGAAACTACCGGCGTCCATAATCCTCGATGAAAAACACGTATTGTGCGCGTGCAAAGAGAGAGAGAGAGAGAGAGAGAGAGAGAGAGAGAGAGAGAGAGCCGCTGATGCCTCTCCGACAAAAGTAGTTTCATCCACTTAAGTACAGTAGCATATTCGTCTCATCGGCAATTCAGCCGTGCACATTCTGCATAGCGTAACAGCTCTCTTTCGCCGCGCGGCGCTATATAGGACACCTATGCGCATATCACGTCACAACATATCGTCGGATCACCACAAAAAGTTCTCTCTCTTTTTTTTTGCAAAACGCACTCGGAGGCACTTGGTAAACGCAGGAGACGAAGGCATATATTCATTCTCTCGGCGGCGACGAGGTGAGCTTGCAGTGACCGAGAGATTCGCGTGTACATGTTTCGGCGGCGCTAATTGCGAAAAGAAGCGAAAAAAGTGCGGAAGGAGAGAGTGTAAGTGATGCGAGGAAAAAAGAGGAAGAAGGCGAAGAAGAAGAAGAAGAAGAAGAAGAAGAAGAAGAAGAGACAGAAAGGGAGACCAACCTCCTCCTAGGTTGGACGTCGAATCCATGCTGTCAATCCCGTTGTCACACACATACTACATTAACAACTACTCCGATGGTCGCGGACATCGTTTGTTGAATCGGCCAGGCCCCTTCCTCTCTGCCTCGTTCCAACCGTCCAGCCTCGCTCCGTCTCTGTCCTGCTGCTCTATGCTCATCTCGCTCTTGTTCGAGCTGCCCTCTCTCGATCTCTGCCACTATGCTGCCGCTGCTGCTGGTCGTTAGCTCCGACGGCCAAGTTGCACCCAGGGACGGACTATAGCCGTCTGTTACATGCCGCCTCTGCACTTCTCTACGTGCGGATTTGGAAGTATCGATGAGTCGACTGATTACAGAGCTGGGATTGAGGCTCGAATCTGAATCGGTTGAAATTTTGAAGGCGAGCAGTTGATGCATCCTGGACAACAATGATATTTGAAAATTTATTCGACTGAACGGATGTGCTGTCTGGAGACACTGCGGTATCCTGATGACTTCGAACTTCGCCCTTAAAAACCAGCTGAGCTCAAAGCTATATGCCTCAAAGCTCCGAGCTTGCAAATAAGCCAAGCTGACGTCGACGGCCCTGCGTATACGTATATATAGGTACACCCATGCTACACAGACATAATAACGTCGCCTAGGTGCACGCGTACCGCGTTAGCTTTTTTGCGCTTTGTCATGGGTACGATGTAGAGCTGCCGTTGGCTCCGCGGCGGTACCCCGCGCGCGCATGGCGGTATATCGCGCGGCGAGAGGAAAATTTGATTTGTGTCTAAGAATGTGTCATCGCTTCTGGCGAACGTCAAAGCAGCAGCGAATTTTTTGCTATATACGTATAAATCATTGCGTCCTTTCTGTCGTGAGATCGACGAAAATTGTTTTTGTTCGACGTATATACACGGATATTTCTAATACAATATCGTCATTTCTCTTTGAAGCGCGAACGCTATTGAGAAGAAATTCAATTTCTCCGTATAAGCGCACACACAATAAACCTCAATCGGCGTATTCTCTCTCGGAATCCAATGAATTAATACATAATAAGCTCTGCTTTTCTCATTATGTCCAGAGAATGAAAGCTCCATCGCATTCATATTCCAATTCTTCCTTCCTCCGCCATCGCGCCGCTCGAGCACCGCGTCTCTCTCTCTCTCTTTCTCTCTCTCTCTCTCTCTCTCTCTCTCTCTCTCTCTCTCTCTCTCTCTCTCTCTTTCTCTCTCTTAACGTATACACCATACAACAATGCACTTGTACTTATATACGTACGAATCGCTCGCGGAAACGTCTCGCGTGCGGGACCATTGAGGCGTACAATATACGATATAGTAAAAGCTCGCAGGCCCTTTATCGATTCGTCGGAGAGAATTGTGACACTTCTCTTTTTTATCCGCCTTGAATGGCCGGCCGGCGCGATGACTCGTTCGCTCCTATTGTCGTGTAATTTCGATCCGGGCTTTTGGAGCGCTGATTTAGGCGCTATCCAGTGTATACGCACCGTTGTTTGTTACGGGGCATTCGCTTGTGTAAAATTCTTTGGGTTTCGTCTATCCGATTATAGCTGGTTTGGAGGTTCTTTTCTAATTTTTCTTTTTTTTTTAATCAACAGGTTTTTGGATTTTATAAGCTTTTATACGCGAGAATTTTGCCTTATTAGTTTTCCTGATATAATGTTATTGATCGGACTTTGATAAATAGAAATTCATCGAAGTTTGTGTCTATACTCTATCGCAAGAGTAATAATGCATTTGCGATTCACAATTTTATGAAAAACATAATTCTATGTTGCTGAAAAATAAATTGCCAAACTGTTCTTGAGTTTTATACTAGATATTAGCAGTTTTTAGATTAGCTATTCGTTTTCGAAAATGAAAATCAATAGAAAAATATGTTTGTCATGTTACGTTGTTATCACGAGGTTCTCGTTTTTTTATTAATTAAAATGACCACGATGAATCAGATCAAAGTATAATTTTGGAGCGCACTATCAACCACCATTCATTGGGCCTGCTTGAGCTGCTCGTGCAGTGCCTCCGACACTCGAGAGAATGGAATGTTAGAAAATTTTGAAGCATATCCATTATTTTATCACCACAATGAATAAAACCACGAAAAGAAAGGCAATCCACACTTTCTGGAAAAAGACCCTTGCCAATCTAATCCCCGTAGCTGCAAACTATACGCTCATTATCCGTCGCGCAACAGGCGAGAAAGTCACGAGTACCTTTGAATTAAAAACTTTCCTTTGCGAGAACGGCACATTTTTCAGTCCCGCCGTGTGTCGCGCCAGCTTATTATTTTCCTACACCTTCTTGATCGCGCAACGACGCTAGCTACCATCTGAACACGTCCGCAAGAAAGCTAATCTTATCGGTGCCAACCGCACCGATCAAGATAACTCGCGACCGTCCCTTAAATATTGACGATCGCCCCTCGAACGATCTTCGATCAGTTTCGCGTGGGACGTCGGCCCTCGACGTTCTCCTCCTCCACCTCCTCGATTCGCTCTTTTTCTCTCAAAGAAACGAATCTTCTTTTCTCCTTCTTGCCTGTGTACTGCCCTTTCAAGTCACGCACGCACGAAGAAGCTTCAGCGGAAGAGAGACCTCTTGCCGATCGTTAGCGCGACGAGAGAGAAATAAAAGAGCGGAGAGAATCAGAGGGACAATTCGAGAGAGTTTGCGGAGGAAGAAAACGACGGATTCCAGGACAGGTCGGCGGGCTATGGCCAAGAGGAGACACACGCTTGGCATCCGGTTGGCCCTGGTACTGGCAATACCGAGCATCTACCTTCTACTTGCAAGCCTCGCGAGCCTCACGGGCTTCGCCGCACAGAGCGGTGCCACAAGCTCTGGATTTACTGGAGACGCCAGTTTCGTTCGTAAGTTTTAACTCGAAATGATAATTCGTCGCGAGATTTATAAATTAGTATAAACAAATTTTGAAAACTATAGATAAAAAACAGAAAAGTGGAAACGATTATTGATTTACAGTCCCGAAAAATCACATTGGCACAGAAATATTACATTACGTAACAAAAAATGAATTATCTTAAGAGTACATAAAACCGCGAAATAAAAATGCCAAATCAATCTGCATTTTCCTGTATCGACTTCTACATTTATAAAGATATCCTGACCGCCAATTTCGTGACTGATAGAAGATGATAAGTGTATGACGCATGCGCAAGGCATTTCATTTCGAAAGTAAGGATCGGTAAACGAGTCGACATTTATGCATTTGATAAGATTGCGTACGTAAGTCATGGGTCTCAGAATTTTTCAAAGTAGTGCATTCGGTATTTCTGAAGCAGAGCTGAAGTTACGTGAAAAAATGTATTACAAGCCTTTTAACCTATAATCGACTAAGTCTTATTGCTGTGACAAAATTCTTTTTATTTAATATTCTGCGTACATAATATTATATAAATCCGCGATTCTCTGCGTTTAAAAATCCTTATCGATATTTTTAATTAGAAAGTCGAAACGATAAATTTCAATCATATTCAGATCAATCGTTTATGATTCATCTACTCCCATGTACATGATTGTTTTCCCAAAGACGCAAGCTCCCGAAAGTTCAACGTCACAGTGTCTAATCGTCGAGATATCGAATCTCTATAGATTAGCCGATGCTTATCCTTGTTTTCAAGACAATCGCCGAGATACGTATGTACTTTAAAACACAAGAAATATATTTAAAAGAAAAAATCCCCTATTTAACACAGTAGACCGATAATAATGCAACGGGAATCCCATTTTTATTTAAAAAAAGTTGATTCATTTTTTCAACGCTATATTTTGGAGTATCTTAAATATCTTACAAACAATTACGTTTCGTGGCAGGATCCTCTCGAAAGCTTCTTGCCTTGAATGTGACGGAAGCTGCTCCGACAACCTCGGCTCCGACGACGCAGTTGGTTCCTATCCAGGAAAACTGCACCCCACCGTCGATCAAGGAATTTCCCTCCGATGGATTAACTCGCTACCAACGTCAACATGGCTTTATCGTCATTCACGTCATTATCGCCTGCTATGCCTTCTTCTTGTTGGCCATTGTTTGCGATGACTTCTTCGTGCCGTCGATCGTCAAAATATGCGACAGTGAGTGCAGATCGACACTTTTATATTGATTATGAGAAACATGCGTATCATAGGAAATGAAGAATTTTTATTAATGAGAATTAAATGCTTTCAGGAATCGGCATGTCAAAGGATGTGGCCGGAGCGACGTTCATGGCCGCAGCCTCCTCGAGTCCAGAGCTTTTCATCAACATCGTTGGCACCTTCGTGACAGAGGGTGACTTAGGTGTCGGTACTATAGTCGGTTCCGCGGTATTTAACATACTCGCGGTGCCTGCCTGCTGTGGCCTCTTTGCCAGCCAGGTAAATATAATAGTTTTCTGTTTTTAATCGATCAATTTTTTTTCTATTGGCTTTGGTATGGATCAATGATAAAATCATAGGTTGTTGAGAAATACACGTGTCTGATATAATTGATTATCATCGGTGGATTTCACATATAGGCTTCATTTAAAGATTAATTAAATTCATCGTGTCAAGAGCAACAATTATCAGCTATTCGTGATTTGATCAATGTAACGCATAAGATTGAGAAGTTTAAACACTATACTACTATGGTGAATATGGAAAAAGATAAAAGAAAGGTCAAAACGATTTTCTCGAGATACAGACACTTGATTGAGTCTTGATTTCCATCAGATGAGCAATATGAAATGGTTGATGATTTTATTAAAATTAATTTGCATTTTCAGGTATTAGATCTAGACTGGTGGCCCATAAGCCGAGATTCCTTGGCCTATGGAGTTACTGTACTCTTACTTATTTTCACTTTGCATGATGGTCGTATCGAGTGGTACGAAGCGTTCATCCTCGTTTTATTCTACATTTTTTACATATTAGGTACGTACACTTTTTTCAAAATTCTTTAGTATTAAAAAAATGAACCGACTATGACAACGTACTTTTTGCTTTGCTTTTTAGCGATGGTCTTTAATAAACGCATCAGCGGTTGCCTGAATCTCTTTGTCTCAAAGCGCCGAAGGAAATACAAGAACCTCAGCGAGGAGAGTCCTCTCATCGGAAAGGAAAAGTTCCACGAATCATTCGTTCAGTCCAAGTCGAGTAAAAGCAATGAAAACTTCTTCACGAATCCCAAGGCCAAAGATCCGATTTATCAAAACGGTATGTCTTGATCGTAGTTTTTTGATTTTTGTAGGAAACAACAAAATTTTACGTTGGAAATTTATATTTTTTCATTTTGATTCATATAGGAGACTGCAATGGAGTTATGGATGTGGAAAGTCTGGAAAGTAGCGAAGAATTGGAAATTGTGAATATGACAGAATGGCCAGACAATGTATGGGAGCGTTGCTGGTGGGTGTTTACCTGGCCCATCAATGCTATCCTCCTGATCACCATACCCGATTGCAGAAGGCCTTCACTAAGAAACTGGTATCCTCTGACTTTCATCATGTGCATCGTTTGGATTGCTCTTATGTCTTACATCGTTGGCTGGGACATAACGATCATTGGTGAGTTGATACTGATAAACCATTTGTTTATTTAAATTAGGAACTTGTCATACAAAATTCAAAATTTGATATTGTTGGTAATAGTAAATGATACAATAATACACAGTATTTAATACTTGTTTAACATTGTAGGTGATACTTTGATGATTCCTGACTCAGTAATGGGACTGACTTTCCTTGCTGCTGGAATGAGTGTACCTGAAGCTGTTTCTAGTGTTATTGTTACAAATCAAGGTATGCTATGCATTCGTTAAATAAAAAATAATTCAATAATTGCAAATCCAAAAGTAATAAAAACGAATACTTAATCTGCTTTCAGGTCACGGCACGATGGGCATCAGCAACTCGATAGGCTCGAATGTTTTCGATGTTCTTCTCTGTCTGGGTCTTCCTTGGTTCATCAAGGCTTCGTTCTTCCCAACAGCTGCCGGTGAGCACTTCGTGCAGATCAACTCCGAGGGCTTAATCTACAGTTCGGTCTCACTCATGTCCACCCTAATACTGCTCTACACGGTTCTCGCCTGCAACCGTTACAAACTGGACAAACGTGTCGGCTTCATCTGTCTTGGCATGTATTCCATCTTCCTGGTTTTCGCCGCTCTCATCGAGCTCAACGTCTTCTTCGTCGTCAATCGACCCACTTGCGATCACTGATACTAGCTCTACGTAGCTTGCATTATAACTGCAAGAAATATGCAGCGGCTCTGGATATACTGATATATAATTGTTGGTCAATTGCACGATGACGAGATCTGCGATTGTTTCATTCGTGTGCCGCCACGACAAACTCAGTGAAAAAAATGACTTTGCATTACATTTTATTTTTAGATTTAACATGTCATATGTATAGAATTAATTTTCACTGTGAAGAATATTGTTTACATACAGTATGACTTGTGCGTCTATGCATCGTGTGCATTTTTCTGCCAAGCGTGAATTATTATTCGTGATTCATCGAATTTTAATAAGTACGTCTCTATGCGAGAAATTACTTAAACCGCAAACGTTTTGTTTTATTTTGTAAGATTGAATTTGTAAATAGCTTCAATTGTATTTAAAATACTAATTATTAAAATACCCAACTTAGTAGATTTGGGCCGTAAACATGACTTCTACGCTTATGTAGATATCCTGACTGCTTATTCCGTTAACTGATCAAACATGATAGGTGTCTGACGCAAGCGCAAGGCATTTTATTTCGAAAATAAGGAACGGTAAACGATCGAAGATCAAGTGAAAAAAAAATAATCGTCTAATAATAAAAATGTTGGTATTCAAATATTGTCAACGATATTTGCTAAAACAATGTGTAAAGGAAGAACAAGTCGCGTAAAAGTTTTAAAGAATTTATTTTATGTTTTGATCGTCTGCTCCGTGTGCAAGCTCTCATCTAACGGACTCGCGTCCAAGGGCTCCATTTTTCAGGTCCCGAGAGAAAACAAAGCAACTGTTGTTTTTTCATGGCAACGCATTTCTCTCCCCGGCAACCCACGCGCCAAATTGTCACTGCAGAGCTCGATTCAAACATTCTTAGGAATTAAGCTCAAAGTTGTTCTTCGCGCTCGAGACGGCCGACCACGAAATAACTCGTTTATTCCGAGCTGGGGCTCCGCGGCTCAACAGGAGGTCATGCGCTACGGTTCTATTTTTATTGTCGCGACAATCCTCGAGCCAGCTCCGCTAATTTGAGTACATTGACAATAGGGGTGTGCGAGTCAAACTCGAACTTTTTTGTTTTGATTGCAAAATAAATCTGGGGTTTTAAAATTTTTCTTAAATACCACGATTGTCGAGTTTTTACACATATCTGACGAATACTATGGTTTTTCCTAAGCTTTCAGTGCTTTTTCGAGTTTTTGTTCAAGCTTTTGCCTAAAATTAACTCGATTGGTTGTTTGGACTGATTTTTCAGCCTATCAACATTTTTTTGCTTTTGTAATCTATTGAATCTGTTCAATCCGTATGTTAACTTGAAATCTAAACATTATAATATATTATTATGTCTTTGGTTTAATTATTTGCGCCATAATGTCGTAACCAAATGTAAAACTCGACTTTTTACTCCCACACCACTAATCGACAAGAATCCTGTATTCTTTCGATCTCATCGGTCCCAGAGACACTATTTTTCTCTGTGGATTGCTATTAGACCTTGCATACGAAGCTGTTACAGAACATGTGGTACTTCTTTTACACAGTGATATTTTTTATCTGCGTGCGCGAGCGTAGAATTCTGTTTCACCCGTTTGAAAGCTAGATATGAGAAAATAAATGTCTGTTCTATCGGCGGTCGTAAACCACTACTAGGTGGCACTAGACTCATATTGCAGGGATAGCGCCATCGTTAGATAAGATAGACCTATAAAAACAGAGCACGTGTCGATTAATTTTAAATTGACGATAATTTTAATTTAAATAATAGTATAATATTTTGCACATTTGACAAGCACGATATCTGTAAAGTTGCAACATTTTATATTTAAATTTAAATTTTTAGGGACAGCGCGAACGCAGTCCCTACTACCAAAAATTATACGCTCGATATATCCACATTAGGGATATTCGCAAGGGTCAGCTCGACCGTATAGTGCAATGAAAGAGCCTCGCCCTGGAGGAACCGCCTTTTTGATCACGGTTAGCCTCTGCGCCAGGTAAGTATGCTTCTTTCCATTCTCTCTTCTTACTTGTACCCTCGAGGGGACACTTCACTTGCGAGAAAATAAGTTCGATATCCGTGTCTACTGTGTAATCTAAACCCTGCCACCTTGTGAATACTTTCAGAACTATCAATATTATCTCGGCGAATTCTCCTTAAAATATAGGTACTACATAGTAATAATCCTGATTTTTTCGAATTCGCATTCACTTTATTCATTACAAATTTAACACGTGATACATTTATTTATCAATTAATTACTAACATCTCTTCCTCAACTGGATAATATATGCATACAGCAATATTAGTCCGGGCGCTGGTGCCATCTGAGTGTAAATTTCGAGCTCTCCTCAGTAACTTGGAGTTTTTCTGAGTTTTTTTTTATGCTGAATCGAAATTCGTTGGTTACGAAGCCCGAAACCCGTCAGTTTTTTTGTTATAAACAAATTACTGATTTGCAAATTCAACGATTTTTAACTCAAAAAGTATGCGTTTTGCGAAAAAATTTGTAAGAGCACTTTCGATTCAAAAATACCTAAATAATGTAATCCAATTTTTTTCATTTGTAAATAACGATTATTTGTTTATTGCAATCAGTCATTTGTTTCTAACAAAAAAACTAACGGGTTTCGGGCTTCGTAACCAACAAATTTCGATTCAGCATCCCAAAAAACATAGAAAAACTCCAAGTTACTGAGGGGAGCTCGAAATTTACACTCAGATGGCACCAGCGCCCGGACTATATAGGGTATTGACAGTATCAAACTTAAAGCGCTACAAAAGAAACTACAATAATACATTACGATACGTGTAACTTAAATGGTTCTTTTCTACACGGCGCAGTTAGCACCCGAGCGCAGCGAGGGCGCTAAGCGCCGTGTAAAACTGAACCATTTAAGTTACACGTATCGCATAAAATTTTATAGCACAGACTGCTAAAATCCGCATGTCTCGCCTATTCGTGACTAAAGTAGTCCTTATTTGCACCGTCAGGTTAGCGCACGAGCGTAGCGAGTGTGATAAACACGGTGCAAAGAAGGACTGATTTAGTCACAGATAGGCGTGACTTATTAACAGCGGATTTTAGACACACTGTTCTATAAATACCTTTAGGTGACTAAATGAGTTAGCGAGATGCCGATCCACAATGCTTCGCCTGCGTAGCGTCCACCTGGCGGACAAGTATATATAAGTACTAGATACTAGTGCGATACACGCGCTCGCTCGCGTATACCTATATCGTTGCGTCACTCGCATATAAGTATTGTGTAACTCGCAGTTTTAAAAATTTTTCTAAAATTAAGTTATCCATTTATTTGAATAGTACTCAGAAAAAATGCTAAAAAACGTCCATACCTGTGCTACAAATTTATGAACAATGAACTGCTTTTGAATTTAAATCTTTAACTATAGCTACATGGTTTTGTTTGCGTCTCACCGCATCTTTTATTGCGCGCTTATCGTCTGGACCTGCCGGTGCCGTTCAGTCACCTCACCTCGGCATAATGCACTTTGCGTGATTCGTAGTCTTGATCAATCGGCGCAAATAAAACACTGAATCTTTGCAATAGCTCCTTTTCGATTGCAATAAACATCAGATATCCGTTAATAATCCACGCAGAATTACCAAAAACTCTTTTATTACGATATATATTTTATCAACTTCTATCGCAAAATCGTCAGTTCGTGAGAGCCCCCCGCGCTTATAAGTACGGTCAGAAATTTTGTGGTGTGGGCCCGAATATTTACTTATGGTAAGCCATTTGCCTCGAAAAAAATTCGATGGCACGCGTGTGGTGTGTATGTGCTAACGTTAGCAAAATAATTTGTAGATACTATATGAAATAGTAATTTGAAAACTATCAGAAGGTAAACGAAAACACATTGTTTTAAAATTCAATGCAAGTATCAATTGAAACTCTTATGGGTTTCGACAAACACGAAGATTCGTTCATGTCGAAAATTTTGAATATATATTTTCATTCAAAATAATATCTATAATTAATAAAAAAAAACATCATAAAAATTGTCAATCGTATTTATTAATTATTTTCTGCACTATATACACGGAGAAATCGATAGAAATAATCATACATGAAAATGAGATTGATGAAAAAAGTAATTATTCTTAATGTGTAATTACTAAATAACAAATATTATTGTTAAATAATTTTAAGTACTGCGAATAATTTAAATCTAATATCGCGGAATCTTGAATTCCGGCGCTCCCTCAGCTGCGGAAGGTTTTCTTTTATTCATTATATTTTGAATCTTTTGCCATTCACGATCTAATTCAGCCTTTTCATTCTTTTCTTTATTGAACTTTCTTGTTCTCCTTCCATCAGCCATTTTGACTCCATATTGGAAAGCAGCTTTTGGTAAAGCTTCTTTGTTGTTCATGTACTCGCTGTACTCTTCTGGGGTATCAAAATCCCAACGGCCAATAGGTCCTTTCTTATTACCTAAATCCATCTTAGTATAGTCCACTTCATCATCCGAATCATCGATAGCGTCTTGCATTTCATCCAATCCAGGATAACACTCTGCATATCCTTCAGGTTCAGCAGCTAATTTATCAAGCAGTGCTCCTTTCCTCTGCATTGCATCAGTTAATGCAGCAACTTTTGCTGCTGCAGCAGCTACAACAGAAAAGTGCAATATTAATAATTTGTCCAAGAAAATATAAATGAATTCTAAATATTGATTGAATTCAAGTACGTACCCGCATTTGGTATTCCTGATGAACTTGGTAATCTAGGTGCGCTATCTTTTTCACTACTTTCTAATGGTTTATCAAAATAGGACTCTTTTTTCTTATTTGATTTTGACTGACTATTAGATTCTGACTTCGAGAGTACAGGCACATAATCTCCGATATCTCCATAAATACTGTCATCTTGTATTGTTCTTTGAGGAGCCAACTCCATCTCATTGAAATCTTCAAGTCGTGCTCGTCCATCTTTGTTCTTTTTACCTTTTTTGCCATGCCTACTGCCCTGTCTCAAATATGACAATATTTGAGCCAATTTATTGATAACTATATCATTTGTTGTTAACGTTGGAGTGTTGTCTATGGTAGGCACATCTGCTTTACTTCTTATGAGAGTTGTGGGTATATCTGCTTCTGTCTCATCATCCAATTCAATGACATACGCCATTCGTCCAGGAGTAAAAAGTTCATTTCTTTCAACAGTCTTAGATTTCATAACCTGAATTGTCTTGTGTATATTACGACCTATTTTAGTTTTAAACATTGCCTCTTCATTTTCGGGTTTTTTTTCAGTTACTTCTTTAGCCTTTTCTTTTGGTTTTTCTTTCGGTTTCACCAACTTTTCCATTTCCATCTCTTGCTCAGTTTCCTTAGCTTCAATTTCACTTCTTACCTATCAAATAAATATTTCAGTTATTAAATGTATCTAACAATAATTGGCAAAAATACTATTGAAATATTATTGAGAATACTATGGAATTGTTACCTTCTGGAGCAGGGCGTAATCAAGACCTTTGACCAAGTGAGTGTGCTCCATATCACCGCCCAAAAATTTAGATTGCTGAATCATCTGTCTCCTCCGTTCAGCAGCATCCAATCCAGATTTTAAATCTGGGGCTACAGCTCTGTAACCACTAGCATTATTCATGGGGTCCTCGGTTTGGTCAGTACCACCATCTCTTCTTTCTCGAGCACGATCCCTGTACTTCTCTGCTAACTCTGCCATTTTATCATCTTCCTGTTTCTTGAGCTTGGCATAAAAACTTTTTTTCTTTCTTCGCAACTCAGCTCTGTTGCTGCCTCCAATTACTGGAGTCTGTGCTGTTTTGGCACTGGCATCACGAACGGTTCCAGGTACAGTAGATGCAGGAGTTGCTGATGGCACGGATGCCCTTGGGGTCATTAATAATTTACGAAAATCGTCGTTCGTAAGACGCGCGGAAGCGGACATATCTTCCTCCTCAGGCATTTTGGCTATTTATCTGAAACGAAATTATTTTTTTGCTTAGTCCCATGCCTTGCCTGTTTACTAACAATCATTTTCGAGAATCATGTGCAAAGTTTTTGTGCACATCTACGAAAATAACTCTAATATTAGATAATGTAAAAATCAATTACCTTTTACTTGTTTGTCGAAGTTTAATAATATTTAATAATATTATGGCCGATGGAGTACACACAGACAGTTATAAGCAACACGAAATCATATCACATATGGTTATGAATGCACTGTATGGAAAGGAGTCAGGAGACCAACTGGAAGTTGGCTCCGTTACGGAGCCTCCGTAAATACGCTGTACGCATGTCATGGAGGAAGAGAGACAGTCTCTCTTCCTTCATGACGCATGTCAACAAAGTTATATTGTTGGGCACAGGGCATGCGCATATATGCGATGTTGTCAACTTCACTAGGATGAGCGCGCGAAATACGAATCGACCAGATTCATTGCTCGAAATGGAATTGCAAAGGGGATTAATATTAAAGTAAGCAGTACTTAAAATAATCAAGTAGATTTTGTGTTTATTTTATTTTACTCTTATAAATTACAAAACAAAGCTCAGATTGCTCAGCTCTCAACTATATTAAAGTCAATTAAAAATTCCAATTTTGTTGAACAATATATAGCCTATTAAAGAACTATAATATCCATCATTCCTCAAAGTTTAAGGTTTATAAGTGTAAAAATCAAAATCAGGTTTTTTTGAGCTATATATTGTGGCGCGAAATTTGAATTTTCAATTGGCGTAACTTGTCCTGGTGGCTACTTCATTCGATGATTTCTTGAAAAATCCAAGACCGATGCTTAGCAATATCAACGTAAAAGACGTAATCCTCAAAATAGACTGAGACTATTCCTCGTAATTGGTATTGATCCAGTCGAGAATTATACATTACGAATCCACTACCGCTATCGTTATCGCGTGGACCTTCACTAGCATTTCTTTTAGTGCAAAACGTCCGATCCGTCGTTGCTCCGAAAAATTCAGCGTACTTGCCACTAAGACAGTCCTCCTGCGATTCGATCGGCAATTCGAAAATTTGTGTCTTACGTGACAATGACCGACGAGGTTGCCATTGACTTTTCTGAAGTTGATGCTTTCTCCATCCGACTACGTATCCAGATCTGCCGACAATATCTTGAACATCGGCATCTTCCGTCCAAAGACACAAGCAACGAATAATCGGGCTGTATTCAATGCGCTCCTTAAGCTTAATTAACGCCAGATCGGAATCAGCGCTCGAAGGATTTTCCGTGTAATACGGATGTATTTTGTACTCGAAGACGTCTACGTTGGCGGTTTCCTGGTCATGTGTGTCGTACAAATCGGAACGTCCGAACGATACTACTAACTTGTCGGCTGGTATCATCTCGCCGTTCTTGTCTTCCAAGCAATGAGCGGCTGTCAAAATATATTGATTGGAAATGAGATTTGCGTTGCACTTGAAATCTGAATCATCATCTTCCGACCGCATGGAAATGACGGCTAACCATGGCCACTGCTTAGGAGAAACCGTTTGGCCACTTGCGATTATTCCATAGGCAAAGCTATCACTTGTCACTCCACATGTAGAATCTATCCGTTTATTGGGCTTGGATGTAGGAGAATCTTCTGGAAGATCGGATTGCATAACATCATAGTCAATCGGTGCCGAGTCCGGTAGATCTTCCTCAATATCCTCAGGCAATTCCGGTTTGACATCACGTACCGCCGCTATACCTTCCTCAATATCCTCAAGAACTACTGGGTTGACATCACGTACCGCCGCTATACCTTCCTCAATATCCTCAAGCTCTTCCGATTTGACATCAGGTACTGAGTCCGGTATATCTTCCTCAGTATCCTCAGGCATTTCCAGTTCGACATCGGGTATCGCCGTAGTCGAAGTGGTCGAAGTGGTCGAAGTGGTCGAAGTAGTACTAGGTGATCTTGTTGATGAAATTGCGCGATTATAAAAAAGTCCCAGCAATTGATCGGATAATGGTACGTTCAACAATCGCGACGGATACAGAGTATGTTCCATCGTTACGACTATATTCATTCCTGCATGAGATGGCTGTCCCTTGCAAAAAGGAATGTTATTCAGTGTGATGCTAGTGATTTCTGGCATAGGATACTGGATTGGAAAGTAAATCCGATAAAAAATCGGCTTTCCGTCGAGAACAAAACGTACGGACTCTTCCTTCGATTTTTCTAACTCTATGCGCGTTTCCTTCATGCACTTCGGCGACAAAGCCGTGCCGACGTTTAATTTCACAATCAAACGTAGAGTTACGGCTTTTGGTGCTTCAGAAATTGCTATATTGATCACTCCCATGATTTCTCTGCTGGTCTCGTTGCGAAGTATCCGATAGTAATTTGGACACTGACACTGCGTAACGGCGAAAAATTGTGCGAGAATAGCGATCACGTAAACTGCACGATGCATTTTGAACGGTAGAGTGAAATGCGCTTTTTCGTTGATTTAGAAGTTGTAGCTTGTACTGCTGCGACCGGCGAACTGAGACTGTATAAGGTTCCTGACTAAGCCTGCACCCTGCTTGGTAGAAGACGACGGTGCTGCCTCCAATTCTAAGAAGAGCGGTTGTTTACATGGACCTTTTCCTAGAAAAGGGCGGAGCTGGCGCAGGTCAATTGAGTCGAAGAAACTTATTGCAATTAGTTTTATGGTGGTTTCCGTATCAGCCATTTATGACGTTATACCGTTGGATGTACTTTTATGATATAAATTTATGACTTTTTATGATCCTATATTTTTTTAGACCTATATGGCTTAAATTTTGGTCGAGCAGAACTTTCCTTCCGACGTAACGTATTATTCATAGGTATACCTGAAGTAAAAATCGATACTGACAAATGTTATAATAATATTATTATTGTATGAATATGCAGGCTGAAGGTGCAAACAAGTCACAGAGTCTTCTAGTTCAGTAAAATATATTATAAGTAGTTAGATCTAAGTCTGCCACCGTAGAGTGAAGACGATGTAGTTGTTAGACTGAGATCTAACACTCCTCGGGGTTGCCGGTCAGCACCACGGCTATACCTGCCCCTTCCCCACTCGCGCATCGTTCGCTCTCGGCCTCGGCCGGGCCTCACATTTTCTCCGCACGTGTACACCATGATCTCGGACACGCTCTCTCAGACCGTCATTCATGCCATAAACCTATAAAACCTTTAGCTCGGACCGTTCGCTTTATGGTTTTAATCCGTCGCGCGCTCTAATCCTCATGCTCACAACCGTCCCTCGCATGCAGATCGCAGGCATGCTCTCTCTCTCTCTCTCTCTCTCTCTCTCTCTCTCTCTCTCTCTCTCATGCATCTATCCCTCCTACATCATTATTCTAAATTTGAATGTATGAACAATGACGTGTTTATTTAAAAAATTAAAGAATCGCAAGAAAATTGTTTAAACAATTACGACGCCTAATTCTTAGGTAAAGTAAGGCAGGGAGTATTGAATTCCTTGGCACCGGCCGTTTCGACGTTGGACACGTAGTAGGGGAAGTTATCGTAGCCATGACAAGCAGCTCCATACTCGCCGTCTTTGTTCAGGGCGATAACTGCGCCTCGAAACTTCGGGTAACGTCTCGCCATCCTCCTCACCGCCGTTTCCGTCGCGGCTTTCGGCGCGACTCCCATCCTCATTAGCTCCACCGATAAATAGCTAAAATTATAAATTAAAATCGTATTTAATTGTATAAATTAATTGTTTAAAAAAAAAATACAACAAGATTTCAAAAGATCAGCTCACCTTGGCAAAAAGCGCATGATGATGTCGCCATCACCGGTAGCAGCTGCGCCACCAACTTCACCGTCGGCATAGGCTCCAGCGCCTGTCATCGCCGAGTCACCGATCCTACCGGGAATTTTGTGATTTTGTCCGTTGGTAGATACACCCGCGGCGATGCGTCCCTTTGTGTCCAGGGCTACGGTACCGATCGTGTCGTGGTTGTCTTCGTCGCTCGTCGGCACGTTTGTCTTTGGCTTGTCGCACTGGGTACTGCTGCTCAGGCGGTAGGGACCGCAGCTCTTTGATGGATTTGGCTCGACATTCTATTAAAATATTGTTATCAAAATTTTTTTACTATAATAAAAAATATGTATTTTTTAGAGACAAACCTCCCAAAAGTTAGGTTGACAATTGTTGGCCTTCCATTTCTGCCACAAGTCGCGTGACCTGTCAGTCTGGAGGGATTCCTTCTTAAAGCCCATTTGGACGGCAAAATCGGCGGCAAGTCCTCCTCCGAGAAGAGAATGTCTCGTGTTCTCCATGACTTTACGGGCGACCGATATCGCGTCCTTCACGTTTCGAATTCCACCGACGGCACCGACGTCCATCGTAACCCTATATAATATAATACGTTTGTCATAATTAGTACTTAAAAAAATAGTTTGTTCTATAATTGATTTAAAAAATGTGACGATATTCTTACCCGTCCATAATTAGAGCGTCCAGAGTAGTTTCTCCGTTTTCATCTGGGTTTCCGCCGAAGCCTACTGTTCCACGACATTGCATTTGCTCGCACAGTGTGCAGCTTTCCTCAACGGCGTCCAAGGCGCTTCGTTTCTCCGTATGAAGGACATCCCAAGCTATAAAAAAATATAATAAGTATTCTGTATGAAATTTATTATTTTTATCATTTTTTTTACATTTACTTTATTAATGCGATACAAACTTTTTCTGTATTTTAAACAGTTTTAAATTAATAATGAATGCGTAATTTTACAAACAAAAAATGGTTATATACCTTTTTGAGTTGCGTTTGGATAATTCCACGTAACGACCACGAGTGGGTTAATTTCAGCTCGTCCATTGCTCAGTAAAATACTGAGTATCAAAGTTTTTATTGCCAATAATTTTCTGAAGGATTGGAAAAGTTCCATACTTCTGCGCGGCTACGATACGATCGTATCAATGTCTTCCGAGCAACTGGCCAATGCGATATAAGTATTGATGCTGTGTGTTTTTGTTGTCGGGCGAATATATATTGTATTATCTTCAATTAACATTATAGAGATACTCGAGAGCATTTATATAGAGATATCTAAAGCTAGCATTGTGAACAAATGTCAAATGTCAAATGGGTGCAAACATTTTATTATTTAGAACGGATCATCGCTACTTTTTGATTATTAATTAATTAATAAGAGTTTAAAAAAAATAAGTAGCAGATTTTTTTCAAAGATATCATAACGTTTCATTATAATAGAATTCTTTAAAAAGTCTTACATAATATATTAATTATTCTTATCTTTGCTTTTCTTACTTGTATAATAAATAAATAACCGATAAAGATCAATGTACTAATTATCAATTTAATTCATTGCATACTTTCTAGATAAGAAATCACGTAACCTAATCTTGACAGTTTTTTTCCCAGTGGATTTTTTGTGCAACATATTTAATTTTGTTATCGTACTTTCATACTTTTCATTGTATTATGAAAAAATATACATAAGGTAGGTTTTTTAATTTTTGTAAATAAGATTTTTATTTAAGAAAAATACTAACTTATTTATTTCAAGAATTTTCTTCAACAATTCGATTTATGTATAAAAGTGTATGAAATATTTATACTTCGTCAACAATTCAAATAAAACGTATGGTAATGATTTACAATGAATGATTGCATTATTTACAAATATAGATAAATTTACGATTTACGATAAACAAGGAATGTAGAAAATAGTAGGTTTTCCAAGTTGGACATTGCTGGCATAGAATGGGAATCCCTTAAATCCATTACAAGCTGCACCAAATTGTCCTTCCTTGTTCAAAGCAATGACAGCACCAGAGAAGTTAGGATAGTGCTTAACAATTCTTTTTATGGCAGCTTCAGCTGCTGAGGTTGGTGAGCTTCCCTGCCTCATCAATTCCACTGCTAGAAAACTGCAATAGACAATAAATAAATTAAAACATGCTCCTTCAAAAAAGATAACGATTGTTTATATTATTTTTATTTATAATGATGTATTATATTTTTGTACCTTGGCAAAAAGCGCATCATAATGTCTCCATCACCAGTAGCTGCTGCAGCACCTACTTCTTCATCGGCGTAAGCTCCGGCTCCTGCGATCGGAGAGTCTCCAACACGTCCGGGAATTTTATTGCGAGCACCATTTGTAGAAGTTCCAGCAGCGATATGACCTTTCGTATCGATCGCAATCATTCCGATCGTGTCGTGATTATCTTCGTTCGAATGCATGAATTTTTGCGGGTACTTGGTTTTCTTCTTTGGCTGGTATGGTCCGCATGTGGTGGTTGGATTCGGTACAACGTTCTAAATATAATATTATAATTATAGGTAAAAATGGTGAAAAAGTGTATCATGAGATTTAAGTAAAATTGAATCAAACCTTCCAAAAATTGGGTTGACAGTGATTTTCTTGCCATTTTTTCCACATAGAACGTGATTTTGCCGTTTGTAGCGATACGTTTGAGAATCCCATCTTGATCGCGAATTCCGTTGCGAGATTACCGACGATTAACGAGTGAGCTGTATTTTCCAAAACATGTCTGGCTACTGAAATTGCATTCTTGACATTTCTAAGACCTCCGATGCCTCCAACATCCATAGTTGTTCTGTAATATCAAATTAAATAAAAAATACTATGCTCTACTACATCTATTTTTCGTTGTGATTAGAAAATGTAATTTTTAATTCACCCATCCATCAGCATAGCATCCAAAGTAGTTTCTCCATTTTCATCAGGACTTCCACCAAAGCCAACGGTTCCTCGACACTGTGTTTCCTCACAGAAGCTGCAGCCATCCTCAATGGCATCTATAGCACTTCCTTTGGAGTTGTAAATTGTGTTCCAAGCTGATAAAAAAAACTCAATAGTAATAATTAATTAATAAACTATTGTCTTGTTTAAAATGTAATAAACAGTACTCACCTATTTGTGTTGCATTTTGATAATCCCATGTAGTTACAACAAGAGGAACAAACTTATCCACAGCAAGAGTACATGGTAAAATCATGTACACATTCAATATCAATAAATTCATTGATAAATTGAATTGTGCCATGTTGACGGTAGGATTGCAGTGTTCCTACTGCGACTATTCAAAGTATATATGCCCGTCAGCTTGTTATCTTTGAAACTCCTACCACAAGATAATATATCAATTCTCAATAGGGTGGGAGCCTCAACTACAGACTTTCCAATTACTGCAACACATTCAAAAAGAGAAATCTAACTTATATTAAATATATGTGATACATTCGTAAGTGCAAAATTTGCTGATTTTGATGTTTAAAATCCTCAAGTATTTCAAAACAATAAACGCTCATTCCTTATTGTGTATTGATCATTATGTCATACATTGGTTTTATTTTGATGATGCAAGTTTTTGTGACAGAACCTTGCAATAACGACTTTTATTCGTATTCACTTGATAAATAATTATTTATTTCTAATTTTCTCATTTTATAAGAAATTAAAAAAAAAGTCGTTAATAGAAATATTTTAATATTATTTCTTGAGTATAGTAGATAAGTATATCAAAGAATATTTCCTAATTCAAATAAAAAAAACGGTTTATCAAACTATGCGTCAATCAAAATTCAAAATATATCGTCCAGATTAATTTTTTTTACCATTTTATCAACAAAAATCAAACAAAAACAACACAAAATGCGCCGGTTAGCCCGAGAACAGCTGACTAAGTACGTCAATGCATCTAGGGATATCCAACGTCCCTTTAATACTAGAGAAAATATTCGTGATTTGGCGATACTGCGTTTTCTTCCTAGCAATGAATAGTTATGACAACAAATATAGACTTCCTATAGAAGAACGGTTCGTATAGCCAACGAATTTAGACTTCCTATAGAAGAACGTTTCTGTGTTAAAATGAGGGGACATATTGGGTAACAGGCCGTTAGTTCTGTTACCCAACTGCTCAGCGGCGCCACTTATGAGTTTCCTTCAGCTTGTCGCGCATATGGGCACGCACCAGCAGACGATTCATCATTCATGCAGTATATTATGTAAAATATACTTTTTAACAATAATGAAAATAAATAAATGATAAGAAAATGATTAATGAGTGTGTAAGGAGGCTCTACAAAAGTATTGGTTGTGACAACCATATTTTTCTTATTAGAAAAAAAGCCGCGTAAACAGCGCGAAGAGAGCTTTGCCGCGGTCTCCGTGTTTATTGGTCATTCTAGTCCACAGTCTACAGAGTTCTTTTGCAACAAATAGCGTTAAATAATAGTAGTAAATAGGGAAGTACATCGTTCTAGTTTCGTGAGATTTTTCAGATAGATTTATCGTGTTTAGCGAAGAAGATTTCGTGGTCAGCATGTCGTTTCCACGTGCACTTTGTGTCTACACCGATTGTGGAACATCAAAGGCAAAAAATCCTGATTTGACCTTTCACAGATTTCCGCGTGATGAGATACGGTAAATCTGTTTGTCATGGGTGTTAGAGTTAATAAATGTGAAAATTCAGTAATCGGAGGTTATAAAAACGTCCCAAATTTATGAAAATCTTTATACACCCTGGTAAAAATAACTCATTAAATCCGATTTAGAAGAATATAATTAATTGTAAATCTTAATCGGAAATTTATCTATATAAAATGATTGATCCTATTAAATCCTATATATCCTATATACCAGGGCATCAGTAAAAGTTTCAGATGTAGCTAAATTAAAAGAAAATTGCGGAAATAAACAAATAATTTGAGTTCCTTCAAGGTAAAAAGTCGATAAAATCTTTGTAAACATTTATAACGAAATTTTTTTTTACCAAAAATAGTGATGGTTTTGGATTTTTATTTTTCACTTATTAGTTTTTGGTTTTGATGAGCAAGTGAGATTTTATTTAGATGTAATTTTTTTTAATTCGTTATCACGTTTGATTAAGCAGGTACTTAAGATTGCATTGAATTGATTTAGTTTTACCTTTTTTATGATGCATGTGACGATGACTTTTTTATACAACTTTTAATCACTCATCAATGTAAAATCATTTGTATTTAATTGCATGCACATAATAAATATTTTAACTCGTTAATTAAATAATAGTTTGTTTCGATTTTTCATATTCTTTTCTTTTCTTTAATTAATTAAATATTTGTAAATACCTTCATTAACAGCAGTTGCATGAGTGTTGATCGATAGTTGCATGAAATGTAAATAATTTATGTGTATCATCATCGCTATTCTTACACCTATGCTTTCCTTTTATCCTATCCTTTTCCTGATGGAAGAAACCTTAGCCACCTTCCCGATTGGTTTCCATCGAATAATATTAGTTTGATTGTTTTTTTTATTTTGATGGCTGTTTTTAATTACATAAACAAACTAATATTAACTAAGAGCAAGTATCCCGATTTATTATTTTTACGCACACTGTAGCGAAAATGAAATTCTAAGTATTACGTAAAAATTAAAGTATCGCGATTTTTATAGTGCGTCATATATAATATTTATTTATTATTTACATCTACGCTGCTATTATTTAATTTTATAACATTCATATAGCAAGGAGATTGATATTCGGCTGACTTGACCGCAAGCTTACAATTTGAATGGCGCCGTGAGAGTGAGAGAGACAGCACGATAGAAATTGATGGCTGCCGCCATCTCGCGGAGAGTACCGAACTACCACTTTCTGTCCCCTCGCCGCTATACGAACCGTTCTTCTATAGGAAGTCTTCGCTAAACACGATAAACCTATCTGAAAAATCTCACGAAACTAGAACGATGTACTTCCCTATTTACTACTATTATTTAACGCTATTTGTTGCAAAAGAACTCTGTAGACTGTGGACTAGAATGACCAATAAACACGGAGACTGCGGCAAAGCTCTTTTCGCGCTGTTTACGCGGCTTTTTTTCTAATAAGAAAAATATGGTTGTCACAACCAATACTTTTGTAGAGCCTCCTTACACACTCATTAATCATTTTCTTATCATTTATTTATTTTCATTATTGTTAAAAAGTATATTTTACATAATATACTGCATGAATGATGAATCGTCTGCTGGTGCGTGCTCATATGCGCGACAAGCTGAAGGAAACTCATAAGTGGCGCCGCTGAGCGGTTGGGTAACAGAACTAACGGCCTGTTACCCAAGCTTTCGTCCCCTCATTTTAACACAGAAACGTTCTTCTATAGGAAGTCTATATTCGTTGTTTTAACACAGAAACGTTCTTCTATAGGAAGTCTATATTCGTTGGTTATGATTATGAACCGTCGACCATATTCAGTGCGGTTGAAAAAAGATCACGTAAACGACCAATTATCGACTACAGAAGTGATAACAAAAGAAAACAAATACGCGTGGGTGTGGTGTGAACCAGCTTTCAAGTAGGAAATCATGAATTAAACTAGGTTTGCTAATTTAGTTAATTAACTTTTCTCGAATCCCTGCGTCCATATAACCTCGAATACTCGGTTCGGAAAATCTCCAGGCTTTTCCACCATTGATCCGAAATTATAATATCTATCAATTAACCAAGTTTATTGTTTTACTTTAATCGTAAATAATATCTAGTTTTTATCTATATAAAGAACGTCGTTCGTAGATGGGGAATTAGCCAATAAGCAGTTGGAGAATCAATAAACAAGTCAGAAGGAAGGACTACTGCTCGCATGAGGCTTAATTCATTCTTGTTTTCTAAAAAAGAGGAGAAATCTTGATAGTTTATTTCTCTTGAATATCTGACTTGGAGGAATCTAACGGATTCAAGATGTTCGGCTTAAAAAAGGATTTTCATCGGCTGAAGAGGGATCTTCGACAGCTGATGAGACCTTATTATTTAATTAACATCTTCCTGAGTGTATCGTACATTTTTGCTAAGAAACTACCTTACATTTGCCACTTTTTGTTCTCACAAACTGAATGTGAACTTGATGATGTAAGCAAATTTTTATTGGTATTATATGGTATGCATGGATTATATTTGCTTCATATTGCTATTTGCTTGATTTTCAGAGAGAAGCTGAAATCTTATTTTTCTTGATCATTGTAATAGTACTAAGGACAAGAAAAGCTGGAAGTGTAAATATGATCAGTTATCTTTCATCAAGTTTTGTGTACACAAAAGTGGCCAACTTGATTCTTTGGTTTTATGCAGATATACATCTAGGAATACTCTATGGAATCATTTTCCTTTGTAAGTGTCTTTCAACATCTGCAATGTTTATCCAATATTATCATTTACTTATTTTCATGTCAATTCCTTTTTAGTATGTGGTTTGGTACTCCCAGAACCCACCTACCAGGGTCCAGAAAATGTAATTTATCTGCGTGGAGAGAGTAGTTTGCAAGAAGAATTGCAACGGGATACTAGAATCTGTTGGCTCATTGCATTTTATACAGCTTGGAATCCTGCATGTGTCAATTTTGCACCAATCTTTTCTGAGCTATCAGCTAAGTAAGCAATATTTTTCTTTTTACAACAATAATAATATTTTTTATACTTTTTAATAAAATGATGACAATAATTCCAGGTATGCCTTAGAAAATTTCAAATTTGGAAAAGTTGACATTGGAAGATATCCGGATGCTGCAGCAAAATATCATATCAGTGATTCAAGCAAAAGCCAACAACTGCCAACACTAATACTTTTTAAACAAGGTAAAGAAGTAGAAAGAAGACCATATGCTGATCATAAAGGCAAATTAGTTAAGTTCCAATTTTCCATGGTAAGTAAATTTTCTCAAATCGATTTCTCCTGGCTAGAGAATAATAAAACAAATGCTTACCGCGATATATTTTTTCAGGATAACATAAGGGATGCATTTGATCTGAATGGTGTTTATGACACTTGTTCAAAAAATCCAATCAAAAAGAAAGATAAGAAACCAATAAAAGCTGAGTAAATATATTTTAAACCAAAGAAAATTAATCGATATAGTATCGGTTTTTAAAATAAGAAGTGTGGATTGTTTTTGTTTCTGAATCAATGTTCAACAGAAATTGATTATTTTCTTGAGCATTGGTTTCAAAGTGTGATGTCTTGATGTTTAATTTTATTCTCATAGTTCCCATTATAGTAATATTTCAAATTATAACTACAGTTACAAGTTTGTAGGATGACTTTATTAGTTAATAATATTTAAACTTGAATCCTTGTCATTACTTGTTATGACAACAAGAGATAGAAAGCACATTAGATGCTCCAATACTAGATCTTGTTAAGAGTTCGATTTGTAAATTATCTTGAAGTATATAACTTCAATCATTTGATTACTATGATGAATAGTAAATTATAATTATTGATGGGGACTTTAGATTAAATTTCTTTAAATTATAAGCATAGAAGAACTAACTGAACAATCGGCGACATAATTGAACTACTCTGTTTTAATCATTGATATTAATTCAAGTTACTATATGAATTAAGTAAAATTTAATCAGCCAAGTATGAATGAAAATGCATTTTTCTTCTGTAAAATTTGTATTAATATTTTTTGACTTGAGACTGCTTTCATTTAATCGTTCGCACAATATATTGATTAGGACTGCCTTTTGTACTCGTGCATTGATTAATTCAGATTTATATAATTAAAATTATTATATATAATTAAGAAATAATGTTACCTTAAGGTTATAAGGAAACTGCGTTTAGTCATTTATCTAGTTCAATTTGAAATAGTCGATGATCAAGTATCCTGTTATTATGCAAGTTTGCTTCAATTTTTTTATGAAGCTTTTGAAAAAATAAAATATTAAAACAGATAATTTTAACAACTTTTTATTATATAAAAATATTTACAAGAAATATCCAATTAAATATTTACAAGGGTGGCCACATCAACATAGCTTCTGCATGTGCAGATTCAGGCAACCATTTTTGATAAGCCGATAACAAGACTAAAAGAAAAAGAAAACATAAACTCACAGAAATATATAGCGTGTAAATATATACGAAACATTGATTTTACACTTACATTTAGAGTCATCTTCCCAGATTTCAATCAATTTATCTTTTGTCATAATGCCTTTTGACAAAAGCAATTTTGTTATTAGTTCAACGCGCGGTAATAATCTGGAAGATAATAAATGATCCATTTAAGTAAAATGTTTGATATTTTAACATTAATAAGTTAGTTTAAAAAAAAATGTCTCACTTTGCCCAAGTCTTGATAAGACTACTTGGCGATGTCAATAACGAAGGAGTGAACTTTTTGAGTTTTGGGAAGATTTCACCTTCTAAAAGGAAACGTGCGAACCACTTGATTCCTTCCAAATTATTTGGAAACTCTATTTCCATCATTGGCAATTCCCATGCTGCTGGTCCAAAAGTTCCTGTTCTATGACATAGCACTTTACCTGTCTCTTTATCATATCTGCCAAATAAAGAAGTGTTGAAAAAAAATTTAATGTGATTATTCACTTGATATTAAGAAATTAGCTAACCGTGGAGGGGGCTCAAGCAAAGGCTCACTTAAGGAGCACAAACTAGGCGCAAATTTGGGCAGCCATTCAGGTTCAATAACGGTGATACCCCTCATATACGTTTTATTGGTCTCGTAAACCTCTTGATACACTACCCATTCAGGAGCCGATTTACGCAATACGCACATCGAATGCATAAAAACTGGATCTTCCATCTCCAGAGTTCTGAAAAAATGTTTGGTTCAAGTTTCAGTTTTTTTATTTAGAAAATAGCAAGAGTAACATTTCCGCACTCAACTTACTTGTACGCATATTTCCACTTAATATTGCTGCCCTCTTCTTTGCTGCTGTACTCTTTGATTTCCTCTGGAGATAATTTGTGAGCAATTTGATCTACCATACCAGCAAGTACAATTTGCCGTAATAATTTTGCCGGCACATCTGTTGGAGGTGGCATTCTTGAAATTGAAAATTAAGAATTAATTATTCGGTTTTATAATTGTCGATTAATGACATAGACTCGATGTATTTTGAAACTAAAGCATCATACTTACTCAGGATTGATGACGATATCCAAGTTTGGTACACCTAGTAATATTTCATTGGTCAACTGATGGCGCAATTTTCTTATTTCAACCATGGCTTTTTCACGCAAGCCATGCTCTTCGCAAAACTTTGTTAACTTCCCTTTGGTTGACGCGTATTCAGCCGCTCCGACAGCTCGGATCAAAACCATAGGGTCACCTATAAAAAAAATGCACGAATTGAGATACAAAAATTGCTTCTCACTCATCAGTGCAACACTGATATCATTATATATTTACCAAGAAGGAAGCTATTGCCATGGCCGGCCCAAAATCGACGGGTCTGCGTCCACTTATTTTTTACATTCTCTTCCATACCCAAATTTTCAACTAACAGCTCTTGCACTGATAAAGCTGCTACCATACATACCGTATACTGAATCAGATCGTGCTGTTGAGAAAGAGCCAACATTTTTCCGTACCTGGGCAAAACGGGAAAAGCAGCAATGCTTCGTCCCAAATCTGTAATCTTTGAACTGTACAAATCTGTAAACAGATAATGATATAAACATTAATATTCCATTTTAGGCATTTTTTATTATTTTTGAAACTAGTATGATTCAACTTACTTTTCTTATCCATAATATTAGGTTGTTGGAGAGCACCAAGTATGCATAGCCTCCTCTCTGCCACTCTGAGTTGTTCTTCCCCTGGTGGTGTGGGAAAGGGGAAGTTGACTACTTTGTCAATGTTCATTGATTTCATTTGTAAGAGTAAGTCATCAACGGGTTTTCTGCGAATTTCCGGTTCGGAAAATTGTTCGAACTGGTCGTTGAAAACTGCGGACGAGTACAGCCTAAAAACGTCAATATATTAATCGTAAGAAATGTTTTCAAAAATAAAATTATTTTTATTTTTCTCAAATTACCTATAGCAATGGCCGGGTCCCATTCGACCCGCTCTACCAGCTCTCTGATTAGCTGCAGCTTTGCTAGCATAAGTAACCATGAAAGTGGTTACACCTGTAACTTTATCATACATCCTAATTTTACTCTTGCCGCTGTCCACGACATATTTTACGTTCGGAATTGTCAAAGATGTTTCCGCAACGTTTGTTGATACGACACATAGACGACATCCTTCTGGCGGTGGTTCGAATACCTGAAAATTGCATTGTATTGTTAATGTTATTACCTACTTATTAAATTTAGAGTATTGTTAAAAAAATAAATTATAAATCAATGTTTATATAAAAAATACGTTGTCAATTTAACAAACAATACGGTTAGAAATATTACTCAAATACATGCTTGAAACTCACTCTAGCTTGTTTATGACTAGGTAACAAAGAATAAAGGGGTAGCACCCAAAGGGGTTGTAAATTCGATGCACCACTCAAGTCAATAGCCTCTTCATCCTCTTCATCAAGTTCGTTCTCGTCCTCGAGCCGTGAGTTTTCGAGGTCAATCAAGTCATCTTGACCATCGTCTGGCGGAACAGCTGAGTAACTGAAAATTCATCAAAACGATTCTAATTATAATCCGTCACATGTGCACATATGACTCGCGACATTAGACTGAATTCCTCACACATCGAGATCAACTTCAGGTAATTTGAGAGGCTTGGGCATTTTCTTCCGTTTATTCTTAGAGCCCTTAGCGAAAAATTCGTCCTCCGAATTCGCGTCGCTTTCATCGTCGTCTTTCTGTTCTTGATTCTCGTTTGCGTCCTTACTGGATCCTTTCTTTTTAGACTTTCTTTTGGATTCCTTGGCCCATTTTTTCTGTCTAAATGGAAAAGCTTTACGTAGTTGCTTTACAACTGTATTGACTTCGCGCTGACCTGACGATAAAAAATAATTCCAGTTTTACTGTAACATGTTTTCTACTAAAAACAATATATTTTGCTCTTACCTGTTAAAAATATTAAAATTCCGCCTTCTGGAAGTTGAGTATGAATTTTCGCTGCCTTCCGTACGGCCTCTTTAACGTAATCCTCGGGAGTTCTTCTATTGAAATGTATTGTGACGGGAAACTGTCGAGATTCTACATTTATAACAGGAGGTTTCTCTTTAAATAACCTGGGATTATTTATAAAATCTTCGACCCTTAAAGTAGCTGACATAATAATTAGCTTGAGAGGATCCCCTTTTTTTGTTCGCAATGAAACAATGCGAGTCAGTAAACCAACTAAAATATCGGTGTATACACTACGTTCGTGAGCTTCGTCTAAAATTATTACTGAATATTTTGTCAGTAGAAAGTCCTGCAAACAGAAGCCATGGTGAATACTTTTTTGAAAAAAAAATAACACAAATTGTTCTCATATAAAACAGATTAAAATATTTACATTTTGTACTTCTTTGAGTAACACACCATCTGTCATGAATTTGATTTTAGTATCAGGGTTAACGTTTCCTTCAAAACGAATGAGATAAGAAACTTCTTTGTCGGTAAGATTCATTTCTTCTCCAACCCTTTTACTCATGGAAATAGCAGCTACTCTTCTTGGTTCTGTAATACCAATCATTTTGTCTTTGGTATATCCAGCTTCATACAGAAATTGAGGAACTTGCGTGGTTTTTCCTAGGAGAAAAAAAAAGCAATTCATGAATTAAAGAATAAATAAATACATTTTTAGCCGCAACATTATGCTTACCACTTCCAGTTTCTCCAGTTATAATAACTACAGGATTTTCATTGATTGCTTCAACCACTGCTTGCTCTTCTGCTAATATTGGTAATTTCAGTCTTGCTTCTTGGACTTCTGGTTTTCTATCTAAGGTTACAAAAACTGCTGGCTTCTTCTCGTACACTTTTTTTTCAATCAGTTTTGAACTTTTTTCAACTTTTGCAGAAACTTTTGTTTTCTCTGAAACAGTAGGAATTTCAGTTTTTGTGTCCTCTGCAATAACATTTTCATGTTTTTCCTCTTGCTCTACACTTTTTTCATTTTCCTCTTCCTTCTCGATATCATTTTCATTTTTCTCTTCTTGATCTTCATTATTATCTTCATCTTCACTCTCACTAGATTCCTACAGATTAGATTAATTTTCACGAATTAAAAAAAAAGTTTTTGTTATGTGTATAAACTTATTATTGTAATACTTACTTCCAAACCAAGTATATTTGGATCATTTGTAGCATTTTGTTCTCTAGCCTTATTTAATATAGCAATTCTTAATCTTTTGGCACCTTTTAATGAATTGACTATAGTTTCTTTTGATTCATCGTGGTTACTGATTTCTGCTTTGTTTATAAGTTCTTCTAATTGAGTTTCTCTTAGATGCCTCTTCAATCCTTTAGTTTGTACCGATGTCAATGAGGTGTACTGCTTCAGTTCATCTTCAGGAATAGTGGTTTTAGACAATTCTTCTACTAAAGCAGCTCTCTAGCAACAACATATGAATTTACACAGAATTTTCATTGTATAACTGATTTTAAATAAACTTACGTAAATAAACTTACATCCTTTTTCTTCTTCTTTTTTTCTACAATTTTTTCGAGCTGTTTCCTCTTTTTCCTCGAAAGTAAACGTGTGACTGTCAAGGGTTTATCCTTATTTTTGGTTTTCCTTTTTTCATTTGGTAAAACCAATGCATTACAGCTGTCAAACTCATCTTGACGATAAGAAATATCTATCGCTATCTAAAAGTGAATGAAAAATTGGAATAAAAATCTTCTAGAAATGAAAAAAATATTTTTCATTGCAAATGTAATCAAAATGCAAAATTCATACTTTATTTATTGTAGAATTGTCGATTTCAATATTTGCGGCACTCCTGGCTTTGTGATTATATCCTTTCTTTCTACCCATTTTAAATACGTTATGATTACTTTTTTACAAACTAACATACGTTCACAAAATCTTATTTTAATTTTGAACAAACTATGATATAGTAGACATCAAATAATTACGTAAATAATTATTTTATTAGAATAACAGAAATAACAACGTTGTATACACTGATCACATTTTTAAACGAAAATATCGAGGTTATGTTTTCCAATTGCACGCGTGGAGGTGGACCTTGAAGTTGGCACAACGTCAATAGTCATCACTCATCAGTACTAAAGTCATAAATTCCTATGGAAATAGGGGAAACTGCGTGTTTAGTTGGTAGTTCTGATAAAAATAAGTGTGAAGTTGTTTTGTTGTGTATTAAGTGTTCTATACATTAGGTTATGATTTATGCGGTTGATGTCTAATATATACGTTTTCGAGAAAAATCGATAATTCAAACAACGACAAAGTTTATGCAAAATATTTCACACAAACTATTCCTTATAAAGAATCTGTTATTAACGTAATGGAGGAATCCTTGCATGGCGTGATTGGACCAACGAAAGTATGTATTGTTTATTATGATAGGACTATAACCTATGACTTTAACGGTTTTCGTTACTGAATAAAAATTAACAAAACGTATGAATATTTCAGAGAACAAGAATTACTCGACAGAGAGGCGTAGTTTGTGATAATGTCACAAAACAATTTTTAGACAACTTTGATCCCGAGCAGAGTGAAAGAGAGAAGCGCAAACTAAATCGACGTTTACATCATGGAAATAAAAAGACAGTATTATATGATGAAAAAGGATTGTATATTCACACTCGAGAGGATCTTTGCGATTGCTTACAAAAATCTTGCGAAGGATGTCACTTTCCTTGCCCCAAGTGTTCTTCTACAAAGTGTGGCCATGAATGCAGGTAAGAATACATGTTCTAAATGCCTAAGGCATCTAATGTGATTTGCGAAGTATTATTTCTCTTATCTAGCAGTTTGTTAATTTATTATTATTGACACGTCTACTAACAAAATAATAGTAAAAAGAATATAATAAAATTAGATTTGATTAGTCGGATACAAATTTTTTTGATTTGCTTACTTTCATACATAGCAAACTAGCAGAATAATGTAAATCACATTTTGGTACCAGATTGTGATTTATTCAAATTCATAGACATTAAATTTGTCTTAATGTAATTTTAGGAACAATCGTAAGTGGATGTATGATCAAATAGAAAATGAAGGTAGCGATAATATAGTAAAAAATGAATACAACTCCACCCAATAAAATTTCTTAGTTAGATATAAGTTGATCACCTGAAAGAACAATTTGTACAAAAAAAAAAAGATTAAAAATAACAAGATTTTATATATTTATTCATGAATAAAAATATAGCATATAATTGAGAAACAAACTATAATTAATTTAATTACTTAATATTACAAAATTCTAAATCCATATCACATGTCAAGGAATATATCATACATCTCTATTTGCACGTTCATACAACAATGAATCCCGAACAATTATCGATCATTATACGACTCAGCGCTTCGAAAACAGTAGATAAGCTCCGGGCATGTTCAGGCACCCAATCCACGTTACAGATTAGTCTGCCCCATCAAGTCTCATCCGCTAATACAAAACCAGTCACATGTTCCAATCCGACAATTATCGATGCGAAATTTCCGACCGACTAACGATACCCGATCCGCTTCTCTAAAATAACAGCTTATCGGGCACATTCCAAGTAGTACGGCAGTTCGCATAGTCAGCCGCATCGGCCGTTCGTCCCGTATAAGCATATATATCCCCGCACAACGTTCCCGTCTCGATTTTAAATTCTCCCCTTACACAGGCCGTCACTTTTGCCACCCACTTCCCAAACAAGATCTCACCTAGCTCGCGCGCACCCACGTCAACAACATACACACATATATATATGAAACCTACTCTCGTCGCTCCCCCCAATAAAAATCCATGACTCATCCGAACGCGAAAGGAAAAAAGAGCTCCAATAATTACAAAGTCAGAGTAAGTATATACAGCATTAGTATAATTCTCCCCCCGAAAAATCGCGAGTCGTCGTCCGCAGGCGCGCTCGATCCCCCACACCAAGCACACATAGTTATATGTATATAGGTATATATACCATGTATAAACTCCGTCTCGCTCCTGGTCGTGCGTCGCTCGTCGGCGACGCCGCGCGGGAAAACATCGCAGCCGTCTCCCTCGTACACTCGCTGCGCGCCTCTCCCTCTATTGATTTTCCCGGCAGCTCGAGAGATCGGCTCCTTCTGCGCACGCACTCTTGCCTCAAACCTATCTATATAGGTGTCTATATGTGTATATATATATGTGTGTGTGTGTGTCGCACCTACTCCCCCACCTCTTTTACACACCCACACGTATCCGGTATCCTCCCCAGACCCCATCCATATCACATTCACACACACACTCACACGTGTATACTCGCAAGGCACATACGTGTGCGGAAAGTGCAGGTAAACACAGTGTAAATACGCGCGGCGGGGGCGCACGCGGCAGCGGCAGTGGAGCTCCCCCCTCTATCTCCCTCCTTCACCCTATATATACAGAACGTCTCGTGTGTAGAGGTAAGTAAGCCCGGTGGAGGGAGTCGCAGCATCAGTTGTTTCGCGCACGCACAGCAGAGAGCGCAGCTCGGCTCTGTCTCTCTCTTGTCTCGACGTCGACGACCGCAGTAGTCCCGACTCCCGAGTCAGGAGAATACAGTCGGCCCTTTGCCTTTGCACGTCTCTGCGTACACTCAGCTACCAGTTTTTACAGACACACTCTCTTCCTCTCACGAGATCGAAGAAAGAGGAAGAAGAAGAGTCGGAACTGCATCAGAATTCAGAGGAGAGAGAATATGCTAGTGGCAAGCGAGCAGTGCAGCGAGAGCAGTAATAATAACCCGCGGAAATCGGGGAGACACCAGGAGCAGCCCAGCTGCCGCCGGTGAGATTAGCCAGCAGCAGCACAACGAGCGATCGATCGACCGTCATCATCGAGCGTTTGTTTGTTTTGCCTTCTCTCTATCTCTCTCTCTCTCTCTCTCTCTCTCTCTCTCTCTCTCTCACTCTCTCACTCTCTCTCTCTCTCTCTCTTTCTCGCAGATAGTGCGTGATTGCACAGCCCCACGCATCCGGGTATCATACAGACGGATATAATCCAAGGAGGAATCCATCAGTAACACACAGGAAATTGAACGCGAGCCACGTGGAGAGAGAGAGCTGCTATACTACTGCTCTCGGCTGTTCTATAGAACACAGCCAGTAAGCTCGGAGACGTCAAGTGGAGCAAGTTCTCGTCCGCCGCAAGGAAAGTCAAGTGACGAGAGAGGAAATACGTGCCTCTACTTATATACCTGTAAACTCTCATCTCACCTCACCTCCCGGCGAAGGTCAACGTGTAGTGCCCGAGTGTGCGTGTGCCGCCCGCGTGTGTTTGTGTGCGCGGGGTGTCGAGTGCGCCCGTTGTTGTTCTTCTCTCGTCGGTTTCTTTGTTGTTTTTTTCAACCAGAGTCGGGCGGGCCTCGCAAGGGGCCGACAACGGCGGCGCGACGGCAGATGTCAGGATGCCGGAACAGAGCAATGACTATCGGGTCGTGGTGTTCGGGGCCGGCGGAGTTGGCAAAAGCTCCCTCGTACTGCGCTTCGTGAAAGGCACCTTTCGCGAGTCTTATGTGCCGACCATCGAGGACACGTACAGACAGGTATAACGATGAGTACAGTTGTAGCTACTTAAATTTCTTATTTCTTTTTAATGCGCCCGAGGCTGCAAGAGACGTTTTTTTCTTTGCATTATTATTCAACGGGAGAGTCCTGCAGGACATAACCTCAATCGGCAGGAAAAACTTTGGATCTTACCGGATATCGACTGTACCGAATGCAATATGCTCGAGTTATTCTTGAATAGTCAGAGAGAGAGGGATTGATCGGAAAGCGCTTCAAAGAGAAACTTTCCTGAAAGCTCCTCTGTCTCCAGAGGGCATTCATTGTCCCGGAACTCTCAGAGTACATACATATAGCTCATTCGGGCTCTGCGCGACTAATCGGCCAATTAAGAAATCAACGAAATAACGCTAATTAAGAAGCGGCAAAGACAATTCTAAAATAAATCCGGCGCAAAAGTAGAGCAGTACCTACTTAGCAGCTGCGGACTCGCTTGTTATTCCACACGATCCGCGGGCGTAAAGCTCGTCCTTAGGAGCTTTAGCTTAAAAAGCGTCCGCATCGTCTGTACGGAGAGAGAGAGAGAGAGAGAGAGAGAGAGAGAGAGAGAGAGACAGAGAGAGACAGAGAGAGACAGAGAGAGAGAGAGAGACAGAGAGAGACAGAGAGAGAGAGAGAGAGAGAGAGAGAGAGACTTGTTTGGAGCTATAGAAGCTCGAATGGGCAAATTTGATCAGGCTCTTCGTGTATAGGTACATATACAGCGCTCCCTAATCAACGGTTGTACGGGCTCGTGAATTTTTAAAAGGCAAATTAGATCGAGCAGCCGAGAGTATATGCGTATATAATTTTCCGATTACGTTTAGTACGCGACAATCAGCATTGATTGCGCGGTTTGTTGTTTCGTGTCAATGTTATTGCGTTTTATAATCGAGTTCGCGGTACTTGTGGAAAAAGCAGGCCATTGACGCAGGGACATCATAATTTTTTCACCGGACTATAGCTCTAGCCGTCGGCTATGGACTCGTAAATTAGAAGTGTAACAATGGGTTACCTGCTGCTGATGTTGCTGTTGTTCTTGACGCGCTTTTGTGGTAATCGAAAACACTTATGGATGTAAAGAGCTTGAATAATCGTGTTATTTTGAAATCCGAGCTTTTCATCAAAAGCGTATACTCGCGCGCGAACCGCTCGCATATGTGTGCGTATGCAATCCCTTGACTAATGCTTTAATACAAAAAAGCTTTTCACTGCGGTAGAGAAACTACGTTTCCTCTTTGCATATGTAAAGCTTTAGTTTTTTTCGTACAGTAGATGTATACTCGTATATAAGATCCAAAGGATGTATTGCCGGGCAAATAATAAAACAAAAATAGAAGAAAAAAACGTCTCTTGGTGCAGGGCTGTTTTGCGCTCGCTTCTGTGTCATGTTGACTTTGCATATCGTGCACTGCACCACGGCGAAGAAAACAATGCAATATTTACATGGATGACAGTAGTTCAGTCAGGTGTAATATTTACATTGGCCGCCGCTCACACGGGAAAGCTCCTCCTCTTGCAAGGCACTGCACGACTTTGTATAAGCTATAGGCGTGTAATAAGTCTATGTGTATATATAGCGTGTGCTAGTCGCGCAGCCGTAATATGCGGATATATTTATATTTGGGTACGAGCTGGTTGCTAAATTAGCTGTGTTTATTTTTTAAGATGTGTTTGATTTGAGGCTTTTGATGGTATTCTATTGAATTAAGAGCTCGAAGTTGAGTGTGTTTTACATTGAGTGTTTGACGCACTGACTACAACACGTTTATTTCCCATAATACTTATAAATAATGACTACTGCGACGTTACAGTTACGGGAACGACTACATGAATTTCAGGGTTACTGCTCATAACTAAAAGTTACAGATGTTACATCTTTTGTAATGACCCACTCGTACGGATTTAGTATAACTAAAGCATCGAAATATATACGGATTTATAAGGATTAGATTGCAAAAGTAATTAGTATATTCCTGGAAAAAATGAATGACGCAGGTCATGGTGTCTCTTTTTGATATTCAACGAAAAATCATGTTTCTAACATCGCATTAACGAAATGCTCTACGCCTTGAAAGCAAAATTTAATTTAAAAACACGAGACACGGCATCAAAGGTGTAGTGCTCGTAAATTCGTTTAATCAAAGAGCGATTATATTTTTTTGGTATCCTCTGAAGCGTGTTAGCTCTCTTTAAGTCCATTAATCCTGTAGATACTTTCTTATGCTATTAGAGCTTTAGATTAAAGTCCAACAAATGGTTCAATTAAGTTAAACTCATCCCGGCTACAGATACCCGAAAGTACATAAAGATTATACCGACTTATTTTATGAAGAGACTATAACTCTCTGAAATGAAATTTATATATATTTTCTTGCGGAGATTCAATCTGAAGAGATTTGATTTGAGTACAACGAGTGTCGATCTATACCACGTTAATTGCAGATTGAGATACATCAACAGTTGATCAGATCTCCGTAAAACATAAATAAAAAAGTAATTAATTTTAATTACTCAACTCGCGTGAATTATTCATTAGTTGCGCAATGCACGTTTGCGAACATGCAGGAATTTTGCATTCTCCACGCTTTAGAAAGAAAAGTTTTCATAAGATGTGTATCTTAATTTTTTATCCACGCGAGTATAATCACTTAACTTCGTGCGCGACGGTGTTTCCTGTGATTCAAATCTCATTCATATAAGTAAGCTCCGTGTGCGCGATTCTTTGAATTACTTTTTCACTACGATATCGCTTGGTAATTAAAGCGCTTATATTTTATTCTCGTGCATATAAGAGATGGGAATTTTAAATTCACAAAAACATAATTTATACCGCTAGTCTGCGACTTGAAATATGAAGCTCTCGGCGGAATTCATATTTTCGGTGAAAGCATGCGCGCGCGCGCGCTCTTCATAAAGTCACCTAATAATATTCTCATCTCTCGCTGTAAGAATTTAATAACAGTTAATTATGGCGCGTAATTAGCTTCTGCACTTGCAACATAACGCATAGCGATATTCGAATTATAAGGCTAATTTAATCATGCATTTCGCAGCACAAACATCTAAAATCGAGCTTTCAAAATCCTCCTGTGTAAAATCGCTGATCTCCAGAGCAACAAATTCGTTTTAAATTTAAAATTTATCGCCTCGTTATCCAGCCCATCTCTCTCTCTCTCTCTCTCTCTCTCTCTCTCTCTCTCTCTCTCTCTCGGCGCTGCAGCGCTTACTTCCGAAATGCATTTCCGCGGGCCGGGATTACAAAAACTTTGCCCACTAACATTGAAACTTTCCGAAAAGGTTTACATTCGCGCGCCGGTAAATAGCCTCGGAAACACGCACGAAAAAAAAGGAACTTTCCCTCCGCGGAATTTCCTCGCTTTATATTCTTATCTCGTCATCGAATGTACCCCGCATATAATCCAGCCGACAGCACACAAACACCCCACGCGATTATATGCGGAGACGGTGAAAAATGACGAAAATCACAACGCGAGCGTGAAAGCGCGTGTAGCTTGACCTTACTCACGCATCGCCGCGACGAAGAGAAAAAAAATAAAAATACACACAATGCTCCGAAGAGGGGTGCGCGTTTTATTTTTACGAGGCGAAGATGCGTGAACGCCTCGTTCTCTCTTTCTCGGAATATAGAAGGGATGCCGAGTGAGAAAGAGGGAGAGAGCGCGCGCTCTGACCTTTCTCGACGCGCGCGTTCCGACCTATAAAGCATACGCGCAACTTCACTTACCCCTCTGCGCGCACGACTCGAGAGTCGAGTCTCTCTCTCTCTCTTATATAGCCCTGGCTTTTTGCATTTAGTATGAACTTGGCGTGATGGAAAAAGTTATGCCGGCACACAGTGAGCGAAAGTGGAGTTCGCGGCTGAGTGGATTTTTAGAAAAAGTTGATAATTTTTTGGAGACGAGTATAGCGCTCGTTTTATTTCTCTTTTCTTCTCTAGCTTTCTGCCTTTTGAGCTTGTATTGAGCAATTTGTTAGAGATTTGGGATTTTTTTCTTTTTTATATATAATTCGTGTTTAATAAAAATGATTTTAACCGTTTCTCGAAAGCATATATTTCAGTCCTTCAGAAATTTTTCCGGGGATGATTTATCTAAAGGGTACAGCGTTTTATAAATAAAAGTTTAATATTAATTGCGAGGGTTTTACTCTCTTGAATGCGAGACGAGGGTGAGCCCAAGGTTTTTTTCCCGTTTGATATACTTTATATATATATCGAAGCCTTTTACGTCACACAGTCGTCGATTACACGAAAAAAATTGCGTCATTTGGTGTACTGCTTTTCGCTATGTTGGAAAAAGGTGGTAAATTGAAAATCAAATGATTAAATGGAGTATAATCACATATTATAATGTGAATAATAAACAACATTTTATAACTGTGCATATTACAATGGCCATGTATAATATTACACTGTAAGTACTATATGGCTAAATATTTTTGCATTTAGACCCTTGAACCTCGACAAAACTCGATTATTGATTTTAACTCAACAGATAACGGCTTTTGTAGAAAACGTTTTGAAGACGTATAGTACTCTCAAGACTGCTGAACAAACTTTAACGTACACGTCCAACAATTTTGATAACCACTTTCATTAAATTTAACGATCAATTACGTTTTATATGACAATTTTATTATGGCATGCTCATTAAAAATTAAATTTTAAAATCTTTTTGTGCATCTATGTTTATCGTACACTCTTTACACTCTTAGATGTTTATGTATTTTTTTTGTAATACTTAGTAGCTCAACGCGTATTATCATAGATAAGCTTTTAGCAATATCATCACCATCAAGCTATCAATATAGTTATAGTTAAAAAAAAAAGCAAACCGTATCGCAATGAAATGACCACCAAAAGCTGCGCACAGTATTTAGCAACAGCTATATCGCATTGGCAATTAGCTCTTAGACTCGTTGATTCTTATCATGTAGAGAGCATGTTCCAGTATACAGTTGAGATCGATACATGTAGCGTAGAACGGCTGCACAGAGAATAATTTACGATTTTTCTCTCTCACCGCCACCACCACCGCAACATTAATCCGGGCGATGACAAGGAAAAAAAAAGAAAGTTATCCGATATTACCCTTCAGCGCTCAAATCAAAGTTATAAGAGTTGCAGGAAATTTCTCCTCGTTATGGGGCTCGAGGAGGCGCATCGTCATTTGATCACCGCCACTTCCTGCTTCGCTCCCGCATAATAAAAAGAGAGAAGAAGTTAGTCTTTCAACCCCCGGGCTTTCAGGGCAATTTTTCACAGACTACCTTTTGATCTCTATCCCTCTACTCCACCGCTGCGCGCGCGTAACAAACATTTTCTCGATCGCTTTTATCGTGCCTTGACCGGCTCTCTCTCTGTGTTATATATATATATAATACTCCCACACGTATACCACATCGCGCTATATGGACTCTTTGGAAAGTTTAATTACGAGAAGCCCGAGAAAGTTTTGCAAATTAGAGCAGTTATATGGGGAGAGAAAGAGAGAGAGAGAGAGAGAGAGAGAGAGAGAGAGAGAACAAGTTGGCTCTTTAAGGTTTCATTTATTACATATAGAAATACGCAAATTGATTGTTACGCGCGGTGTATAATTTTGCGCCGCGTAATACACTCCGTCTTGTTTAATAGAATAAATTATCCTTATCGCTATAGTTTCGAGAAGCAGTGGCGTGGAAGATATAGCGTTCGCTGAAAGTTTCGGCGACGATAACGTCGGGGACGTTTTCGCTGATTCCTGTGTAACTATGATAAATTCGCGATTACATCTAAAACATACACAAAGTGAGACAAATCGCCGCGCGGCGAGATTTATCACAGGAAACGTCTCTTACAATGAGGATCGACAGAGAGTTGGGAACTCGCCCCCGAAAAGAAAAAAACCTGTTCATCAATCGCTTTACTGAAATTTAAGCTCTAAATCTTGAGCTTCATTCAATTCAAATATTTACCTATATCGCTTCTATACGCGTATGGATATAACGGACGGACCATCCATCACGCGATATTAAAAAAAAAGGTGTATACACACACACACACACACACACACACACGCTATATACTCACCTAATATTCAAACGCAGAGTCATTTATCCTACCTTATACCTCGAGAGGATTACACGATCCCCTATATATCCAAGATAGCAGTTCCTTTTCTCTCCCTCACGACGCGGTAAAAGAGAGCGAGAAAGAAAGAGACGATGATCTCGTGACGATGCCCACTTCTCGAGCCCGCATGACGTGTCTAAACGACGACGAAGACGTATACTGCAGCGATGAGACACGACGAATGGGAGGCTGGTGGGACCCGTTGCTGTGTTCGCGATAAGACTCGTGCTTTAATTGAGACTTTAGTTTGCCCGCGATGATGTATTATTATATACGTGTATCGTAGACGGTTTGCAGAAGTAGCTTTGCTGATGAGAAGTGCGCAGACAAATTTTGATAGGCCTAGAGTTCTAATGTATTAGTCGAAGAATAAGTGATAGCTTGTGGTTTTGTATACGTTGTAAAGATTATGTAAAGTTGGTTATTATTGTTTTTTACTCTGTTTGCAAAGCGATCCTTTATTTTTTGTTCGTTGTTTTCTCTCTGTTGTTCTTATTAGCAATATGAGTGTAGTGAAGGGAAAATATTCTTTGAAAAAGTGAAAGTTGTTTTGAGAGGTATGTAGATAATAACACTTTTGGTTAAAAATACCAGTTTTGATTTAGCAGTAAATTTTGAGTAAAACATAGTTGTTGCTGAACAAAGTAACTTTTATAAGTATAAAGTAGAGTAAAGTAAATGAAAGTTCAACTGCCATACATATAGCATAATATCGCGATTAACTGTACTGTAAAATGAACTAGACGTGAGTGAGAGAGAGAGAGAGAGAGAGAGAGAGAGAGAGAGAGAGAGAGAGAGTACAAAAAGAAACTAAAGACGTGCCGATGTTGTGTCGCGTGTAAACGGGCATAATTCCAGGTGATAAGCTGCAACAAAAACATATGCACGCTTCAAATTACGGACACAACGGGGTCCCATCAGTTTCCCGCGATGCAGCGACTCTCGATAAGCAAAGGCCACGCCTTCATCCTGGTCTACTCGGTCTCGTCGCGCCAGAGCTTCGAGGAGTTGCGGCCGATCTGGGCTGTGATACGAGAACTCAAAGGACAGGACATCTCGCAGATACCGATCATGCTGGTAAGGAGACTTGATTGATAAAGTCATTATGAGCTAACGTTGTTGTTTAGTAGGACAATCATAACACCGGCTGATAAAGATGGTTGTTTTGCTTCAAATATTTATTAATTATTATCTGAAAATATTTTTGTAATCCATGATGAAAGATATCAATATTTTTGTTTTATTTCAATTAAATTTGAGCTATAAACGTGCTACTGCACAATGTGTCTGATCAGAGCAGGACTTTTCTACTTACAACGGCCCTCGTACATTTACATCTCTATTATCATATACATACTATAATCGCTTTAACTATAACGAAAAATCTTAATCTAATATGGATTTCAAGAATTAAATCAATTTTTACTAGTGATAAACCTTGCAAGTGTTCAATCGTATAGCCCTTATCTAATTATATAATTTGTTTTTGTTAAGCAAATCATCATAATTTCGAAAACAGAATTTTTCGGCTAAATTCAATTCCGCGTAAGTTTTCATTGAGCTTTTATGCAATATTCTGAAAAGGGAGCTGCATATCCATTCGTAGTATATACGCAGACGTAAACATCAATAGCCTGCATCGGAGCTGATTTGCCTTAAACATGAATTTTCTTTAGACAGCTGCAGATATTTTATGCTCTCGGAAGATTTCTGCGCGCGAGTCGCTGATGATCAATATTTTATAATTTATTTACGATCCGACCCACATTCAAATATAAATAAAAAAATATATAGTTTTCCAAAAGAGATATAAGAATATTAAAAATTTCATGACCGAAGGTTGCACAAAAAAGCGTATACATTGCACGCGGATATCACTTTCGCGAGAAAATATAAGTCGGTTGGAATTTTTTTTAATATTTCAAAGCATGTCTTTTTGCTGAAAAAAATCCCGACACATATATCCCGTTTCTTTTGTGATCGTCGATACGCCCTACATTTACTTAAAACTTCGTTTTAAAGTGTATACACGGAAAATTCTTTTCTATTCACACACCAAACAGCTGTTATTCAAATGAGTACACGCGTGAAGAAGTACTCGCATGAAATAACGTTATCCGAATCCGAACGATTCCATCAAATACCATTGTTTGAATTAGTACGCAAATACCGAGTGCATTCAATTTGATTAAGCCGTACACTACAGCCGTGTATACGAGGGTAATGAAAAGCTTCCGCACCTCCGCGCGCAAATCAATCACTTAAAAATTCCCTAGATTCTCAAATAATTTGCGCATTACAACTTTTCAAAACCCCAGGAAAAAAAGAGAAAGACGTCAGAAGTAGATATCCGTTACTCAAAGAGAGCCATCGCGCGAAAAAAATAGGTCGATATAGCCACACGCACACAACGACATAGTGCAGAAGGAGAAAATCCTCGAGTGGCTCCGACAAAGCGTTGTCGCCCATAGCCGCGTCATCCTCGCTGTAACTCAAAACCAAAACAAATGGAGACTATTCTATAGAAAGCCAGACAAACATCGCGACACACAGAAGCCTCAACGCGCGGAAGAAGTAGCATTAGAAGAAGGTCGAGGGTCGCGCTCTCTCGTCGGCGAATCAAAGGAAGCCCGAAAAGAAAAGTGTATATCTGGGCCTATAGACTAGACTCCCTCGAAAGCCCCTCAAAAGCTCCAATCTCTCGAGCGCCTTTTCTCACCCGAGGCGATACGCGATATATAGAGCTGTACACACACGTACATACATATATATAGGTAGAGTTCGATGCCTATCGACTGCACGCGACTGCCTCGTAAAAACGCTGAGGGATATGGGCACAATGGCTCTCTCTCTCTCTCTCTCTCTCTCTCTCTCTCTCTCTCTCTCTCTCTCTCTCTCTCTCTCTCTCTCTCTATGAAAATAAAGAACACAGCAAGGGGGGGGAGCAATGCGCCTCGGGTGTATAATCGACCTAATGCGTGTAAAGATTCTGTTTATTTTGCGCGCGCGCGCGTGTGTCTGTCCGTAGCGTCGTTTCTTTGAATGCGAGAATCAATGAAACTGTGCGTTTATGTAGGTCGATCATGGCCGGAGATTGAAAAGGGATGGGATTTCCTAACGCGTGATAATATGCGCTTGCTATATACATATCAGCGACCTATATGTGAGCTCGAGGATCGGGAAATTTTTATTTTTCACTTATATTTCAATATTTGATTCATACAATACTGTATACAATAATAATATATTCGTGGAAATATACGAAGACAATGTAATCTGACCTTTTCCAAAGTTGCTCAACTGAGCACAATACCGAGATACGTGGGCGTCGGACTCCATCATTGTTCTGTTATTAATAAATGCGAGTTGCGGCGGAGTTAAGCTAATGTTTCCATTCAAGCGTTATTGTAATGCTTCGAAAGTTCCGACGTATAGTCGCGCTCGACGGATATGTGCGTATACGGACATACGTGGAAACTAATTTTTTAAAGAAATCACTCTTCATCCTATATTCTATATAAAATAATAACCATTACCGTATTCGAACATAAGAGACAAATTTGGCAGTTTACTCCAATAACAAAAGCTCTCTTGAGAGCTTGCAACAGCTCCTAAACTCGCTCTCCTCTCACACGTCGCGCAGCTTCCTTCCCGCTAATACTCGCGGCGAAAACTCTACTAATACGTCTATCTGAGCATCTCTGAGCGAGTAGTCCCGCACTCGAGCGAAATAGGCGAGTCACGGCTTCCCTTTCCCCCTCTCTCTCTCTCTCTCTCTCTCTCTCTCTCTCTCTCTCTCTCTCTACTCCACTGCGCGCAGGCACTTATTTATATACAGTGGCGCCTGTGGAAATTGATGCTCCTCCGGATTCTCGTTAAAGTGCAAACGCCTCGTTGAACTCGTGTGCATATAAAATGGCCCTGCACTTTAGCCCTGCGCTACGTCGAAAGCTGACGCTCCGAAATTTCTCCCTCGGCTCCATCGCGTATATTTTTCGAAAAATGTGTATATTTCCCCGCGAGCTTTGTTCGTGGCCGGTCGAGTGATGAAGTATTCGAAGAGTGCGACGATTTTAAAAAATGTATGCGACTGCTTTTACGTATACACGATCCCTGCAGCGTTGAAACGCACACGGTATGAATTCTTGAGAAATATTGAATTTCTCGGCTCCGATGCAGACAGAAGCTCGAAAAGTATTGTAGGTATGGCAAAAGTGACCGTATGTATACTGTATGTGCGTGTTATTTTAATATCATTTCTTCGTATATGTATAATCACGATATAGAGTAATACGGGGGTAGAAAATGGTGTAAAATGCAGTATTACACTCGCTGAATAATTAAAGCGGAATTTATTGATCTCTCGGAAGCTTCATGGCCCGATATAATCTTTCCCAGAAACAGGTAAAACCTTTTCATACGCGCGACGTGTGTTGGACGTGCTTTACGACACACACTACTCTCTCTCTTTCTCGCGATGACGATCCCACTCTCCGATAAGAACGCGAATTGAAGGTAAATAACGTCGTGGAAGCGTATGCGCGGGGGCAATTTTTTTCCGCAGCAGAAGTAACTAGTTCGCACGAAATAAGGACGCGACGATGTATTTTTCAAATCGTGCGTACAACCTTTCCGTCCGCGCATCGATTTTAAAAGTAATCCAGCTGAAAGCTGTAGTTTACAGCTCGAATCGATGCTTCGGTTCAAAATCAACGAGAGAGAGAGAGAGTGGGAGAGAAAAAAACAGAGCATCAACGGCTGACGAAACCCGGGCTGTTCCACTTGCGAGCGTCTCTTATCGGTCTATACCTGTATTAAACATCATCAGTATGGAAAAATGTCTCTCACATAACGATTTCTGATCCTCAGGTGGGCAACAAGTGCGACGAGAGTCCGTCTCGGCGTGAGGTGACGCAGAGCGAGGGCGAGGCGGAGGCGACAAATTGGGGCTGCGGCTTTCTCGAGACGAGCGCCAAGACAAACCACAACGTGAACGCCCTCTTCCGCGACCTGCTCACCCTCGAGAAGAACCGGGCCGTCTCGCTGCAGCCCGTGCAGAGCAATAACGCGATCAGCCTTAAGGAGAAGTGCGCCGTCATGTGAATCGTGTCCATCTCGTCCTCGCTGCGATGTTCTCTTCTGTGTGTGTGTGTGTGTGTGTGTGTGTGTGTGTGTGTGTGTAGATATAGTTATATAGATACGTGAATACATGCATGACGCGTCGATTCTGACGAATGATACTGCTGCTGCTGCTGCTTTTTGTAAAAATCGAGAGATATTTCTCCGGGTGATATTTCAGCGATGCGAGAGCGCCTTCTTCCTTTTACGCCAGATTTAACTCTCTCTCTTTTTTCTCTGCATGCGTCACGAGTACTCTGATCGATCTCCGCGTGTAGCTTCTTTTTTTTGCGCTCTCCATATCTCTCTTGAGACGAGGGATTTATGCTCGCGGAGGAATTTGATTTTTAAGAGAGTTATTATATTTCTCATAATTATTATTATGTATATATGTCGTGCGGTATACCTAAGAGCATGGAAGAAAGTTTATATATCGGAAAAAGATCGGATTCACACTCCATCAAAGCACAACTCGTCGGAGGTCTGATATTAAGTATACACCCTCTCGCTTTTGGCTCGGCCGCACACGAAAGGGAAAAATCAGAGAGCGCGCAATTGACACTGATATCCGAGCCCCTGTATATATACAGATATAGCGCTATGCGGACACCCGAGACTACTAAGAGCTGGAAAGAGAGCGAGACGAGTCTAAAGTATATAGCCATAAGAGAGAGAGAGAGAGAGAGAGAGAGAGAGAGAGAGAGAGAGAGAGAAAGCGACGGTCTTTGACGAGATGCCAAAAGACGACGAGGCGACTACGAGCCGCCGCTCTGCGGAGGAATTTTATGCGCCAATTAAGCGCGAAAAAGCCACTTGAGCTAATTGAATCAGCCGTTTTGAGGATGGAGAGCGAGGGGTTGAGTTAGGATTATTGGGCTGCGAGAGATAGCGAGAGAGATAGAGGGACGGGTTAATTTTCCATTAGGCTAGATTGGGATTTTGATGATGAGCCGAGTCGGCTGCGGCGTATATGCGAGGAATTTTCTGGGGTTGTTGAAGCTTCGTCAAGAGGCGCTTTGCTTGTTTCTCGGATACGTTCGACGGTGTGGCTTACCATTTCTTCAAGAAGCGTATAAAAATTGACACTCCATTCGAGGCAACAAACTCGATGGAATAGCAATCGATAAGCTGATGAAAGGACGGCGTCACATATACAGGACGCTCGAGTCTTAGCTAATTAATTTTCGGATTCCTGCTTTTTTTGCTCGAAGCTTGTCCTGAGTAAATTAGTCGTCACTCGTATATGGTTTTTTTCCTCACGCTTCAACGACCGCACGGATAATAATAATCTCAAAAGCAATGACACACTCGATTCGACGCACAGAATAAAAAGCAAATAACCGGCAGTTCGTCATACCGTGTAGAGTCGACACAATAAAAGCCTCCGGAATTCGCTTGGCCAGTGAAAATTATTCGAACAAAAGAGCAGTACAGTTCCTCCGTTTACACACCGGCGCGCGCACACACGCACAGTGCACGACAAAAAAAGAAAGCAGAACAAAACCCCGTTCAAACCTTCACGCGTCATTTTCGCCGGTTATTTATCCTCGGCGAGCACCGACGACGAGAGAATAAAAAAAGCAGCAGCAGTAGTAGTAGTAGAGAGGAGTCGTTTCGCTGACCGGTTATGCTCCATTCTTTTTTACGATCCCTTTCTCGCGTATATAAAGGCGGGTGATGTATGAAAAAAGGAGCGCCTCGATTTTTGTTCGTCGAAACACACACACACACACACAGCGAGAGGCGGAAAATCGGCGTTTGAAAAGTCTTCGCTACTTCTCTCTCTACTGTCTATCCACGGAAACAAGGCGAGCTTTTTTACTCCTGTTGTTTTCTTTTTCGTTTTTCGGAATATGCAAGCCGAGTATAGTTTTGTTTAGGCACTGGGATTAGCGAATCGGGATGACGACTGGATCGTGTATATGGAGATTCTTCTATTTTTGTTTTCAAGGACGAGCGGATTGGTACACTCGTTTTTTTAGAGGATGAACGCTGAAGGGATGGAGTATTATTGCTCTGGCTTTTTTTTTGCGAAAATAGAAGAATCTCTTGTAATGTGTACAGCATAGAGCGTTATTTTAATACTCGAGTTTTTGTTTGGAGAACATTTAAGAAGAGGGAGAGGAAGCGACGGTTTGCGAGTAGAGAAAGTATGAATTTAAGCGTGTAAAATTGTAAGGATTGTTATATTGAGATTGATTTTTGTTGAATAGTTGTAAGATTTTTGTAACATTGCTATTTAGAAGTTTCTTATATCGTCACGCCGGCGAGAGATGAGCGAAAGATAGAAGGAATGCGTGCGAGAATACAGAATCTAACAGAAAGTTTATCATTGTAGAACGAGGAGGTACATGGAAGACGAGAGACCAATATCTGGCGTTGTGCGTTAAGATAAAGCTCGGTATTTATTTCCAATGTTTTTTTTTCACCTTTATTATAGTGACTATTTCCAGTCTAAAATACATAAACAGTGCATCGTTTGCTTTCGCAATATAGATATAGAAGAGAAAAAACTGTTCTATTTTTACTTTCATCGGAATAGCCGAGCACTTTTATTAAATTGCGCTCTCGGCGAACGATCGATGAGTAAGCTGAATGATTCGAAAGTTCATCAGGTTGTATCGATCGCCATCACTATATTAATATGCCCTGCTGATCGGCTCGTTTGTATTCGACGTATGAAAAAATGGTCCGTAATAACACGACGCCGAACTTTCGTCCCTCGTCTTCTCGTCACGTAAAATCACGAGGTATCGAAGAACTAGCATATTTCAGACGGTTTTAATTCCGTAGCGGAGAGTCTCAAGTGTACATCAATCGTGTAGTATATGACCGTACATAGCCATGATTTTGTAATAGCTAAAGAGTATTAAAAAACATAAAGCAGATAAAATAAACTAGAAAAAAAGAGAAAAAACCGGATGTGTGTACAACGTAGTCGATAAAGGCTCATCAGAGAATAAATAACGATAAACGTAGTAGGTGTAGGCATAATAGGGTATATCGCACACGTCGTAGTTGTTTACTTCGCTTGATCTCGCGGCGACCTTTTTTTCACCCTTTTAACTCTCGTCGCTCCCGCGCGAGCTTATTATTTTACGTTTGTTTTAGAGCTGCGCTTTTGACTAGTTATATATCTATATAGTGATTTTTTATGAAAAAGGTGTAGCCGCAAATATTATAAAACACGTAAGGAGAAGCAATGTTTTCATATCACGTCTTGCATTGTTTGGTTCGGCTAAAAGGTCGCCAAGGGAGACACACGAAATTCGTCCAGCGTTATATTCCTCTTAATATACTGCGAAAAGACAGAAATGAAGAAAAAAAAGAAATTGCGCGCATTTTATTGCGAAGATCACCTCTTTGGGGCCGACGAGGCTTTATTATATTATATACGGACACAAAATGTAATTCGCACATCGACGACATTAAACAGTTTCTTACACATATGATATCGAATATAATATATATATATATATATATCTATGACACCAAAACCTACAGAAATATAAAGATCCATAAAAGCAAACTTTATTATTATCGCATTATGCTTTATATATGAGCAACAGTTTTATAATGATTGATCTCTTGTTTTTACATGAAAATTATTAAGTGCATACTTACTACGTTATATTTACTGACGGAGAATAACGCAAAAAAGATAAGCACATGATACATAAACATATGCGGAAAAAAATTACTGCTTTTGTCCTGTAGCTCTGGTATTTTTAGAGACAGACACGATATACTTACATATCTCGCATGATTTATTCGATAATAAATGCAGAATATTACCAATAATATCATACAGAAATGAATAAATTAATAATATCTATATAAGTATACTATTAATAACTATAACGGTGATGATATATAAGGACACGATTAGACGAGGTTACAGCGATGAAACGCGTATGCGATTACAAACGATTGCGGAAGAGGTGGGAGTATGTAGTTAAAAGAAATTCTAACACTGGTCGCGAGAGTGAATTCAGCTGCCGCATTACATG
>JAZHPH010000032.1:866128-906854 GCA_037356405.1 Nasonia oneida | reverse complement strand
ATCTACAAAAGCAACCTTAGAAACTGATCCGTTAGTCTATTGATTACACACTTACATATCATTTACTATATGCACATCGTGTTGTATCTACTATTAAAATATTATATATTGTACTTACATAAGTATCAAGTAATATTATAATCAATTTCGTTAAATACATAAGCGAAAATGATGTAAAGCAGCAGCTGAACTTCACTGCATCACGACTTAAAAATCTTCTGATTTTTCGGGGCCAATCGGTGACAAAGTGGTGAAACACGTCAGTAACTAAGGAGCACGCACAACTCGTAGCCGCACATCGAGAGGCTTTTTTTAAAATAATAAACAAGAAAAAATAATTAAGCTATAACAAAAACTCATGTGCTTTCTTCGTTCTTTCTTATACAGATACAAAAATAAAATCGAAAAAAGTTATAAAAAAGAGAAAGAGATTTCCTTCAAAAGTCAAAACTGCGTGTGTATACGCAAGAGAGAGAGAGAGAGAGAGAGAGAGAGAGAGAGAGAGAGAGAGAGTCGTACGATTTGTTCGTTATGTGTACACTCGATTTTTTTAACAATCTTGTATTATTATGTCGTACGGGGTTAAGCCTAAAAATCTTTTGACTTTGCACCGGAATGAAAAATTTAAAAAAATGATACGTAATGTAATTTTAAGTATATACATTCTCTGAATATAATGATATATTATATCTAAAGTCTTTCACGGTCATATATATATATATATATATATATATATATATATATAGAGAGAGAGAGAGAGAGAGAGAGAGAAATATTAGAAACAAGAATTATTCTGTGAATAATTTTCCGTCTAGTTTAGCGTATGTAATGAAAGAATCTTCTGCCGAAAATATGAGAGGCCCCTAATTTTCTCGATAAAATACATTTATCATATTATGAAATATTTTTTGGACTGTTTGAACAAACGTCGACACACTTCCTTGTATTTAATTAGTTCAAAAATCTACTTAAGTTAAGGATATAGAGGGTAAACAAAGATGAGACTATAAATATTTGAATCCTGTATTACGAGAAAAAAAATGGAAGATATAAAGCAGAGTAGGAGGATGATGTACTTAGACGAAAGAAATCGAGGCTCGGGAGCGAAAAAGGAGATGGAAATGATACACGTTATACACGACATGTCGTTTTTCGCGCTCTGGCGCCACGAAGATTATATACATAATTATAATAGCGTAATACAAACATGCGTTGATGATATATTATATACTTTTAACATTCCTATTGTACCGATAAAGGAACCTTTTTTATTGTATACTTGTATTTACCGACGTTCTAAATCTAATATATCGTTTATAACGGTGTATCATACAGATGAGAAACAAAATCGTGTGCGTTTTTTCTTATAAATTACATTATTATAATAGCTGTGACAGGCACATCGGATAATTTTATTCTATATACGACACGATTCCTTTAAACGTGTGTAATTGATTTTTGATAACACGCATAGAATTATTCTCTCAAAGATGAATATTAATATAAATAAATAACATTCCGTTTTACGCATATTTTTGTCGATTATAACGTACTTTTAACGAAATAATAGGCCAAATATTATGAAAAAGCAAAGCTTCCTGAATCTATCGCTTTGATATCGAACACAGCGAGCGGAGATATAATGTCACTACGAATTATCCTCCTCAGATCAGATCGCAAAAGTGATTTTATGTACGACAAATCAGTCAACTCGAATTCTTTCCACAATAATATATGAAATACTGCATTTAAATTATATCGAACGTAAATATGTCACTGAGAAAAAAATTCCCATTCGAGTTGACGTAACGTTTTTCGATCTTCAAACAAGTATGTGAGAGTAGAGTAAAATACTAGAGATTCGAGTAGAGAATTAAACATTGATCTCAGAATTTATTCTAACATCGATTGATCTCATCGATGTATTCAACGTAGGCCGGCAATTCCAAAGAAAAAGATTAAATGTGATGAAAGTGAATACAGCGCAGAGAGAAAATATAAGGAACTCGCAAGTGAAACAGAAAAAAAGAGACAAACGACGATTTCTTCCCCAAATGCAAAAGTACAACAATAAGCTCGCAACCGTACACATATCATTGCACATATATCGTAAATCATATATGATGATTTTATCAACGAAGAGACACAGGAAAAGCTAAATATATATCGACGTATTTATTATAAAACGCATACTATATTAAACGAGGGATATCATGAGAACGGTTATAAAAAAAACAGAAATTATATATAAAAAGTATTATAAATAGCAAATTACAATACTTCACGTTGAGTTCTAATATTATTATCAAATGACACACTTATAACCGCAGAGAAAATATCGTAGACGATTATAGATAAAGTAAGATAAAAATAAAAAGAGAAACCATGAAGTTTAAGAGATAAGTATATTACATAGGGAAGACAAAAAATTAGATTTCGCTGACTGGATGCCGAATATGGTTACGTGTTCTTATTCGCTCGAGTTGCCGAAATCGCGTTGTTAAAACGTAACATGGACAGAATAATGACGTGACCGTAATCCATTCTTTGCAGAAAATTTTCATGACTCGATGCTGCGGGAAATCCTGCAATGAGTACTTGCATGCTTGGTTTGTACATTTTTCTAGATTTTTAAAATATTGCTTACAAATGTTCTTCGCAAACGATAAAACTAAATATGCTTGAATTATCAGCGATATGACTCAAAAACTTTATTCGTATACGATGTAAATCTATTGATCTTGTCTTCGTGATTACAAAAAAATTTCGTTCGTTAAGTGCGCAATTCTTGCTGTAAATAATGGGAGGGGCATTATCGCCTGTGATTGGCCGTCAGCTTACGAAATTAAGTTTTGCGTGCGATTTAACAATTTTGTATACAACTCGACACTTGATTTTCAATTGGACGCGTCTTCGTAATAATAAACAATACATGTTATAAGAACCAGTAATACTTATAATTGTCTAATTCGTCAGTCTCAGGATAACCCAAAATCCACTTTGACATAAATGTAATAAAACGTTGACAAATCCATGCGCAAACATTGTTGAACAGAGCAACTTCTTCGTTAGAACAAAAAAGTGGAAAAAAACACACCAATAAAAAAAAAACATAAAAAAATCGTTGTCAAATGCATTATCTGTTATTGAATGAATGAAAAAACGACGTTGTTATATGATTTCGAGCAAAAGCATTATGAAGTACATTTTCAACGTTGTCATTTTTGACGACGAAACTACATACTTATTCCAGCTCTTTTTTCATTTTTCCTCTTCTTTTTCACAAGAAACAAAATCAGAATGACTCGCGCGCGAACAATCGCTGAGGCTTAAGTATATATATGTATAGCGACAAAACGCGTGCAGCGATTCGAGAGCGAACATTTTTGCGACGCATGCACGACTCGGAGGGGGAGGAAAAGAGTAGAATAAAAGGAAACTATATACTGTGTACTTCGATTGCAAGCGTGCGTGAAAAAAAAACCAGCGAGCGACGCTATACCGTTTGAAATTCAAGCGAAGGCCATACGCTTCAGGATCCCCAATCGAGGAAAATGTTCTTAGAGTATGGTGTGGAATAAACAAAAACCTATAGCTTACATAAAGTTAACAGAAACAAAGTAAACGGCTATAGCTGTACAGCTCTGTTCAATCGTTATACTGGCTGAAAGAAAAATATTGAAAAGCGAAACTGTATTAAGGATATGTAAGAATTATACGATCTTTGATTCTCGGCATAAAAGTAAATGTGTTGTTTCTGATTATTTGCCCTTTCTTATTGTCCGTTCATCCCTTGTATCCATTACCTAATTTTTTTTTATTTCAATTAAAATTTATACATACTATTCATATTCATGAACAGTGTGGTAGCGAGGATGTAGAGATCATCCTCCTGCTCTCTACAAATAACGTTATTTCATATTTTCTTATAATGCCTTATTTTTTAATAAGCTAAGATGATTGATAAGGCAAGCATCATTGTTATCAGTAACAGCATTCAGATTAGAAATTTAAAAAAAATCAAAAAGAAAGCCGATTAAAATCAAACCACACTTCTTATCTTCCAATCGATGTCTTTCTTTTTTCAAATTAGACAGACTCAAGTTAACTGATAGATCATTCAGGCAGGACTGCCGTATCATCAGAACCGACTAAGCTGGACTGCTGGATCGAGACGTCTTATATCATAGTATTCGATGATGAAGACCAATTATGGGTCGGAGAAGGAGAGCTTTCAACCAGAACTTCCAGAGTCAACTAAGCTGAATACTTAAAAACCAAAAACGTTTTATCAAGCTTAAATCTCGCAAGATTTAATTTCATTAAACTGGCACAACACAAATGATATACCTCTAGAGACATGTGAACCATTGCTTAGAAATATACAAGATAATCAGATTCAGCAGAAGTTAGTCACACAACTCTATACAATACACTCGGCGCTCAGTTTGATAAAAGAAAAATAGACACACCTCCACAATATACTCCATCTATCCGTAACCCAAGCCCCGCGGACTATACACAGTAGAGCAGCAGATAAGGACAAGACGAGACGATTCCAAGCTTAAATCCAATGATACATTAATACAGCGAGCCAACAAAGTGATATTACACGAAACAAAGACGAGTCGAGAGGGAGAAGAAAAGAATCATCACCACATGCGCTGCAGCATCGCACCGCTGCAGAAAGAAAGATAGAGAAAGAGAGATTACACACAGGCGTGGAAGGTAAACAGACGAGGAGCCAATCGTCGAGTCTGTTAGCCTCGAGGATGGCCGTCCCCTTCGAGTCGAGGGTTGGCCGATTGCGCGCACATAGCTTCCGCACAGCTATATACTGTGTCGGATGCTGGCCTGTACATCTTTTACGACGAGCTCTTTTGTCTTCTTCTCCTTGTCGTTGTTACCACTTTGACACGGGCTGGTACACACCGGTTTCGAAAATTTGCCGCGACTTTGTAATTTTTTTCTGTGAGAAAGGGTTGTGTACGTTTCAGATTTTTACTCGGTATCGAGTTTAAAAATTTTTGAAATTTCATCCGTTCTCCACTCGAAAACCGAATTCGATCGTCGTTAAAAATTTTACCAGCGGGAGAAAAATCGAATCGAAACATACTTAACAAAAATCGGTGCGATGTTGCGCGGAAAGTTGAAGAAGTCCGAGGAGGACGAGGAGTCGGCGGCTGCCGGTGAACCACGACAGAGGAGGCCGAAATGCGCCAGATGCAGAAACCACGGGCTGATATCCTGGCTGAGGGGACACAAGCGCGAGTGTCGGTACCGCGAGTGCTTTTGCCCCAAATGTTCACTCATCGCTGAGAGACAGCGAGTTATGGCTGCGCAGGTAAGGGCTTTTGTAGATTAGAATTCATTCGAGTGTTTATTTTGTTGGTAGCGATTGATTTTTAGCAAAAGTGAAGCCCGTATGAGTTGCAATAATCGAGTTACTCTTTGTATACGGTTTGACTTTCGCTTGTTCCTATACGTGTTTTACCTGAATTGAAAAAATTGTTTAACAATTTTCCATCTCACACATTTTTGCTCATCAAAAAACATTAATTTTCATCATCCCATATTATTTTATACTTTATAAACGCTTCATACAGAAATCGGTATGACACGGCCCTCAAAATACTTACTTAAACCTTCACAATTTAAAATATTCGAACACAACAAGCAACGCAGTAACCGCAAAAAATGGTACATTAAATCCAATACATCTTTCTCGATAGCTCGAAGAAGATAGACATCGCGCAGACAAGCGTTTCAATCCGAGCTGGCAAGAGTCAAATCCATTAACGTGAGACAAGCGCGCGCTGCGAGTCGGGTTTCATTTCTGTTTGCATAGGCATTATGACACCCGATCTGCAGGGGATGATGCTACGGCTGCTGTGACGATGGTCCATGAGTTTACACCCACACCTATATACACTATATTCTTCGTCGCATAACTGTCCGACGAAGGCACTTGAGCGAGCGATTCCGATGTCTATATTTGCTGTGGTCATATCTGGAAATGAATATTGCTTTCAGCCGAGGGATAGGGTTTTAATTGATGAGCCACCTTGCCGTCATCAGCTGTTATATGAATATCAATTTCGGTCTATTTCTAGCTCAATATACTTGTCCGTGATGTCGATCACTTTTAGGCCAATTTTATAACTTATAAGTGAATTTTAACAAAATATATAGTGTAACGAAAAAAAACGATTGTTCAAAGGTGGCATTGAAGAGGCAACAGGCAGCCGAGGACGCGATAGCGCTGAGCATGGCAAAGGTAACAACGGGACAAAAGCTAAATCGGCTTCCGCCAGGGAAGATTTTCGGTATGACAGTGACGGAGCCGGATACAAGCGCTAAGCCGAAACTCGATCAGCCAAATCCGAGCAGCATTAAAGCGATTTTTAGCGATACGAAGCCAAGCGTGCAGAAAGAGGCCGTCGAGAAAAATCAATCGGTCGAGCCGAAAATATCGGGTAAAAGTTTGAAGGTATCAATTCTGTTGTAACATATCTGTGCACTGATTATAGTAAAATAACGACAAAATTTAAATTTTCATTTCCAATTAAAAAAAAAGCAGCTCGAAGACGCAGAAAAGTCTCGACATCACTCGCCACCCATAATCTCGACTGACCCAATGAGCGGTAAATCTCCTACAGCGATATCCCAGGCGTCGGTGGACACACTATCTCGACTATTCCCGGGCACAAAACTCTCGGTCCTGCAGCTAGTCCTTCAGCGCTGTGGACAGGACCTCCTCAAGGCCATCGAGTACTTCGCGAGCAATGGACCAACCGAACGCGTTTCGGCTTTTCGTCCACCAGTTAGTCAACAACAGTCGACGTCGACGAGCTGCAGTGAAAACTCGGAAATAACGTCGATCGAGAGGTCGAGTGCAGATGTGGGACTTGGATTACAGCCGTCGGTGTACTCGGCGAATTTACATGCCGATGGCTCGTTGGTGAGAAACGATTGCGATCAGCTTTATGATTTGTTTTACTTGTGAAAATAACAATCTTATTATTTCCTTTTTAAATGTGTTTTGATAATAATTTTCTATTTTTTAGGGTTGCTGTTTTGTAAATGTCGTCTCGGACTCGGTACCTCGAAGTCTAGAAGTCTGCACTGCTGGTTTCCCCTTGAGCAAACCGACGACGTACGAACGCAACTTTTTCGATACTGGACTCCCACAACCCCAAGCTCAGTTACCACAAAGGCCGATTTTTCACCTGCCTTCGTTCATTCCGAGAATACCTTGCGTCCAACCGAACTGTTTGCTTTGTTATAAGTTTACGTGAATTTTGTCTTTTCTTTAAAAATGTAAATTATGTCTGTTAGCAACATATTAATTATTACATATTGTTTTCAATATGCTTGTATTCGTTACGATGTAAAATAACTTATTGTAGTTGTAGTACTGTCGTGTAAATTATGCAATTAGGCATCGATGAGCTGTTAAAAGAAAGGTGTATAAATAGAAAGTCAATAAATGATTGCACGCTTCAAAATCTTTTATTGTTGAAAAGTTTTGTTTCTAATAAATTTTCTCTTTCTTCGCTTTAAAACCATTGCTATAAGGTAATTATATTAATTATGATCATTGCTTCACTCTCTGGAATCGCACTTTAATACCTTATATACAAACCATGATTTCAGGAAGATCTAGCAGACTGAATAAGAGACTTGCGCTTTAATTAATTTGTTACTAAATACAGAAAATGTTTCATTTTAATTCTATGAACAATTACGCTAATCACTCGTAGCGATAAACAACCATAACAATAATAAAGTCAACTCAGTACTAAGGTGTCACACATTATTTAAAAGTAAAAGTCATTGTTTTAAGTCAAAATTTTTTTTATCTAATCTTAATAAAAAGTCGCAAAAGGAAATAACTAGAGATATAAGAGGGACAAAGAAAAGCACATTCAAAGTAGGACGGGAAGCTTATAGGAATGATAAGTGCGAATATGATGCGTATTATGTCAAGAAGGAAAAAAAGCGGGCTCAAAGTTCTCAATTGAAAGTGCAAACGTTAGCTGCTGCACTATACGTATATGTACAAACAAAGAGAAAGGAAAGAAAAATCTGTAGTGAGCGGGTGGGGAGTACGGAGACGGGGTAAAAGCAATCGAGTTAGGAAGATTCGATCGGATGTATAAACAAGTGGATGCCCGCGAGGGTTTACTTTCGCGATTTGCTCATCTCGCGCGCGTACTGCCGAGCCGGAGAAATGGAGCGGACGCGAAAAGAGGAGAAAAATACTGCGGTCCCACCGTACGTGCGGCGTGACTCGAATTACACACCGAGAGAACGCGCTACCGCCCTTTAACTTTTTGCCGCCGGAAACTAAACTAAATACACACATTGTGGGTGCGCAGACGAGTGCGGACGCGCTCGGCTGAATTCGATTGACGAATTCAATGGTGGCGAGTCGCTGCTGGCTAGAAGCAACGATGATGCATCCACTCTCTTCTTCCCAGTGTTCTTCCTTTGTTTTGCAGAATATATATACACACACTCTATGCTGATGATTTAGAATCGCAGATGTGCTTTGTTCTTTATCATGTGTCTGGAAATGAGAGGATATTGAGTTTTTAATATGTATAGACATATCTTCTTTCGTAACATATAGCATGAATATTTTTAGTTAATATCGTTTCGTAAAATTGCAAAAATGATACTCACTTGTCTAAGACTTCCCAGAACTTCATTATGGCCGCTCGATCCAAATGTCTTTTTGTTTTACTCAACTCGATGACTGTGACTGCCCAACGAGCAACGTTTGCGTCCAAACGCATCTCGTCGTACTTTATGTGGAATGCACATACTGTAAGTAAGACGCAAAGAATGAAAACATATTCTTAAAATGAAGGCCAAATGTATTCGTGGAAACAACTTTCAAGAAACCTCACTTTTTGAGAATATTTCTACGGGATTGCCGTCAAAAGGCCATCCTTTGAACTGCCATGAGGGCCCCATAACGAATACCGCGACAACTCTCTCCCAGTCGGCATTTGTCAGCTTCTGCGGATTATCTACCACACGGTAGGGTACAGTGAAGCCGGCGTCTTTGCGCCTTTGCAACAGTATCTCGTTCTCGCGTTTGAGACCCGATGCGCGTTTTTCATCATTCGAGACATATTTCAGATCCTGTAGAATCTCCTTAGCGTTGTACATCGTGATGAGCGATGTGTTGGCGCTTGGGATAATGATTATGGGTGTTCGACTTGGACGTTTGTTCTGAGCTACCTGCTGCGGCGTGAGCTTGGCAGCTGAGGTTGGTAGAAGGCCGGACGTTGGTGTGGCACTTGGATTTCCAGCTAGAATTTCAAAATTGTATCGTAATTTTGTTTTACTTTTTTTATTAATCAGGGGTCGGAAAATCGGTACTTACAAGCACTTGGTGGTGGTTTACGAATCGCGGGGTTGGTGCCCTCTGTCACGGATTTCAGTGTCATTCCGTGGTAGGTTCCCATGGTATCGATTTTGAATCCTTCAGTTTCTTCCTTTTGACGAATGAAACGTTCCTGATCGTATCTGTTGTACACGGCAGGTTGTGGCAATGGTCTCATGGGAGTCGATCGAGGTGTGACCATTGGAGTTGGAGCCATTGGACCTCTATTCTTACCATCCTCTCTAGCTTTAATACTTTGTAATATCACGAAAATATTTTTAGCGAAAATCTAAAAATAATAACAGTTAATTTAATAAATTATTGTAATTTAAAAAAATTTGGAAACAACATATAAGATTATATTTTGTTACCTTTCCGCTGCTCTGTAAAATGGTTGTCCTAGTCCGCCACTGTCTTTCTCGAGAAACAATATCTTTTGTATCATCAACATCCATATCCAAGATTACTCGCAGATCTGATCCCATTCCAATATCATCATTTTCTTTAATAGTGGTACGTTTTTTTGCAAGCCTTTTAGCCTTGATAGCTGCAATTTTTTCAACTGACATAGCCTCTGAAAGAGACTTGATGTTTTCAACTGTGACAGATGATTCCTTTGGGGCATCCAATCTAGCAGCCAGTTGTTCTTTGACTTTTTGGACATGTGTCTCTTCAAAGCGTGGTTTCTTAGATCCACTTTCCAAGACATCATCAGCAGAACGTTTCACTTGTGTTGGAATTTCAAGGGGTGCAGATTTGTCGATAGCTACTGAAGTAGCAGTTTCACCATTCAGGTAGGCCAGCAGGTCTTTTCTGTCTGGACGACGTACAACTGGTATATTTTCAGCAGCTGCTTGCCGCACATACACTGGATGTGTAAGTTGAACATGTCTGAGTAAGAATAATAGGCACTCAAGAGTATAATATTCTTTTGGTGCACCTTCTTTACCAGACCTATAAGATAATACAGTCATAGTTAGTTTGATCAATTTTTCAATAGATAACTGAATAATTAATCATTACTTGATAAATTAATAAAAATAAATATTTATCAATGGGCATTGAAAATTCAAATATTTTGATTTGAAATGAGGATTCTTAAGAATATAGATTATATTCCTATAGTTATAATTTTTATAAACACATGTGGATGCCTAATATAAATTATAAAATTCAATTAGATTATGTATTATGAAAATATCATAAATCATTATTCTAATTCCTGTTACTATGTGAAATTAAAGCGCTGAACAGGAAAAAAAGGATAATCCAGTAAAGTGAAAGGTGAACATTGAATCGATATATATTTCATGTCACATGTTAGGTTAAGATAATCAGGCTGAGCTTTTGAATATGTACCTTGCAGTGGATATACAACAAAATTTTTAGAATCTAGAAGTGCAGTTTCGTTATCTACTTGTGTATGGTAATTACTTGGTACCAAAAGTTAAGTAAATCTGCAAACCCACTAACAATACTTTGAACAAATGAGTATTCACTTTATTTCATGAAAAAGAGTAGTCATTATCATGTAAAAAATAACAATTTAAAAAAATTCTGCCACCTTGAATAAATTACTCAATCCCAAATTTAAAGAATTAAGAAAAATCTTGCAATCGCTCATCTATTGTTTACAAATAACAAAATGCAGAAGAGGAACCTTGCACCAGATTGGAACAACGTAGCGTGACGAATTTCTCGAAATATAGAAGAAATGAGGCCGAGTACGGCAACACTCACCCGTAAGTCAGGTAGTTAGTTTTTACGGTTTTCGGCCAGGAGATCTCGCCGAAAATAATTTGTTTATCGCGCTCGATAATTTCCTTTTTATTAACATTGTACTGGCGAAGCAAACTCAACGGGTCCGCCATGTTCGCGCAAACTGCCGAGGCCCGAGCCAACGAAGATACTTAGACCTTAATAGAAGCGCAAAGCCCCATCCCAAAGTGAGGCACCCCGAGCGCTAGTACGCACCTCGACTACGCGCGGCGCGTCAGTCTAATTCTAGCGTTCTGACGGTAACATGAGATGCGCGATCGATAACATACCGCCCGGGACGTTAAAATGTTCTTTCGCTATGTGTAATGGTAAAGCTATGCATTGCAACTATGCTAATTACTGTTGACAATGCGTAAGGACTGTGCACAACTAAAAATAAGTACTAAAAAATACGAATAAGCCAATTATACCTAAATTCTTATCCTTAAACCCAAATGGGGCCACAACTTAAATATTACATCGACTTATTGAAAGTTGTCGATAGCGTTAGTCCAATGGACAACGTACTTGACTCTCAACCCTTTTGATCCGAGTTCAAATTAGGGGCGATTTTTTTTTAATTCGTACACATACAAGCCAGCATATGGTTATTATTATGGTTATTCTTCTTCTTATTATTATCATTAATATTAGCATTATTATTATTATGATTATTATCATCATTATTATCTTTTTTTTTGGTAGGAGGCTGTGAATCCGAGTAACGGACTAGCTGGTGCTCCCCTACCCACTAAACACATATCTCCCTGTGCGCCCGACGTCAGCCCGGATCCGTTTATCACATTACTACGAACTGGGCCGCTGTCTTTTGCGCTTCCATTACGCAATCATTCCTCATTTCCGATCATTCATTACTACTATTGTACGCTTTCATTCACTTTATCACTCAGTTATCCAGACATCCATTTGCTTTCTTACCTCTTAATATACTACCAACGTATGACGCAATGTTTGTCTGAGCGTCTGCGTTGGTTGTCATCAGTACCGTCACGTTGTCTGGCGTGATCGTCGTGCCAAATAGTGTATCGAGTCGCTGTCGTTTCTCAGTCCAACGGTCGCACACGAAGAATGTGTGTTCTGCGTCGTCCCAAGCCTGTCCACAGTATGTACACTCCGGTCCTGCTACTTTATTCATCCTATAAAGATACTTTCGGAAGTACCCGTGTCCAGACAAAAATTGGGTAAGATAGAAGTCTACCTCGCCGTGCTTTCTGTCCTTCCAGCGTCCGACCTCTGGTATTAATCTGTGTGTCCAACGGCCTTGTCCGTTCGTAGTCCATCTTATCTGCCAGTCTTCGATCGTCTTGGTACGTTCCTCTGTCACAGCGTCTGCCCTCCCTACGTTCCCCTACTGAAAATTGTCACTTGATCATCAAGTGACATATCAAGTGATTATCAAGTGATTATCATGCCAATATCTCAAGTGATTATCAAGTTGATCTTTAAATATAAAATCCATCATTACTATTAGTGATCCATTACATAATATGCATTGTAGAATGTATTTTTCTTGGAAAATAAAAACAAATGAAAATGATCATTTCTTACAAATTTATTTATTAAAAAAATATACGCCATTGATTTTTTAATAAAAATATATCAGTGTACAGCTTACATTTCTATATTTTGATTTACATTTATTTTATATCGCTTACATATTTAATAATGAAGTAAATTAGGTAATGGACAAATATACATAATACCCAGTATTTTCATATAAACACAAACAGTCATTATTTCGTTTGTTGGCACAATAATAGGTTCTTCGCAAATATTGTCTATTACTTGCAGATTGCTATAATGATTGGTAAAACAACGTCTTGCGCTTATAACACTACAAACTGTCAATTCTTGGTTTGTTTCATCATCAACAATAAACGTTAAAATTCGTATGAATGTATTGTTTCTTAATTGTGCAAATGAATTATTAGATCTTTTTTTGTGTTTCATACAAGATTCGTATAGACATCCATCTTTTACCATTTTTAAAAATACTTTTGAAGAATTTTGTAACAGCTGTACTTTATTCAGAATATCATTACTGTATAATAGAAATCATATGGTTCATATTAATGTATCTTATGATTTGTAATGTAACACCTTTCGAACATTTTATTGCTTTTAGTAAATTCTGATTTGCCGATTCGAATGAAAATGTTGACTGACACCATAATGGCCCCCAATTTAATACGCATTCAGAGATATGTAGCAATTGGTGGACATTGTAGGTCATTGCTGCAATACCGAAATATTCTTCACATTTTGCTACAAACTCGTGCAACATTTTATTGGCGTTATCCAATTATTTGATATCAATACTACTTTGCAAAAGAATGAATAAGCTTTCGACAAAAAGAAGCCAATGAAAAAGATGATTTCTGCTTATGTGTTCTGCTAATAGAGGTACACTATAATATAAAATATAGTTTTCCCACTCGCGAGCTTTCCAATCATTTCTGCAGCTTATCGGTCTGGATAAACGTGATATTTGATGCGGAGCTGCAATTTTCATAATTTTCTCATCGAGTTTTTTAATATCATCTTTACTCATTGACTGTAAATGATAATTCGTAAGCTGGCTCGCGACGCCTTCTAGACAACAATGAAGATAATCAACAGTGAAACCAGATACAATATTAAATTTCGACAGATTTATAAGAGGTGATGGATATTTAATACCGTCGATAGGATTATCAGGCGTTGCAATCATCATGTTTTCAACAGTTTTCGTATGGGTTCGAGGAACTACAGGAGACGTTAATAGGCTGCATAAAATCAATATTATCAATCATTTCCGTTAAATTCTTTGGGCATTTGTAGGATTGATCATGGTTCTCTCCAGCTTCTAATATGATGCTACGTAAATAGTTGCTCAAGTCCACATCTTCTGATTGAACCGTGGTAGAAGTCTGAAATGAATTGAAATAGTTTTATTTTTTCAATTCCAGAAAGAGATAAAGAGAGCAGGAGAGAGGGGAGAAAGAGGGACAGAAAAAGAGAGGAAGGGAGGGAAGGAAAGGTGGTGGGGAGAGGAAGGTGGAGGAGAGAGGAGATAGAGGGAGAGGGAGAGGCAGGAAGAGGAAGAGAAATGAGAGAGGATAGGGAGGGGGGTTTGTCGACCCCTATTGTAAAATCTCACGTGAGATCTCACCTATATACCAAATAAATTTTCTGCTCCCTGCCAACTTTTTTTCCCGCCGGTAAAAAAGCTATTACCGTACGCCCGCTTAATAGTCGATTGTATCTTTATTTCTCTGAGTGTGTACAAAGAATAAATGAATAAAAAGTCCTAAAAAGTCTTACGTTTGAAAATTTACGTAATATTTCTGAATAATGCCATGAAAATTATTCCATTGTTCCAATATTACATGGAATACTTATAGAGTATTCATGAAATTTTTCAAAAGGGTATAACATTTACAATATTTAAAGTTCGGGCTCGGAACGAATATACAGTAATTCATATTTATATATATTGACAAACATAATTTTTTTCAGAAATTCCATGTAATTTGGCAAACTCACCAATTCGATCAAGGTCATTAGTTCTTCCATCTTGTCAGATTCAGACCTCCCTTACTTTCCTTTCACAGAACACGAACAGTAATTCGCGAAAACACAATGCGCAGGTATCGCAAAAGCGGACCCCGCCAGGAGCTCGGTCTCTAACACAGAGTACGTCTCGGACACCGCGTAGGTCTGGCTCTCAGACGCAGCGCACACCTTGGCCGCCGCGTAGGCCTGGCTCTCAGACGCAGCGCACATCTCGGATGCCGCGTAGGTCCGGCTCTCGGATGCCGCGTAGGTCTGGCTCTCGGACACCGCGTAGTTCTCGGACGCCGTGTACATCTCGGATGCCGCGTAGGTCAGGCTCTCGGACGCCGCGTAGGTCTGCCTCTCGGATGCCGCGTAGTTCTCGGACGCCGCGTACATCTCGGACGCCGTTTAGGTCTGGGTCTCGGACGTCGCGTAGTTCTCGGACACCGCGTAGGTCTGGCTCTCGGACGCCAAGTCAGTCTCGGTCTCCATTGAACAATCGGTGTTGGTCGTCTTCTCCATTTTCGAATGAGTTTGTTCCTGATTTTTCGCTTAACTCACAGATGCCGCTTAGGTCTCCGTTGACTCGTGAATCTCAGTCTCGGACGCCGCGTAGGTCTCAGCCTCCACCGCCGATTAGATCTCCGTCTCCGACGCGTTCTCCCACCCCACGTCCTTCAGATTCAGAAAGTAGGACGCAGCATAGTGCACCGCCACCTATCCTCCCTACGGCTAGATCACGTCGTCCAGGTCCAAAAAGTAGGACGCAGCATGATGGAGGACAAAATGTACAGCCACATATCCAGCCTATAGCTTCACCATGTCATTCTAATGCAAATGATAGAACGCATGAATCAATAGTCGAAGAAAATTTGTCAGATTCTGAGGCGTCTGCGGTTGAAATGATTAGACAGTATAAAACGAAATTATACAGAGCTTATAAAAAGGCAAACTATGATTTAGACNGTTGCCACGTAGGTCTGGCTCTCAGGCGCAGCGCATATCTCGGATGCCGCGTAGGTCAGGCTCTCGGACGCCGCGTAGGTCTGCCTCTCGGATGCCGCGTAGTTCTCGGACGCCGCGTACATCTCGGACGCCGTTTAGGTCTGGGTCTCGGACGTCGCGTAGTTCTCGGACACCGCGTAGGTCTGGCTCTCGGACGCCAAGTCAGTCTCGGTCTCCATTGAACAATCGGTGTTGGTCGTCTTCTCCATTTTCGAATGAGTTTGTTCCTGATTTTTCGCTTAACTCACAGATGCCGCTTAGGTCTCCGTTGACTCGTGAATCTCAGTCTCGGACGCCGCGTAGGTCTCAGCCTCCACCGCCGATTAGATCTCCGTCTCCGACGCGTTCTCCCACCCCACGTCCTTCAGATTCAGAAAGTAGGACGCAGCATAGTGCACCGCCACCTATCCTCCCTACGGCTAGATCACGTCGTCCAGGTCCAAAAAGTAGGACGCAGCATGATGGAGGACAAAATGTACAGCCACATATCCAGCCTATAGCTTCACCATGTCATTCTAATGCAAATGATAGAACGCATGAATCAATAGTCGAAGAAAATTTGTCAGATTCTGAGGCGTCTGCGGTTGAAATGATTAGACAGTATAAAACGAAATTATACAGAGCTTATAAAAAGGCAAACTATGATTTAGACACAGGTAAATAATATGGATGGCAGCAATTTTTTATACTATTCTGAGTTTTTTTTAATAATTTTTGTATACAGTTATTACATAAATCATATCTAATGAAATTCAGAAAAACGTTTTTCGCACGCGAGAAGGCGAGTTTTTGCACGTAGAGCATGCGTTTATTTGCAATTTATGCACACTGTCTTAAAAATTTAGTACTCAATTTTCATATAAAAATGTTAATACAATTCCATTATTAATGATAAAATGTAGTCATTTTAAATTAACATTTTTACTTAACCAGTTCTTATTTATTTTAGTAACGCCTGAGCCACATGAACGATACCACGAAGTAAATGATAAAATTTACTCAGGAGAAAACGTCACAGTAGGCAAACGAACGTGGCAAATGACGAAAAAAGCAAGAAAAGGTCAATTTTTAAGAAATTTGGGAGTCATTATATGGTCAAAAAGAAAAATGGCACGCAGGTGCTTAGACATATCAAAATTAAAACGTAAAAATTTCGGTGCAGATGAAATACAATTATTCTCTCCGAAAAAAGTTAATTTATATCTGAGTAAGATTAAGATTATATCATTATATATAATAAATGTCTAGAGAATATCAGATGTGTGTCAAATGTATTTCATTCGTTTAACATAGGTTTATACAGCGATTATTTAGACTATTCACATCACTACAAAGATTTACCAAGGGATGTAAAAGATATTAAAATAAAGGGTGCAACGGAAAGTTTGAGTTTTCATGCAAGAGACGAGAGACTTCATCAGGATCCCAATGCATGAAAATATATTTTGTATTAATTGAATATTTCTTACAATAAACGTTTTGTACAAAAAACAGTTCTGAAATTTCCGATTTAATCGCTTAAAAAATATGTTCAATTGAATTTTAAATATAATTTCAAATTTCAATTTAAAATGTATGTACATACAGTTATAAGTGAAGGTTATCATAATGGCAAATTAAGGTAATATATTTCTGTATATTAATTTTTAATTTTGAAATTTTTAATTTTCATTTCATACAGCGATTTCTAATAACTAATAAAGAATAAATAAATGCTGGAAAATTAATTTTTATACCATTCAAAAAAGAAAATCGCTGAATTTATTTTTAGTCACAATTCAACTTCATAGCCACTTGATAATCACTTGATAATCACTTGATAATCACTTGAGATTTTGGCATGATAATCACTTGATAATCACTTGATATGTCACTTGATTATCAAGTGACAATTTTCAGTAGGATCGAGCTTCATACGTATAGCCGTTTCCGCTCGCGCGCGAGAAGGTCGATCAGGATCACGCCCGCTATCACGAATATCGCGTTTTCAGATACGGTCCGATACGCACACGCGATCCTTAACGCCCCAGTCCGTTGTACGCTCGTCAGAGCCTTCGCCCGCTTTTTGACTCTCAACGCGTCCGCCCATACCTCCGCTCCGTAGAGCATGATCGAGTGGGTGACGCTCATAAGTAGTCGCCGTATACTCGGTGTCGGTCCTCGCGTATTGGCCATGAGTTTACTCAGGGCCTTTGTCATGTGTGCTGCCTTAGTCGCCGTGTTTCGTATGTGTGCCCAGAAAGTCAGTTTCGTGTCCAGGGTCACCCCTAGGTACTTGACTTCGTTTCTGGTCATCATTTGTTCCGTGTCCACGTTCATAGGTATAATCGTGTCAATCCGTTTTCTTGTGAGTAACAGTAACTCAGTCTTTTGTAATGCGAGTTGCAGTCCGTGGTCCGTCATCCACGTATTTACACGTCTCATCACCTGGTTCAGTTTTAGCTGCGCCAAATGGGTACTACGCGCTGTGATTACAGCCGCCACGTCGTCTGCGTATGCGACGAAGCACGTGTCGTCCGGCATGTCCAGTCTTAGTAATCCATCGTATAATATGTTCCAGAAGTCAGGACCCAGGATTGAGCCCTGTGCTACTCCTGCCGTCAGCTGTCTCCGTCGTGTACCGTCCGTTGTCTCATACATATGTCAGGTATCGGTCCCGTAGATAATCCCTCACAACTCGCTTGAGGTAGGCAGGCACCCGGAAGGTTGTCTCCAGAGCCCCCAGAATATCTGTCCACCTCGCAGAGTTGAAAGCGTTGTGTACGTCGAGTGTTGCCAAGAGTACCATTGGCCTGGTTCCATGACATATGTCATTTGTCTTGTTTACGATCTGTACTACGTCCGTTATTGCTACAATTGTTGAGCGTCCTCGTCTAAATCCATGCTGTCGGTCCAAAAGGTCTCCGGCGGCCTCCACCGCCTGCAACAGTCTCGGTCGCAGCAATAGCTCGTACAATTTTCCCGGTGTGTTAAGAAGGCTTAGAAGTCTATAGAAGGACGACGAAGCGGGATCCCCCTTACCTTTAGCGATAAGGACCAGCCGCGCCCTTCCAGGGACCCCCAAACACTCCCGCCATCAGGCAGCCGTTGTAGAGTTGCAGCAGTGCATCGGGCTGTTCGGCGATGATGATCCGCAGCAGCTCACCAGGCACGCCGTCAGGCCCCGGGGCTTTCCGATGCTTTAGCTTGGATGCAGCACTCTCGAGCTCCGCCACCGTGAAAAGTGGGCACTCCATTGCGCTGTCCTCGTTATAATCATTATTATTATTATTATTATTATTATTATTTATATTATATTAAATATTCGAATTATTTGATATTCATAAAATGCGTTTAAATAAAACACATTATTCTTATAGAATTTATGTACGATTAATTAACATTCCCTCAACATTAATTTTTTTATAATATTCATGCTATATCGATTGTAAATCCAACGATGTCTTCGTATATCTTACTTTATGCAAGACGAATTTTATTATACCGGGACGAAGCTGAATCGTTTAGAGACAGCTGCTAATATACTAATATACTTATTTTACGTACATTTCAGATTTGTTCTCACCTCGTTTTATTAAATAGATGCAGATTCAATCAAACTAGGCGAGGATTTCCGTGGTTTACGTATAGGGCTATAGGCGAAGGACTCCACGGTTTTATTTGGAATAATTATGTAAAAAGATTTTTTCAATTTCCGCGTTTTATTTAATTATTTATTTATTAGTCAATCAAATTATATGTATTAGTTATTCCAACCTTGTTATATAATTAATGCCAAATAAATAAATAAAAATGTCCAGCGCGCTAACAACAGTACCTCAAAGGTAGTGTGGAAATCTGTTGAAGCAATAAAAAAAATCATTAGCATGTTTTATATGTAATAATAAATTATAATATATTTTATTTCAACGCATTTTATAAATATAAAATAATTCGAACATTTAATGAAGATAATAATGATAACAATAATAATAACCATATGCTGGCTTGTACGAATTAAAAAAAAAATCGCCCCCAATTTGAACTCGGATCAAAAGGGTTGAGAGTCAAGTACGTTGTCCATTGGACTAACGCTATCGACAACTTTCAGTAAGTCGATGTAATATTTAAGTTGTGTACCCATTTGGGTTTAAGGATAAGAATATAGGGTATAATTGGCTTATTCGTGTTTTTTAGTACTTATTTTTAGTTGTGCACAGTCCTTGCGCATTGTCAACAGTAATTAGCATAGTTGCAATGCATAGCTTTACCATTACACATAGCGAAAGAACATTTTACCGTCCCGGGCGGTATGTTATCGATCGCGTATCTTATGTTACCGTCAGAACGCTAGAATTGTACTGACGCGCCGCACGTAGTCGGGGTGCGTACTAGCGCTCGGGGTGCCTCACTTTGGGATGGGGCTTTGCGCTTCTATTAAGGTCTATCTTCGTTGCCCGAGCCGAGTCGTGGGTAGGTCTGTTCGCAGTGTTCGGTGTGACGTCGAAGTTCTAGTAACTTTTAGAGGGTTCTAGTGTCTATAATCTAGATTAATTTGAGAACGCACCTAATAACATTTTTGTATTTTTTAATTTTTCTATATTTACTCTAACACGATGCTCTTCATAGAGAAATGGCTCAATAAATATATTATTCGATAATAATTTCTTTTATACATATTCTATCAATTTTACCTACCAAATTTTCTATCAAGTCTTCAAAGGTAACCAGTCAATCACGTTGCACATTATTACAGATGATGCGAGATACTTAACTCATTCTTAAATTTGTTTATTTATTTATTTAATACCATATACATATGCCCTTTAAAAGGCATCCTATAGAGGCAAACACAGTTGTCTGTACATAGGAATGTCATACTTAATCACTAATACTTATATACTTAAAACTACCATAATAAAATAATATAATAATAATGAGAAAAGAAAAAGAAAAATATGACAATTAAAAATCCCGCTGCAGTATAGTCGCGCCCTCTTCACAACGTAAACAAAAAATATCTAGATTATCTCGAAATCTGAAATCTCGAACTTCTCGAGTAATCTCGAACTTGACTTTCGTAAACCAACTTCACTTTCATAAGTTATCTTCGTCTTCGTCTTCGTGAAGTTGAAGTCCGGCAACTCTGTTTTCGCGTAGCGCAGCAGCACCGAAGTGTCACCTAAAACTTCTAATTGTTTATCCTTAGTTCATCTCATCAGTAGCATTTCTGGCTTTGAGATTTTGTTTGCAAATAAAATACCGAAAGTAACGAATTCATCGCAACCGCGTCTACGTTCAATTAACAAAGTCTTGGATTGTAGCTGAGTGAATTGACAGAAACGTAAACAAGCGGCACAGCGGAGCAGCTGATAAGTGCATATCTGCATTTTCGTGTGCATCTGATGGTAGAAAAGTCCGATGGTAATTCACACGAGCGGTCACTTTGTATTTAAAGAGACGATAAGAAGATTATCCAAAATTTTGTGGTCTTGGTTTTCGGCATACTTGTTTGTGTTTACAAATGAAAGTGGCGGAAAATCGACTATCCTTTGTCTGGTTCTGCTGTTCATCTACTTGGGATAATCAAAGATTGAATTTCGTGTTAGACAGTATTTGTAATTTGTAATCCTTTTTGTCTTTCAGATTTATAAAAAACAATGAGTTTCAATGATAAGCACGAAAGCATGTCCAAAGATGAATGGATGGCAAAGCTGGAAGAGGGCTCGCATATACAGCGAGTCCAGATGAACAACCTTATAATGAACTATCTGGTAACAGGTAAGTTGTTAAATAATGAATATCTTTTAACTTTTGCAAAAATTGATACAAACCTATTGAGAAATTAAAACATTAACAACGTTTGCAGAGGGCTTTAAAGAAGCTGCAGAAAAGTTTCAGCAGGAGTCAGGTGTTGGACCAACAGTTGAATTAAATTCATTGGATGACAGAATTCGCATCCGTGATGCTATTCAAAATGGTCGGATAGAGGAGGCCAAGGATTTAGTGAATCAGTTGCATCCAGAACTATTGGATAATGACAGATACCTGCATTTCCACCTTCAACAATTGCATCTGATTGAATTGATTCGTACAGGTCGCATAGAAGAAGCTCTACAGTTTGCACAGGAGCAACTTAGTGAAGCTGGAGAATCAGATGAGAATATTTTAAGCGAATTAGAACGTACGTTGGCACTGCTGGCTTTTGATGAGCCGCATAAGAGCCCCTTCAGTGATTTGTTACACCCAACACATCGACAGAAGGTATATTTTAACATAAGCTGATTATTGTAAATTGTTAAAATTCTTGACTGTTGCATTATTGTTTTAGATTGCAAGTGAATTAAACGCTGCTATACTAAAGATGGAGCATCAAGAATCGACTAGCCCACGACTGAATAATTTATTAAAGATGATCCTTTGGGCTCAGGATGAATTGGATAAGAAAAAAGTGAAATATCCGAAGATGACTGATTTGGGAAATGCTACAATTGAAAGCCCCAAATAATAAAGTTCTGCAGAAAAATAATTTTAGAATAGTTTTTATTCGAAAATTGTAAACAAAATGAGATATTAGATTTATTGCGTATTATATAATCTCATGCAATTGTATTTATCCAGATTATAATTCAAACGATTTTTAGAATTATTGCAATATTAATGTAATGATTAAAGATTTTTTTAGTGAAAATAAAAATGAATGCTTTATTTCTCTAGTATTGACGATTTATAATGTATTTTATGTTTTCATTTATAAAATCAAAATTAGTTCTTGATTTTACTAAAATTCAATTAATATTTTTATTTTCACCTATTTCAAACGAACTTCATACAAAAAGTAGAATACTTAGAATAAAGTTTATTAATGTATATCCTATTGGTATGAAGACTAATTCTATTTTCCTTCCTTTTAAGCTAAAAAGTTTGTTACGAAAAAAATTCTAAATAATATTACACTTATGACATTAACAATATTATTGAACATAACATAAAAATCGTTAAATTATTTCAAAGATAATCTAAAGATTCGCCGCTATATATACTCATAACGATTGTCTATAATAATATATGTATAATTTAAAGTGGAATTCATAAGATTTCAATGTCAATGTCCAATATTAATGCTAACAAATTGCATATTTACATTTCACAAAATTTAAGAAGCCTAAAATTTCACAAAAATTGCTAGTAAAACATAATATAAAAAAATCGCTAATGATTCGAGATTGTATAACAGTACTTGCTCATTCAGAGCATTTGTCAAATAACAGGAGCATCTAAAAGTTAGTTCTATCACCATCCAAAAACATATTCCATCGCTTTCGTGACGATGCCAGTAGATTTATGTGGAACATTATCTGGCGACCTGACAGCTTGAGGACTAAGGTGTTGATTGTATCCAGAAACCAAGGGTCGTGCATTTTGTATTCTAACGGGTGTTTTGTTCAAAGCTAACGACGAGACCCCTGGAGGTTTAACCGGTGTAGAGAATAATCTCATGCTGTCGTTTAATTTCGTGCGGTTTTCCTTGTCTGCGCCTAAAATAACGCCCTCGTCGGTGCAGGGAATAACGCCGATCATGATGGAACCAGAAACAATGTTGCCATTGCAAGCAAGAGCCCGTTGAGCCTCTTGTTCTGTTGAACACTTCAGATGAATCCAATTGCTTTGTGTATGCGGTGCTGGATGTTTGTCAACAACTCTTACTCTACTTGAAATGTGGGATAATACTGTATTTAAAGCACTCATTGGGAATCCAAATACTGTAACCCATTGAAGTAGTCCCTGTGTTGATTCATTCTGCGTGGTATTGATGGGAGTTTCGCAGAATGGAGCATTAATAGTAGTGTTAGCTAAAGAAATAATGCATCCTATAGTAAACTAGTTTTTAATGGATTAAAAGCATCGATGTATTAAATCTCACCATATCCAGCAGCCAATAACCTCGACTGATTCATACTTTGATTATTGATTGATAAATTGTGTGAAGTATTCAAGGACTGCCTTGTATCCAAGCTTTCATAGAGGGACTTTGTTGGTGGGCCACCCATATGATTCTCCGAGTTCATTTGTGGTACATTGGCATTATTGTTACCTCCAAACATGGCTTTCTGCCGGTTTATCCTGAATTCAGGAGTTGCATAACTAGATATCGGAGAACCTGGACTTCCATGCCCAGTGTGCGCAAAACGTGATGAATCAGGGGTCATGACTCCCATTCTCAATTGCTGTATGGATTTCAATGACAGTTCATTAATTGCTGCAGAAAGTGGCTTTTCTAGATAATTGCCATTTAAATGTTGTTGGATGCATTACCGGGTTTGTGTCTCCCAACAAGAATCCAGGCAGGTAAGCCGAGTTTACTCCTGGACTGCTCGGAGCCTGAGCTGGGCTTCCAACAGGTGAGCCTAAGGCCATTGGCTCCATCTAAAAACAAGATTGGTATAACGTCAGTTCATCGTGTCTTTATCAGGACTATGCAAACAAATTCAGCGTCACACTTTATGATGATTGACAATTACGAAGCTAAATATGTTAGGTTATGTCCAAAGCAAATACAACTGTTCACTATCTGTCAAACTAATGAATTGTATTGTTTTTTTCTATAAAGCAAACGTTATATTATCAGCGAACTCAACAAACACTTAAAAAAAGCGATCCGGTACACACAGAGATGCGTCAAGAGCTTGTCGTTGCACAGATACTAGGCTATAACTCCTCTCCGATCACAGAAATGAACGTGTAAATACGTTCAGAGAGACAAGGCATCCGACGTAAATATCAAAATATCATACTCACTTTCTCGATGGAAACGGTCGCGGGAGACAGAAACGCACGAAATAAAGCTATCGGAAGCGTTGCTTGTATGGAGGCCCGTTCGTTGTGTACGTTATGCGCTTTGAATTTTGAAACCGCTCGATCGCGTATATATATATATATATATATATATATAAGGGCGAGTATCTATAGGTAGGTAGGTATGTATAGGCAAAAATCCGGAACGAGGCTATACGCACGTTGATTGGCCCTTGCCGGGGTTACGACACCTGCAATGGGGAGGATAAACCTCTTAATAAAACGCGGCAATTTCGAAATTGATCGCCCCTTTTTATATTCAAGTCTCTTTACGGAAAAGATACATAAACTTTACGCGCTTGTCGATCCCGGCGAAATGTAAATAGCGAAAAGGGTTGCGAGAGCGAAAAAAAATGAAGCATCTGTAAAGATACGCGAATGGCTTGGGTGATATATTGAATGGAATTGGATTATACGTGTAGGGGGTAAAAGAAGGATGAGGGAACAACTTTTTCATTGGGGGAACGATTCCTTTATTTAATTCTAAAATAAAAATATAGCGATGTCAGCAAAATTCATAATATCAAAATCATAATTCATTATATGTATGTTATATAGCATTTTGTTTCCCGACGCATCGATCGATGACAATAAAAGTATAAGTATATATAATAAGGAAGCGCTTTTCTTTCAATAAGAAAGCAATCCGGACTGATATGTCTCTCGCTAGCTGCTCCGAAAAGTTAAATGGAGTTACATAGGTATAGCGATTTATCCGATTTACGTTTTGTTTTAGCTGTAGAGCAACGTTCTGAAATTCGTTGATCCAAGCTACGCGACGAATTTTACAAGAGGACGACCTTATTGCAGTAGCAACAAAGTTTTGATACTTTTACACGCGTAATTATATCAGCCGTAGTATCGCCTACTACCAAGTCAATAAGTCATTGTAGCCATAAATACTATTATGGCTACAATGACTATATAATAAAATACTATTGGAAGGGTCTTTCCCCATCACCACTTAAAACTTAACATCAAATCTTATCAAGTGGATTTTCAGGTAGATTTCAGCTCATATTTAAATAAGACATATGTACCTATACCTATCTATACCTATACCTATGATTGGCGGTTGAAAATCGAACGCGAAAATTTTTTCCTTATATTTCTTTTTTGCACGTCAACAGCATGCAAAAGTTATGGCGAAATTTTTATTTGGCTTTTTTGGTATTTAAAAAAATAGTTATTTATACATATAATACGTACGGTTTGAACTAGCAAAACTCTTCGGCAAATACAGAATCTAAACAGAGGCGACCGGTTTGCGTAACTGAACTGGGCACTAAAAAGTAAAAAAAACAAACAAAATATAACGTCGCACTGGAATCGTGAAAAGTTTTTCTTTTTATCAGAACGAATAAAAAGTATACGTTATCGGTTGGAATACCTTTACTGTAAAATGTTATAGCTATATGATAAGGTAAAAATAATAAAAAGAAAACGTAGATATAAAATCGTAAATATAAGAATAATAAAGCATCAAAGGGTTTAATAAACAATGAACAATGATGATTTATAAAATCGACAACATTTATTTCGCATGAAACTCTGACATTTTTGTATAGACATTCTTAAAGAAGTAAACACAAGAACCAGACGGCTGCACTTCAAAAATTCATATTTATACTCTTTCTCTCTCTATATATATGTATAAGTATCAAGGAATATACTGCTCTTTCTCTCGTGCGTTTTCCGCTGCATTGCCAGCTCTTTTTTACGCGCTCACATGTATATATATATGTGTACGCATCTCTTCCGCGCACATACGGAAGACACGTAAATTCAAAAATCACAATGCACAGAAGATTCTTTTTCATATATATATATATAATATACGTGTATATTCCAGGCGCAGCAAAAAAAAAGAACGAACGACTCGTATGTGTGCTTGAATGTGTAGTTATATATGTACAGGGAAAGAACAAACAGCGAAAAATAAACACGACGCTTTTATATGTATATATGTATATACGATAGAGGTGAGCACTTCGCTCGTGTGTGATCCAGCGTATCATGGGTATATACGTGTGTAGGCGTGCTCGCCTCTTTTTTTTGTCGATATAACGTTAAACGGCGTTATTTACATATTTACAGTGTTTGTATTGATATTACAGTTGATTTGCTGGAAAACAGACAGTCGGTTGTCGGCGAAAATGCCATGTTGGTGAAACGTTTTTTTTTATTTTATACTTCTCTGCAGAGAAGTATGCTTTGGAAGTTTCTGCTATAGGAGCGAGTTTTGCCCGATTGACATTGACGTATTTATTGACGATTTGGATCGAAATTAAGAAGATGAAATCTTCGGGCGTTTAGAACATTGGTTTCTGCAGGACACAGTTTTATTTTTCGCATTGTCTCTTTGGGGGAATATAACAGCCTTAATCATAATATCACAGAAATAAATAGAATCTAATAATATTTAACGAGAATAAAACCTTTCTATATATTGTTAATGCGTAAAAGTATCGATGCTACACCTATAATAATATGTTCTTGTACAATAATATATGAATATAATATTTACGTAATTGTATACAGTACGGAATGCGCAGAATGCATGTATAATGATATTAACAATAATGAATTGTATTATAGATGAGGAATTTAATAGATGTGCCTTGACGCAATGATGCAATGACATAGAAAAACGAAATAAAAGAACAAATATGAATATGGAGAACCATTACAAAATAGACTTCATTGGAAAATTTTGCAATAATGCGCACATTTACAAAACTATTATCATATGCAGCAATGACAACAATAAGTCTATTCGGATTTTTGAGATCATAATATATCTTACTGTAAAATATTTATACTTAGGTATAATTTGTCCATTTTCCCATCGTCTACACTCACTCAAACAAATCGATTTACAACTTTTATTTAAAAGTTAAAAAACTGAGAATACAGTTTATATTTGAATAAGATTTTTCGTTCGGCATCTGGTTTACAACTTAATGAAACGCAACTCGATAAATTATTACCTAATATGCACTTTCTCGCCTTTTCACACACACACACGCAATTGCATAAATATTTTTAAAACAGGCGACCACTTTCCGGTCGTAGCTTTACATGAACTCGTCTCCGCGCACACTATTCAGTGGATACACGATGGATATATAATGATACAGAATATTTGTGTCTTCTTTTTCGTTATTCGTACATACTTATTATTATTATATTATATCAGGGGCCTTCTTTCAGTGAGAAGGAGCGATTCAGAAAGCCTCTGGCGGAAACTACTTTCGTTGCGCCTTTATTTTCATGCTCGAATTTTCTTTCTTTTTATACGATCGAGCGAAGCGACTGACGTAAATTATTGTACATGTATATTTTGTTTTCAATAAAGATACGATATGTCGACGTGACAGTGATATGATACAGTTTTCAACACAGTTTATACGACAAAATTCCTAGAACGAAATGCATAAGGTTTTATAACTTTATATAAATGAGCGAGAAACAACAATTTACCGTAATCTTCTTCGTGATACGCAATATTTTTCCGACGTTGCAGAGCGGTCATGTTTGTACAATTTATATACTATCATTCTGCAATGCCTTTATTTTTATCTCTTTTAATCCCTACAATCAACCGCAAAGCAGCGAGATTATTGTGCTGGTATTATCGTCGCCCGTGTCGTGCATTCGGCGCCGCATATGCATGTAAGATCCTCGTCTTTGTTTCCAGCATGGAATCCGAGTTGATAATTGGGGAATTACAAAGTTACAGGAGCCATAACAATTATCGTCGAAGCTGCACGACGTCAGATTTGAATTTTAGGGGAGTTGGCGAAAGACTAATCTCTCTCTCTCTCACTCTCGCCCTCTTCCGTTTAAATAATTCTCGCGCGATGCCTCTATTATAGGGAAGTGACTCAATGTACATTAATAAAAACTTTTCTTTTTCTTTGATACGGACACGTGACACTTTATATAGTATATGCGGTTTCTCGCTCGTGTTACGTGTACTAGCTGCTGTTTGGATAGCGGAACTTGAATTTTCTTACTTCGCTAGTTTTAGAAATTCAATCATATACTCGTCGTCTTGAGAAACCAAAGTTTCTAAAAAGACTATACAAGGTTTATAAAATATAAAAGTATACCGATTGTACGACGTTGATATATTTCCAGACGTGCGTTAGGATATGTCGAATGAGTTGATAAGGTTTACGTACGTATGTTTAAATCTCGCCGAGAGTTTTTTGTAGTATTTATAACAAGTTGTGAAGCATATGCCTATCTTTGCGGCTTTTTTCTTATGTTTCTAACACTAGGAGGACGTTTCGAGGAATCGTAGGTATTTTACAAAGTCGATGTATATAAGACCATCGTCGAACTAACATGTTTTTTTCAGCTATTTATACAGTGAGACAGAGTTTATTTGCACATAGCTATGATTAGGAATTATTTTACACGATGTCGAAAAATGCTTATCTATTTATTTATTCATTTGTATTTGTTCGAGTAGCCCCATTTGTTTCATTTGTGCGTTGTTCATAATAATGACGTATGCAATTGAACATTCGTTCGATTTTCTGGATAGCAGTACACGAAGCCAAATGAATCAAGCCAAAGTATATTTCAATATTACAATACTTGCTTTTACAAATTTAAGATTTAATTAAAGCAAAATATACTGCGTCATTTCTGCGTGTATGACATTATTCGAATTTCAAATTTCTGATCCATCATTTTAAAGAGAAATACAACAAATGAAAGCAGAATGCTTGTAATTAAGCAGTTTCGAAGAAATACAATTCCATGTCGAATATTTTTTGAAGTTGATTCATATGATGTTTACATAAATTATAACTTTGCTTTGCTTTCACAGTTCCAAGAAAATCTCTGGTCAGAATGATCGCTACCGTCGAGATTGCCGGAATATTCAATTTCTCGACATAAAATAATACTAAACATAATGAAGAATAATAATAAAAATTACCAAAATTCTGGTAGAATATTCAACGATTTTTTGGTTAACATAACATCAGGTATCAGCCCTTGCCTACGGTATTTTTCAATGAAAAACTAGCACATATCTATATCCAACATATTAGCCAAAAAATGGGATTACGTACACTATCGTTAATATGAAACATAGTATCGATATGATTTTGATTCCATTAACCAACAAAAGCGTTGAATTTTCTACCAGAAGCACACAGCACCGCCGAATCATTCAATTCAACAACGCACAAAATATCGAAAGCTTTCCACCCCTCTCTCTCTCTCTCCCTCTCACCCAAAAAAAAACCGTCGGAATTAATTAATCAAAGCCAAGAGGCGAAGCAAAGTTCTCGCGAGAAAAAAGCACCGAGCTCCGCTCGACGCATAAAACACCGCTGCAGCAGCAGCAGCAGCCGCTCAACGATTAAATCGCCGGCTGCGTTCATATTTCCCGCGAAAAAAATTGCGACCTGCCGCCGACACATAAGAAGTCCCTCGAGATTTTTGCGGTCGAGCCATGCGCGCGCGCCATGCATAAATCGATGATTCGAGGACGATATGTTTGGGCAGCTCGCTCCGAGAGCTTTTTTCCCTTCTGTCGACGGCTGCGGCTTTTATTGGCGTATTCGCGCATCAACATTTGTTTTTACAGTTTGCCGATTTTTCTAATGGCGCCCGATTCGATTCCGCCTCGTTTGCTGTACACCGCGGGAAATTCGAGCTACATATGCGTAAAAGCGCAAATTTTACCATTTTCGTAATCATCGCTTTCTCTCTCTCTCCCTTCGCGCGTGGTCGATTTTCAAGCATATTCAGCGCATTTGCGCCCGATGCTACTTATATACGTATACACACGTACGCCGAAGGGAAAAGTCGAAGTTGAACCTAGTCGATAGTTGGATCCGTTATAAAAATAGTCCATACATGGCAATAAAAGGCTTTATGGCACATTGCCTCGATGGCTAATACGACGTTACACACGCCAACATCGGAGTGGTTTTAGCTGCCCGTATATATACAGGAAAGGAAACTTGTTTTATGGGCCGCAAGTATAAAGTTCACGTTATACCTCTCTCTCTCTCTCTCTCTCTCTCTCTCTCTCTCGCTTTTCTGGGTCGGATAAAGCGTGAACTCTAATTCGCGCGAATTACACACCGCAAATCGAAATGACACACCGTTGATACGCTGACGATGATACTTATACGCGATAGTTTGCGCGAATTATCTCGCTGCCGACGACAACGCACTCGCAGAAATTTACACAAACATCACTCGCCGAGAGAGCCTCCGCCGAAAGCAAAGTGGAACGATTCAATTATAATCGTCATTTCGAGTGCGAAGCTCGAGCGATAATTGAAAAATAATAACCGGTTAATTACACGGCCCGGCAATAACCGCACCGATATCGCGCGATAAAGCCGAGCGCATACCATAGCGCGCGCGATTCAATTGCTGATTTCCAAATCATCGAGGGGAGTTTCGAAAATACTCACGAGTACACACACGTATAGCAACGCATCCATTACCTGCAGCTCGGATAACGATTTTCATCTCGCCATTGTGTAACCCAACCGCCACTGTGCGCGCACACGCATACGCACACACAGACACGAAGCGGGGGTCCCTTGTATTAATTTCGTAAGAAAAACACGGCGAAGCGCGCGCGCGTCTTCCCCAGCGCACACTCAATCTCTTTCGTGATTACACGCGTGGCTTGAGCGAATTTTCCGCTCTCGAGAGTTTTGTTTATTCGCGGCTTTTTACCCGCCGAATGAATTTCGAGTATGTTGCTCGCAAGCTGTACAGCTCTCGTGGGCATTTGTTGCGTATCGGCCAAGGCAATAATATGAGGGAATTTTCGCGCGCGGCGCTTTTGATTAGAAACTGCGCGCGCGCGAACCAATTTAATGCAACGCGTGTACGGAATGAGACTCGGCGCGCAGCTGCACACTGGTATGCGTGTATGCATTATCGATTCCGACTACTTCACTATTGTAACAGACGGAGTCGGAAAGCGAAAAAGATTAGACGCGGGCTTGAACCGCGGACCCCGAGATTAACAAGCGGGAGCTCTAACCACTGAGCTAACGTCTACGATGCATTCGGACTCTATGCATCGTAGTACGGTTCGGCGGACTCTTATCGCTGACTCGTCTTCGCTGCTCGCGTTGCAGACGTGTGCATCTGTGACACTATGTATACTATAACTGGCTGTTTCAGCGCCGAGGTAGGGTGTACTTGTAATTATTTTTGCGCTGCTTTTTCGCATTGCCCGCGAGTGAACAATGGATATCGGCGCGTTTAGAGGCTGATAATTGCTACTTTAAAATCCATTAGGACGTTCGAGCCTTCACTCCCAATCAATATAGAAATATAATTGGCCACTTAGTCCGTCTAATGCGGCTGAAAAGCTTTTATCGTTATTTTTTCTCTAGCTGTCGCGTCGTCGTTGAGTACATATAGAAGAAAAATCTCGACGCGCAGTCGATACTGCATACTGGCGAATGAAACAAAAAAACTTCGCTGATTTTAATTAACTGATTATACGTGTACAACGTATAGTACACAAGCAACATGTACATTCCGAGCGCGCGCGAGCGCAAAATCGAATTAGTTCTAGCGGTTTTTATCTTACACTCGCTCTTGACTACTGTGCGCGCAGCGATCCACAGGAGAGAGAGAGAGAGAGAGAGAGAGAGAGAGAGAGAGAGAGAGAAACAATTCTTTTGTCCCGGCAATAAATCACGCCATTGCGGTAACAAAACAGCGCGCGAGCATTATGTTGCCGATGCACGCAGGAATCCTCTCCCTTTCTTTGTTCCGCTGGTATTGTAAGGTGTAACATATTGATTTAGATGCAGCACGTTGCGGAGAACGCTAACACCGAGACGGTGTACGGAGCTGCGCGTATGTATACACGGAGTTCCTTCGCTCGTCTGATCTGAATTTTTTTTTTCCGTGAAAAATTCAGCGCGAAACGCGGAGACACGAGATATAATGTATTTCGAAAACGACAAAGCGGAAAGATAATTTTTCGGGGGGAAAATTCAAAAGAGCCGCGATTAGTCAGAATTTGCATGCCATTTCGGAATTTCGGAGAGGGATTGTTTTCCTCTATGCTGACGGAAAAACGTATAGCTCTTTCTCTTGCGCCAACTCGGCATAAACAAACAATTCCATTTCTCCGAGCTCCGCAACGTCGTGTGTCTTGCCAGCGCGGTGTAACACAAGAGAGGGCGAGAGCGCGGAGAGGGAAAGCAATTTTCCCCAATTATTTGGAAATCCCCGGGTCAGTCGGCCGTGAAAACACATCGCTTAAAAACACTTGTCCGGCGCTGCTGCAGCTGCGGGTCGTGCAGCGCAAAACGAAAATCAATACTTTCGGCTGAGAGCAAAGAGAGGACGAAAGGAGGAGGAAAGAAAAAACTTTCCACTCGCGAATATGAGAAAGGAAAATATAAAAGCGCACGGGCGTAAGAGAGGCAGAGTGGTATACAGTAGGCCCTCGACTCACTTTGTATTCCGCGCCGATAGGCGCTTTTCTTTTCCCTCTTTATTTATGTGTACCTCCCTAATCATCCGCCGCCGCAACGAGGCCGAGCGGCTGCTCCTCTTCTTCTTCTTGCTGCGCTTCCTCCTCCTTTTCTTCGTATTATCGCGTGAAAAAGCCGACGGCAAATATCGACAGGGTACTTAAAATCGTCGTCGTCGTCGTCGTCGTGGTCGTGGCCGTGCGTGCCTCGGATCCTGAAACAAGACAAGCAGAGGGAGACGAGATGTAGTAGCTATGGGCGACGTGACTGCGGAGAGAGGCTTGTGATATACGTAATAAAAGGGAGAACAGCGGCGGCGTGATTTTGGCTGCAACGTTTATGTATAAAAGAGCGAGGCGGGACTGGGGATTTCGGGAGGTGAGAGAGAAACAGCGTGGGAGAGGGGAATGAGAAGACGGTATATTGTGGGTAATTGAATGCGTGTAGTTGGGAGAGACGTGGATGGAAAGGCTGACGCTCTACGGGCGTATGCGGGGGAGGTGGGGAAAAAACGAGATGGGATTGAGGTGTACTTGGAGACTTTTTTCGGTTGTCGATGTTTGATTTTATCGATGCGGAAGGTTTGGTTTTTACCTGAGGTAAGGGAGAAAGCGTACTTGAAAATCTATAATTTTTTTACAAATATGAAAAAGGCTCAGTTTTAGTCATTTTTTTCGCTGCGCGAGTAATAAAACAGACTGTTATACGATCCAATTCGAATTCACTAGTCTCAAATATTGTCCTTACGTTCGCACGTTCTTATATCCGTTCGCTGCAGGCATGTGTATACGCGATGCACGTGGATAGACGTTATGACGTACATTTGAATCATAAAGACGCATCGAAGCTCCCGTTCTCGAGGTACACACGTCCCTCAAGCTGCCGAGTCCATAAAACTTTATCTGCAGTCCTGTATAACGCTCCACATACGAAATTGTTTAAACATCAAAGAACTCTCAGACCGCGTTTTCATCAAAATACACATATACCTTGCCGCGCGTAAAAAGTTACCGCGAACGATTCCAACAATATATCGCCCTCCTTAATCGCATTTATTCTCCCGCGATATTTGAATATCGAGCGCTCGAAAATAAAGCTTTTGACGCGGAGCTAATATCGCGCGCGAGGATCTTTGTTAAGCAATAAATATCTTCATGGCTGCGCGAGCGTCAAGGAGCGAACAAGGGAACGGAGGTATAAAAAAAATGCACGAAACAGAAGTAAAAGAATTTTAGCGAGCGAGAGCCGGCATTCAAAAAGTAAAGTCGAAGAGGTATATAAAGCGCGCGCTAGCGCAATAAGGAGCACACTTTGAAGAGACAGAAGTGTATAGCGCGCGCTATAGTAAAAAGGCCAGAGAGAGCTGAGAAATGGATAATTGCGCGCTTTTAAAATTCGGTATGAAAAATCCGCGACGATCTCTCGAGATAAATGCAGCGTGTATACGTAACGGCGATTTTTCGCGCGCGCTAACTCCGTGATTTTTAAATAAACAAACGGGGGTCAACAGTAGCGAGCTCGAGATGGGAGGATTCGCGCGCGAATAGCAGATATAGGAAAAAACGCGCGCGGGCGAAAAGCGAAGAGAAACGTGGAAATACGAGGGACAATAAACAGCAATAAAGGCAGACAGAGGAGGAGGCGAGAGCTAGGAAAAAAATAGTTTTTTCAAACTAGGAGCGAGAGAGAGAGAGAGACGAATATAAATAGCGTCGGATTCGCTGGACAGCCGTAAATACTTAGCGGCTCTTCGCGCGCGGCGGCCGACTGGGAAAAAAATGGGCGCCGAATGAAAGTTTCATTAATATGCGTTATATTTTACAAAAGCTCCTTCGTCAATTTGCATACATACGCGCGCCGCGAAATGTACACTGAATTAAAACGCTTGATGAATAATGGCGCGCGAATGGAATTTTCAAAGGGTTAAAAACGCGCTCTAATTTATCTGCTGCCGCGCACGCGGGTGTATATGGTTTTGAATATTGATAGCGTTAAACGTTTTTCAACTGATTTCATTCGGCGACAAAAACGATTTCGTCGTGATTTCGTATTCGCGTATACATATAGGAGGCACATCTATTTTACCATCGAGGATTTCGCGCGAAAATTAGAATGAAAATAGCGCAGCGAGAGGATGTACCTTATGAATGGAAAATACGACGCGTCGAAAACGAAAACGTCACCGAAAATCCGAAACACACGCGCTGGGCGGAGCGAGAGAGAGAAGGAGAGGCGAAAAAGTGCGAGGACACGAAAAAGCGCGCGCTAGAGGGAGAAAGAGAGAGACAGAGATGTTAGTCGATCCACGCGGCGACACACCGAATGAAAATACGTGTGCGAGGCGTGTCTCGGGGACGACTGTGCCACTGTTTTTATTGGCCTTTTTTTTCGAGCCGCGCGGATTTTTCGCCCAGGTAACGTCTCGGCATTTGCATGCAAATATTTTTCGAAACGGACGGATTCGCCGATAAAATATGTGCCCCTGCGCACGTGGCCCCACTAGCTGTATAGGTGCTCTTTTCTCTACACTCGGTACATTTATCACTGGATGAGAGAAGAGAAAAAATTTTGGAAAAGATACTGGTTCGAGATTTTAATTTTGTTTGATTCGGTTTGATGTTTGGAAAAGATGAATCGTTGGGAATGAAAATGTTTTGTTTTCCTTCGTTTTGTTTTTCGGCTGCGGAATCCTGATACGCAAGTCGCAATTTTGTAATTGATTGGATGTCTTGTTTGACTGGTCGATTTTGAGAATATTGCGGATGCATTGTTTGAAGTACATGCACCGAATACATCGATGCGCTCCGCGTATACGTTTTGATGAATTGAAATTCGATATTTTATAAATACAACGAGAAATTGCCGCGTTTTTTCCGGTCGAATATGGAAAGAAGCCCGGAGCTCGCTTATACCAGCTCCAGTCAAAGTTTATATAACGAAATTCGGTCTTCAAAAAAAGGGACGCGATAATCCAAGAAAATCTAAAAAGTTTAGCATGGCAAAGTTCAATGAACTTTTTTCTCCTCTCTTTCTCTCGATATTACACAAGAGAACACGAAGAAAGTTTCTATCGCATCCGGAGTGAGCTGAAATGAAGTTAATTAATTCAAAACATAATTTACATGACCGAAAACAGATTGAATTGGATAGCCGCGAAGAAGAGTATTTTGCTAGTTAAAAAGTACGCGCGGCGAGTTCTCCTCCCGAAAGTTCTTTCGCCAAGGAAAATTAGGATAGCCGCGCGCGCCCTTGGTGCATTCATATGGGCCGCAGAGGTGCAGAAGGCGATGAAAAACTTTGGGGCGTTTTTAACAACTGGATAAAGCCGGGGAGAAAAAACAACGCAAACGAGGATTGTTTTTAACTAAGTAAAAATAGCCAAACTATGCGGAGCGTTTTCCCCGAGTTTATCGGGAAAGCAAAAGTCTCTCCCTCTTTCGCCGGTGTTCCAAGTTTCACAATGAATTTCAATGAAATGCCGCGAATTTCAATGCCCGTTGTCCTCGGCGTTCTGTCTCGCTCTCGCGATTCCGGCAAAAATAAGATTGTTTTATTTGTGTGTATATGGGGAAATCTACAGAAAATATGCAGTTAGAGTGCTCGAAAATCCGAAAAAAAATAATTCGATGCTACATCGCCGCTACCACACTTTTCTTATCCTTTGAGGTCTATAGAATACTGAAAAGGCGATGATCCTGCGATATCGACCTCGGCACAATGATTTCTGGGCGATTAAAATTTTTTTTCGTGAAATTTTCGTCGTAAAAATTCATGAAAAGTAGCCATTGTTCAACGGCATGTACTCAAGCTCTGGGGGTGCAAACGGTAAATGCGTATTTATAGGATCAAAGTATGAGATAAAATCTCCAATTTTAGCCCTGGTGAGTTAAAAATAGTTGCTTACATTCAAAGTTGTCTTGGTCTGAAAATAGCGAAAAATCGAAAATTTTCATAAAAAACACAAGGTAATTTTTTTATTTTAAAATCCTAATAACTTTTTACTTGGGCGGTTGTCGTCACCCATCCGGGGCTTAAATTGAAGCTCCTTTCTTGTACTTTGATTTTACCAAATTAGATTAACATTTTATTTGTTGATTAGCTATATGTATGCTTATCAATTTCTTATAGAAATATGCTTATGGCTATCAGAGGCCCTTTTTCGACCTTATTGATTGTCATATATATAGCTATTCAACAAAGAGGGGTTTAATCTAAATTTTCAAAACCAAAGAACAAGATAAGATCTTCAATTTAAGCCCTGGGTGATTAACAATGACAGCCCGAGTCAAAAGTTATCAGAATTTTAAAAATCGCAAAATCGCCGGTTTTTGTGAAAAATCAAAATATTTTTGATTTTTTGCATTTTTTAAACGTAGACAAATTTTTACCCAAGCAACCATTTTTAACCTACCAAGGCTAAAATTAAAGATCTTTTTCAGCACTTTGATCCTGGTAGAGGCATTTTCAGTTTGCGTCTCCCACTTTCCAGACATCGAGTACATGCCGTCGAACTTTGCATTTTACTAATTGCTCCAGGTGCCGTATCAGAAAGCTTTTTTTAAATAAAATCGTTTCATTGTAATAATTAATGTTTGTAATATGTAATTAAAAAAAACTTTGTTTATGGCCAAAAAAAATCGATACACAGAAGGTTCATCCAACACAAATTCTGTGTAAAATTAACTGCTCCGTTAAAAAATACTATCGGGAAGAACAAATTCAGTATCAACGATAAAGAGTGTAATGAAATCACGCTCATGTCTGAAAATTGTATTATGTACAATGTCTAAAATGTATTATGATTACGTTAGTGAAATAAAATATGCTCATTTTGATCATTATAGTTTTGAATTAACCTATAGACTATTACAGGATGCGTTAAGTTCATACAAACGCCGACAACTTTTTCCCTGTTCATTCAAATTTTAACGAATTATTTTTAAATTAAAACCCTACTTTGACGCCATTATAGCCATAGTTCGACGGCATGTACTCGATGTCTGGAAAGTGGGAGGCGCAAACTGAAAATGCCTCTACCAGGATCAAAGTGCTGAAAAAGATCTTTAATTTTAGCCTTGGTAGGTTAAAAATGGTTGCTTGGGTAAAAATTTGTCTACGTTTAAAAAATGCAAAAAATCAAAAATATTTTGATTTTTCACAAAAACCGGCGATTTTGCGATTTTTAAAATTCTGATAACTTTTGACTCGGGCTGTCATTGTTAATCACCCAGGGCTTAAATTGAAGATCTTATCTTGTTCTTTGGTTTTGAAAATTTAGATTAAACCCCTCTTTGTTGAATAGCTATATATATGACAATCAATAAGGTCGAAAAAGGGCCTCTGATAGCCATAAGCATATTTCTATAAGAAATTGATAAGCATACATATAGCTAATCAACAAATAAAATGTTAATCTAATTTGGTAAAATCAAAGTACAAGAAAGGAGCTTCAATTTAAGCCCCGGATGGGTGACGACAACCGCCCAAGTAAAAAGTTATTAGGATTTTAAAATAAAAAAATTACCATGTGTTTTTTATGAAAATTTTCGATTTTTCGCTATTTTCAGACCAAGACAACTTTGAATGTAAGCAACTATTTTTAACTCACCAGGGCTAAAATTGAAGATTTTATCTCATACTTTGATCCTATAAATACGCATTTACCGTTTGCACCCCCAGAGCTTGAGTACATGCCGTTGAACAATGGCTACTTTTCATGAATTTTTACGACGAAAATTTCACGAAAAAAAATTTAAATCGCCCAGAAATCATTGTGCCGAGGTCGATATCGCAGGATCATCGCCTTTTCAGTATTCTATAGACCTCAAAGGATAAGAAAAGTGTGGTAGCGGCGATGTAGCATCGAATTATTTTTTTTCGGATTTTCGAGCACTCTAACTGCATATTTTCTGTAGATTTCCATATACGAGCTCGATGAATATAAATAAACTTGGCCGGATTTAGAAGCGCCCTCTTAAGAAGCGTTATTGAGCCGAAGTGTCAACCGTATAAAACTCGACTTACTCTATGCTATATAATACACAGAGAAAAAGTCGATATGATTTTTCATACGAACGTTAAACCCGATATTTTTATATCGAACGAAAAGTTCGTGTGTTTCTAGAAAAAACAAAAACAAAAAAATTCAACGCAATACATCCCACCAAGCTTTTTGTTTCCCGGAAATATTGACACCTCGAAAAATTCATACAGGACACGAAAAAGGGAGAGAGAGAGAGCACACGGTCGGTGAATAAATGATACACGAAATGAAAGAAGCAGCCGGTGTATGTTAAACGCGCGGGGAAAAACATTTCTCTCTCTCTCCGGGAATACAATTTTTCGAATATTTGAAAAGAGCGCGTGCAAAGATACAGAGAGACTCCGAGAAAGGGTGAAAAAATTCTTGAGCGCATATCAGTATACAGGCAGTAGGGAGAGAGTAGAGCTGCTTGCTATTTTAATCTTTTACAAAAATTTAATCAGAAAGCGACTTTGCCGGCGGGGACTATTCCCAGGAGTTATTATACGTAATGCGCCCTCTCTCCGTCCGTGTCTGGCAACTCGAACGAGTTGAACCGCTAAATAATACCCGCGACTCCTCCACTGTTTCGCGAAAACGCACGGATACAACTGCAGCGATTTCTCCTCCCGTGAAAAATTCACCGGACTTGCAGTATATATATATATATATATATATATATATATATATATTATAGGTACAGCAGAGATCGAAAATTAATCCGCCTGAAAGCGACGAATAACTCGCGCACGCGCTACTCGAAACTTATGTATATGTATAGGAGGGGAGAGAAAAAATTAACCTTCCCTCAAACAAAATCTACATCGGGGACGTCCCGACGGAGATTGAGCGTCGCTCATTTTTCGCTGCGCAGGGCTGCAACGAGATTTTCGCGCGCGCGGCAAGAACAAAGAGAGGCCAAGATTTCCCAGGGCGTCAAATCAACAGAGCAAACGTTGTGCGCGCGCGCCTCGAGAAAAAGCCTGTAGCAGCGCGAGTTATACGTGGCGGCGGAGGTGGGCTGATACCATATACAGCTATATAGAGGCCGCACCACGAGTATACAGCCATATATGTATGTGTATATGTATAAGCGGCTTACCGTTTGCGAGGTCACCTCGCGTGTGGCTCTGAGCCCGAGTCTCGCGGCTCTCCATCGGCTGCTTGAGAAATCCCTCGTCGCCGGCGACGCGGCGCTCGTTGCTGCGCTTGTACACGCTCGAGATGGTCGCCAAGCACTTGAGCTTCATGTCGCCGTGACGAAAGTGCTTGGGGTAGGCCCGGAATTCCAGGCCCAGCTGGGCTATCTCCAGACCGTTCTCGTCCGCCTTCGTTATGTGCGGACCCTTTAGGTATTGGTTGTCCACCTGCGCGGACACAGAAGAGAGCATAATGTATGGGCTGTGCGTCATATACACGAAATATATATATATAGGATCATAGTATGAAACTTATTTCAGGTATATAGGTAAATTATATGAAAGTAGCGCACGCTTTGATTGCGAAACTTTATACTGCGTGGATATATACTTGTGCGCACGTATAAAGGATAAATTTGAATTTTTATCCGCTTATTCCGAGTTTCAAACTCTCACACAGCGCAAAACGAATATAAGACCGAGAGAGAGAGAGAGAGAGAGAGAGAGAGAGAGAGAGAGA